>CM032455.1:178374259-178495509 GCA_019049505.1 Pachyrhynchus sulphureomaculatus | reverse complement strand
GCTCAAATTCGTCCAACTATGGAATACTGCTCCCATGTTTGGGGCTCCGCTCGCAAACATACACTACATTTGTTGGCGACTTGAGCCTATTCTACAAGTATTTTCATGGAAAATGTTCGAAGGATGTGGCCCGTTTAATTCCTCCCAGAGCGGTGCATGTTAGAAGTACACGTCACGCTAATACTTCACATCCGTATGAGGTTTAGCTTGTTACTCCTCGTACAACGCTTTTCAAGCAGTCTTTTATATGGAGAACATCATCCCTTTGGAATAATTTGCCCAGGACTATGTTTTCCCACCGAGTACAATTTACAGCGATTCAAGAACAACGTGAATCGCTTTTTTTCCGCACACGTGTGCTAGACCCATAAAAAAAAGTGAGCAGGAGCTCTGTCTTGTTGAATCCACATTTATTCCCTTTCAAAGTTATCAACTTCTTCAAGAAGCTGGGGGTAATTCGTTTTGGAAAAAATTTAGATATCTAGGCCCGTTAAGCGGTTCGCGGAAAAAATATGGACATACTCAACGCTACCAATATCATCAAACCGTTCCATTAAGCACTGAAAAGATTTTCTAGATGGTATACGTCTATTAGGGTGCTTCGCTCCGTAAAGCCTTACTGCCAAAAGACAATTTTTTCCCACCTCGCCCAGTATATAAACATATCAATTAATTCATTTTTAGGAAAATCCATAACTATTATCTTTATACGTCACTTACTACAACAAATTAAACTATTTTTACTTGCTTAATAGACATGTCAAAATTTAACAATGTCTACATTTTTGTTTTTTATTGGCAACTATGATGTTATAGCGTAAGTATATTAAAAAAAAATAAAAAAAAACCGGTCAAGTGCAAGTTGAACTTGCACAATTAGTGTTCCGTACGTTGATTGTTTTTAAAATAAAAATTTTTGTTAGGGTGGTATAAAATGATATTTTTGTTAGGGTGGTATAAAATGATCAGTGACTTCACAAAACACACCCCAAATGAGTTTTCAACAAAGTTTGTTTCCAATCTTTACTGAAAACTTGGTGACCTCGAAATTTTGTTTTTTTTTTTATATACCAGATAAATTATTAAAGGTAATGCACTCGTGATAATTTTCGTTCAATCTATACACCGTGGAGAATATTCCAGAATTTTTTCAAAATTTTTTGATCAGTACTTTTCGAGATAAGGTAGGGACAGCGATTTTTAAAAGTAATACGAAGAAAAGTGTGCGCAAGTATTACATTATATATATATATATATTATATATATATATTATATATATATATATATATATATATAGTATTTTTTTACTCGTGTTTTCACAAGCTTTCATTTGACACCACATTCGATGACCTAGTAAAAAAAAATTTTTTTTCACTTCCGATTTCACCCCTCAAAACGAACCCCTTAAGTCAAAATTTATGTTACGATGGTATAAAAATGATCAGTGACTTCACAAAACACACCCCAAATGTGTTTCCAACAAAGTTTGTTTTCCAATCTTTACTGAAATCTGATGACCTTGAAATTTTTGTTTTTTTTATATACCATATAAGTTTATTAAAGGTAATGCACTCGTGATAATTTTCGTTCAATCGACACCCCGTGGAGAATATTCCAGAATTTTTTTCGAAATTTTTTGATAAGTACTTTTCGAGATAAGGCCCGGGACAGCGATTTTTTTTTTCGCGAATTTTTAAAAATAATACAAAGAAAAGTGCGCGCAAGTATGATATATATATATATATATATATTTTTACTCGTGTTTTCATAAGCTTTCATTTGACACCACACTCGATGACCTAGTAAAAAAATTTTTTTTTTTCACTTCCGACTTCACCCCCCAAAACTAACCCCTTAAGTCAAAATTTAATTCTCAAAACTACATGGCTCTGATGAGGCCATCAATTCCTATATTATTACCAAATTTCACCTTTCTATGTCAAATAGTTTCGGAGAAAATCGGGTGTGACAGACAGACAGACAGACAGATAGACAGACACCGAAGTGATCTTATAAGTGTTTCCGTACGGAACACTAACAAGGGTAAAAATTGAACAATTCAAAATAAATCGAAAACTATTAGAAATAGGTAATATGACATACTTAATAAAAGTTGGAGGGTTTTGTAAAACCTATCAGACAAAATCAAAAAAATATGCAGGGTGTCCAATCTAAAAAATTTGAGATTTTTCAATTTAAAATAATCGAAATACATAAATTTATTTTGAGCACTCTGTAGTATCTAACACAAATTTCTTTACACATATCTTTTTTTTATCTCTATAGAATGCTAGTACCAATTATGAGTATTCCACCTTCAAAAGCACTGGCGCTACTAGCAATTTTTTACAAAACTGAAAACTAGTATTTTTTTAAATAAAATTGGTTTAGGTATGTAACATTATTAATAAAAAAGTTATAAAATTTTATGCAGAATTTAAAAATAAATAAGAAAATGGGATGTTCCCATTTAAAAAAACATATGTTATAACGGCCACACTTTTTTGAAGTACCCTGTATACTCAAAAATAATTTTAAACTGTGCACCTTAACATTCCCTAAGACTATCCGTGCCGTGATTGCTTCTAAAATAAAAATTTTTGTTACGGAAGAATAAAATGATAAGTGACTTCACACAACACACCCCAAATGAGTTTTCAAAAAATCAATATCTAGGATTCGGGCACAAACTTGTTCGTGATGGCTAAAAAAAACTTTCTACAATTTGAACTTCTATCTCATTAGGAAAATTGCAAAACACATTAGAGAGATTTTGCAAAGCTTATTTTTCACATATCTTTGTCCTTATCGTTATCTCAAGCAAGCACAGTATTTTTCGCGAAGGAATTGCAAAGTTCACCCATAAAATCTCGGCTTATAATAGTTTCATCCATAGACTAATAAATACACCATTAACGGAAGAAAATTTTCAGAAAGAATTACATATTATAAAACAAATTAGTATAAACAATGGATACAAGAGCCATTTCGTAGATAATATTTTAATGAAAAAACAATTTAAAAAGCAATAGGACTGGTGTACCCATACAAACAACTAAACAAAGAAAAATTTCATTCACTTATACCAGAAAATCTATAATATATATAAAATGCAACGTCTCTCTGTCTGTCTGTCTGTCTGTCTGTCTGTCCGTTAGTGCGCTTATCACTGGAAAACCACTTATCCGATTTTACGTTTTTTTTTTTTTTACATATATATGTTCTCTGGCCAGGTTATAGGCAATATTTTTATTACGATAGGTAGCATAAGGAATGAGCAGTGACGATAATAGTGAATGAAGTCGGAAAAAAGTTTGCCGCTAGCGCGTTTTCCTTGCTATACACAGCCTAAACCATTAAATATGGAACAATATTATGTAGCAGAGAATATCTATAATCTATAATATATATAAAATGCAATGTCTCTCTGTCTGTGTGTCTGTCCATTAGTGCGTTTATCACGCGAGAATCACTTATCCAATTTACGTGTCTTTTCTTAAATTCATACATATAATCTTTGGCCAGGTTATACAATAATAATAATCTATATCTATAATATATGTAAAATGCAGCGTCTCTCTGTCTGTCTGTCTGTCCGTTAGTGCGCTTATCACTGGAGAACCACTTTTCCGATTTACGTGCTTTTTTTTTTTAAAACATACATATGTTCTCTGGCCAGGTTATCTATCTATAATATATATAAAATGCAACGTCTCTCTGCATGTCTGTCTGTCCGTTAGTGCGTTACGTTCTTTTTTTAAAACATACATATGTTCTCTGGCCAGGTTATAGGATATATTTTATTGCGTTAGGCAACGTAAAGAATAAGCAGTGACGATAATAGTGAATCAAGTCGGAAAAAAGGCTACCGTTAGCGCGTTTCTCTTGCAATATACTGCCTAAACCATTAAATATGGAACAATAACATGCTGCAAAGAATATAATATATATAAAATGCAACGTCTCTCTGCCTGTCTGTCTGTTAGTGCGATTATCACTTGAGAAGCACTTATCCGATTTAAATGTTTTTATAAATTTATACATATGATATGTTCTATATAATTCGATATAAGCCTAGATAATGGGAGATAAGGTGAGATAATTGGAAATAGGTATAAATAATGGGAGATAAGGAGAAATAATGGGAGATAAGCAGATATAAGTCTAAGTAATGGGAGTTATGGTGAGATAATGGGAGATAAGGAGAAATAATGGGAGATAAGGAGAAATATTGCGAGATAAGTCGAGATAAGCCTAGATAATGGGAGATAAGGAGAAATAACGGGAGATAAGGAGAAATAATGGGAGATGAGCAGAGATAATGGAAATTATGTAGAGATAATGGGGAGATAAGGAGAAATAATGGGAGATAAGGAAAAATATTGCGAGATAAGTCAAGATAAGCCTGGATAATGGGAGATAAGGTGAGATAATGGGAGATAAGTATAAATAATGGGAGATAAGGAGAAATAATGAGAGATAAGCAGAGATAAGTCCAGGTAATGGGAGTTATGTTGAGATAATGGGGAGATAAGGAGAAATAATGGGAGATAAGGGTAAATATTGTGAGATAAGTCAAGATAAGCCTAGATAATGGGAGATAAGGTGAGATAATGAGAGATAAGGAGAAATAATGGGAGATAAGGAGAAAAATAATGGGAGATAAGGAGAAATAATGGGAGACGAGCAGAGATAAGCTTAGATAATGGAAATTATGTAGAGATAATGGGAGATAAGGAGAAATACTGGGAGATAATGGCAGATATTTTATTACGTTAGGTAATGTAAGAAATAAGCAGTGACGATGATAGTGAATCAAATCCACGCGAGCGGAGCCGCGAGCACGGCTAGTTAACTAATAAAATTCAAAATTTTTTTCGTAGAAATCATGTAAATATCGCTTTCCGTACAAATAATACATAATCTCGACACATTAAAAATAATAAAAGTAAAACAAAAAAAGAAAATAAATCGGGGGTTTACGAATTATGCTGTGGCACTTGCAACAAAACGTATATAGAACAAACAGGCAGACCTTTTTTATAAAAGAATAAACGAACATAAACAAAGCTTTAGAATGAAAAATAACAAATCTCATTACGCCAAACATTTAACAGAGGAAAATCATATATTCAATGAAGATTTCAAAATTTTGTATAGCGGAAAGAAAGGAAAATTACTGAATTGTTTAGAACAGGTAGAAATTAATCAGAAAAAATCCTCAGGTCTATTACTCAACGATCAATTAGATGGGGGAAGGTCTCCTTTATTGAACTTGTAAATAATGTTAATGAATTTAGTACTTGTAATTAGGTAAACTATGTATTCTGAAACATACTTTGTTAGTTAATTTACATCGTGCTCCAGAAGAAGACACAGTGTGTCGAAACAATTGTCAGCAATAATAAACATAAGTGGTGACCTTAAACATTTGTTTAAAAAATTTTTAACATTCCTATGTTTTGGTAGAAACATATTCAAAGTTTTTTTTTCCAGAAAAAAATTTAAACAAATTTCTCCAAAAATTTATTCAAAAGGAATATTTACACGACAAAAGGCCATTCGTAAATTGCTCATGCATATATCTTTGTCCTTATCGTTATCTCAAGCAAGCACAGTATTTTCGCGAAGGAATTGCAAAGTAGGGTTTAGTATTCATCCGTTATAAACTTGAAGGATTTTTTTCATTAATTTCTTGGTTAACACACCGGTTATTAGTATATGATGGGTCAACACAAGTTTCTATATTAAAGTTGTGTCTAGCAGATTTCTATCACTTTTTTCAATATTTCCAAGGTAATACGAATGTGCGATAAATATAATTTGATTTGAAATTAGTATTCATCATCATCATGATCAGCTTATACTGTCCACTGCTGGATGAAAATATTCCTCAAGTGTTACCACCACTTTTTTCTGTTCTGGACCGCTTGTACCCAATTTCCAGATACCCTTTTTAAATCATCAGTCCACCGATTTGGTGGTCTACCTCTACTTCGATAGGCTTCGGATCTTGGCCGCCACTCTATGACTCTCTTTGTCCATCGCCCATCCTTAAACCTAGCAACGTGTCCAGCCCAGTTCCATTTAAGATTTAAGATTCAAGGGAAATACCTACATCCAGCGTTAGATAGAACTAGGCTTATAGTGATATAGTAAATCCAATACATAGCTTAGCTAGTGAAAGTACGCTTATCTCTATTTTTATCCTAGACCAGGGGTCGGCAACCTTTTAAGTAAGGGGTGCCAGTTTTCATCCATACAACGTTTTGCGTGCCGACATAGATACTTACTACAACTAAAATTAACAAAAATTAACTTAAATTAAGTTAAAATATTGCTTTTAGAAGGTTTAATTACACAAAAATTTTAACATTTAACAAATAATTTTTATTATACTACTCCTAGGACCTAGTGTGCTTGGAGTTCTTTAGAGAGTTTTCTTATATCCGGTTCATGTCTAGTTATTTTCAGCGTCACACATGCTTCCGAGTTGTCTGTTGTCAGCCTGCTTCGGTACGGGTTTAAAATCACTCTCATATGGGAAAAAAGTTGTTCACAGATATAGGATGATCCGAAAGCTATAAGCATGGCAAGCGCTACTTTCTTAAGACAAATAAATTTCTCTGGTAAACTCATCCAACAACTGAGAATCGCGTTTGATTGGTTCTGGCAGTCACCTTCTAATACCCTTCTTAATTCTACAAATTTCGTGTTCCATAACTCGGAGCTTTTAAATTCAATGTATTGAAAATCAAAATCATTAATGTCCATCCATGAGAAAAGAGATATGTCAAAGCAACTGCTGGAAAAATCCATTAAATCTGGTTTGATTAAAAAAACGAACATAGGACCATGTTTCTCAAAATCCTGACCCCTCTCGATAAACACCTCTTTTAAATTAGTCATGTATTTAAGAATTTCGTCTATTAGTGCACCATCTTCGACACTGGATATATAAGTTTTTAAATTTGGAAAATATTTATATGTGTTTGTAGTAATATCGCTGATAAATAAATCTATTTTAATTTGAATGATTTCCAGGATTCGTATAAATCCAGAACTGTTTTGCCTGAACCTTGAAACTTTAAGTTGAGTTCACTGAGATGTTTTGTAATATCAGTAAGAAACATTAACATACAGATCCAGTTCTTATCTTCTAGTTCAGGATAAGCATCCACTTGATTTTTTTCCAACAAGAACGATTTAATTTCGCCCAGACATTGCACAAAATCTAGAGAGTACTTTACCACGGCTGAGCCAGCGCACATTATTGTGCAGTGGTATATCTGAATATACACTTTCTAATTCCTGCAGAAACGCCTTAAATTGTCTATGGATCAGTGAAGAACGACCAACAATGTAGTTAACTATTTTAACCACCCTATCCATCACGGATTTTAAACTTCCAGCGGAGATTTTAGCGCACAAACTCTCTTGGTGAATTATGCAATGAAAATTCAAAACTGATCGACCCATGCGTTCAATAAGAAGGGAAACAAATCCTTTATGTCTCCCAATCATAGAAGGAGCGTCATCTGTCGTTAAGCAAAAAATTTTATTTAAATCAATGTTCCGCTTTTCAAAACGTTTAACAAATTCTGAAAATATATCCTCTCCTCTTGTAGTTCCCTGCAATGAGAGCAGACAAATCAGCTCTTCATACACACTGATATCATCGAAGTATAGCGCAACGATTGCCAGACGGGTAATGTCATTAATATCGACACTTTCATCCAATGCTACACTAAATACAAAACTCCGTTTGATAGCGTCTCTCTCTGCTGTTTTTGGACATTTTGTGTCATTTCGGTAATTTGTCTCTCGATGGTCCGCGCTGATGCCGGTATATCCCTAATCCTTGCCAATATTGTATCCTTATTGGGCAAGTCGTCGAATAAAATCTCGCTAGTACTCAAAAACGTTTGCTTCGTAAATTCTCCGTCAGTGAACGGCCTACCCTTTTGTGCCAATGATTGTGCAATTTTGAAACTGCGTTCAGTTACCTGATTTTTTTCCTTGGAAAACTTTGCTAAAGAATGTTGACTGATTCTCGTATTGTTTACTTGCTCTTTGTATTGCCTCCATTTTATCAGCGTTATCTTTAAATGACGATTCATGTTTTATCTGGAAATGTCGTTGAACACTAGATGTTCGGAAAACTACGCTTTCTTGACATAGGACACAAATGGCCCGATCCTTTTGCTGTACAAAACAGTAATCTGTTGTCCATGAAGTTTGAAATGATCGAACGTCTAGCTTCTGTTTCTTCGCGACCATAACGCAACGTAATTTTAATTTTTAAACTTTTCGACGACTATTGACTGGAACGGATGTTACTTCTATACTAAATGATCCAAACGTGTAGCCGCCGAAATAATGTTTCCAGAAAATTCCAATAATTACGTTTATTAAATTTCTTAGAACAAAAATTATTATCTACAACGCGCCCATTGCAATCAAAGGGCCGCCTAGAAGTTAAATCTAACAAAAACTAAAGTTCGGCAATATAAAAAGAGTTGCGGCGCGCGTCGGAACGATCGAAGTCAAGTCAAACAAAAACGCCTTATAGCGGCTGTTTTGATCTGAATTGAGGACGTTTTATTTATGTTTTTGCCTAGGATTATATTTTGAAGCTTGCCGTCTTTAATACCTGCCGAAATTAAAGCCAAACCAATGCATTCAGCAAAATCATAAATTACAAAATATATATATTTTGTAGTTTTTGGTAATAATACCTAGTGACCTATATAATATATCGTTTTTGTTTGTATCGTTAAAGTAATACTGTCTTCGATTATTTACTTAATTTCGAAACATGTCACAGATTACAGAATTAATGTGTAAACTTTGAATAGGTACGCGTGCCATTCAAAATTGCTTGACGTACCAGAGATGGCACGCGTGCCATAGGTTGCCGACCCCTGTCTTAGACTTTTTTGGTAGAAACATATTCAAAGTTTTTTTTCCAGAAAAAAATTTAAACAAATTTCTCCAAAAATTTATTCAAAAGGAATATTTACACGACAAAAGGCCATTCGTAAATTGCCCATGCAATCGATTCGCCACAAGCATAAAAATCCATCGTTTCCATAATAAGTAATAAAAACTTAGAAAATTACTTGGAAGATTATAATCGCACTTCAAATTTTAATTTTAGACGGGTAAACGTATGTGAAATATAGTTACGAGTATATGCGTTTAATAGCGCAATAAAAAAGTACGGCTAAGTAAATAAATTCTTTATTACCGCCGATTAAACGTAATCCAAGTTCATATTAAGGTTATAAAGTTATTTAAGTAAGATTTATCGAATTCTAAAAGGAAGCATATTTTTAGAAAACTATTTAATATCGCTTTAATGGAAAATAACCAGTAAAGTGCACTTTCATACCAATTGAGCCCCTCTAGTCTTTTAATATCGTCATACCAACGTTGTTGAGGTCTTTCAGTACTTCTTTTCTTCCTCCATGGTCTCCATCTGGTCAGCTTTCCGCTTCAGTTATCAGTATATCGGGTGACACAGCCAACGTGTAAAACCCCGTAATTCTTTTATTTTGAAAGTTACATATTGACATTTTTTAGATACCAGACTGGGATATTATTAGGCTTTTTTATCACTTAAGAAATATTATTAACTACTTTCGGTTTGAGCGGAAGTGACTACAACTTTCTTATTTTTAATAGAACCCTGTATATTTTTTTATCAGTTTCAATTTACTTTAAGATTCTCTTTCCAACGATGTATCACAAGTTGATATTTGTTTGACAGGTGACCGGCAAAACCTGATTTAAACTCTTAGACTTTAGCGGCCACGGCGGATATACTAGCAATTGTTTTTGTTCGTTTTATCTCACTTTGGAAAGAATTTAAGACTATTCATTTATCGTGCCATTTTCGCGGGTCTAAGTGGCTCCTACAAAATTTTATGCTTTGCATTCAGTTACAGGATTTTCTATTTAAATAATGATCAATATCACAGAAATTAAGGAAGGAACACATATTTTTTATTTAAGGGGGTCACTACCGAGAAAAATGAAGAAAAATACGTTTTTCGTTTTTTTTCCATTTTTATAATCTACAATCATTTCTGCACAAAACAATCCAACCCCCACAATTATACGATGAGTATAAGTGCCTGAAATTTTTATATAAAGTAGTCAAGGTATGAGCCATCAGTCAGTATCGCCAAGATATGAGTCCCGCTCAGCCTTCGCCTAGCTTCGCACTACGCACCTTTCAATATACCACCCCATTCCACCCAATATGAAGTTATTATTATTTTCACTATTATTATTATTATCCCACTTTTTATTAACAATGCTTAGGAATAATTATATAACACTATTTACTATATACAAATAAAAAACTTTATTTTTACAAAAATATTTTGAAATACTATTTACTATATACAAATAAAAAACTTTATTTTTACAATAATATTTTGAAAAGTAATAATAAGATTTTATTATTTTGTTATACTTTTTTTTAACTAAAATGAACCCGCTTCATATGACGGGCCTTCTTTTTTTTCTTCTTAAATTTTTCTTCTAAACTTTTTCTTGCTCTTGAAATTTTTTGCCTCTCGCATTTCGATGCTTGTTGTAAGTCTTTCTCGGCTTTCACTATTCTCAGTTCATCTTCCTTCATCAGCCCAGCAATTGTAAATTTTCCAGGGTCAATGAAAAGTTTTTCAAGTACTCGGCAGCGGAAATATTACCTTCATTGAAGCAGCATAGTGCATCATATGCACCTAATTCGAGTGTGCTTTTCTCTACAAAAATATTGTTTGGGCATCTAACCCACAATGCATTATTATAGCTTTCGTTTGTGTTTTGTGTCTTACCGTGAACACATTTTTCTAACAGGGCTGGATTCGCCAGGTCCCTGAAGACAGGTTTCAAAATTTCCATTACTACTTTTGGTAGATGAAAATGCTTTGAGTGCTCATATAATTTTTTTTTCTGCCTGTGCCTTGAGGAACTTACACCAGTCCAAGCTGCATAAATTGTGTGCCGGATTCTGGTCGTTCGAGCCGAGATGAAAAAATTCTGCCCATACTGCTTTTTTTATCTCAGCCAAGCTGCCAACGTTTCTTCGTATGGCTAAGCCATAAAACTTTTGAATGTCGTTTATTGCCACATCCGTGAGTCTGCCCTTTCCTCCTATCGGCTTTCCATCTTGCAGTTTTTTGGACGTGTAGGAAGATTTTTAGCTTTCTGAGTCTAGATCCCATCCTTTTTTGTACATGTCCTATACATTCTAACTTCTGAACTAAGAGACTATCTCCGTAAGGGTTTTGTTCTACAACCTTCAAGAAACCCTTTGAGTCTCCATCACCTAAGTAGTGAGAATATCTCACATTGTATTTGTCCATTGACCTCAGGAAAATTTGCTCTGCACCAGCTGCTTCCATAGCCCCACTGGTACCACTATGATTGGCTATGCAATTTTCATTATGTGTATTCTGAAATTTTAGTGGACAACGACAGTGTTTGGAGAGTACCACAATATCCACTATTTTGCCTGAGTCAGTACTCACAGCAGAGACCACGCCATTCAAAGAAGTATGGCCCCTTTTTTGCCAACTGCCATCTAGTGAGATGGCCAAATCCCTGTTGCCACTATTTGAAATACAGGCTTCCTCTACGGCAGCCACCATTATATCTTTTCCAACTACTTCAAGAGCTGAACGAATAACATTTTGGTGCAAAAAGTGCTTGCTTTGTGGGGGGGAGGAATCTTCATCATAGCACAAAGAAGTTTAGCTCCAGCAAATCCTTTACCAGTACACCTAAGTGCATAAGTAAATCTAATATTTATTGTATCTAATTTCACAGATTTACCTTCGAGTTCATAATCCAGTTTCTTGGAGTTCCTTAGTTTATTTAGGACTTGACAATTCTGACAAACAATCTTTATAGTGGATGCCAAACCGTTTCTCAAACAAACACTTAGGGTGATTTCACCACCACATTTTTTGCAGTCCACTGTTGAGTTCAGTGCTTTACTCAGCTCTCCAACATCCACCAAATTATACGCATGGTTGCTCATGAATGACTCAAATTTATTTTGATTACCTAGTTTTTTTGAAGAAGAAGAAGGTGTACGATTTTCAGATGAGGTTGATGGTGTTGATTCAACAGATGGTAAGGACATGACCAATTTACGAGCAACAGAAATATGTGTCCCACTAAAAGGTTTATTCCTTTTCTTGCTCTTGAAGCTAGTCTTTGGCTTAGTCATTTTTCTTCGCAAAACAAAAATAAAAAACTATAATAAAATAACAATATAATAAAATTTAAAACAGCAATAGTAACAGAAAACAGGAAAAAAATTTGTAAATATGTAAACAAAAACAATCTCTCACGTAAAATATAACCAAACAATACAAAACTAAAAAAAAAAAAATTTGGAAAAAAACATATTTTGTTGTAAACAATCAGTGTTGCCAAACTTGTTTTTTGCAAAAAAAGAAGACAAACACTCTAGAAATAAATTAAAAAAAGTTGATTATAACAAAAAAAAAGCAATCAAAACTACAACTTTTTAGTTTTTCGGCTCTCCTGAAAAATTGACTTTTTTGTACATTTGCCCCATTATCTTCAAAACTATAAAAGTTATTGAGCTATTTTTTTTTTTAAATATCCATGGCAACACTGTCTACAGTGCGGACTAAGGAAATGTCAAACAAAACAGCTGGTAATTTACCGCGTCAATTCAAACATACAAATAAAATTCATGAACTTTCAAAGTTTCTAGAAAATGTAATTTAAATTATTTCTTTAAACCCTTAGTCCCATTAAATTATATAATAATAAATAATAAGTGTGCAAAGTTTCGTTGAAATAGGATGAACGGTTGCTGAGAAAATGGGTTTTACTTTTCAATGTAAATTGACCTCGGTAGTGACCCCCTTAAACTAGTTACACATTACAGATTTTTTGCCAACATACATCTAACAGAACTATCTAACACCAATTGGATTTAATATTATTTTCAGAAAATAAACCGTTTTACTATGCAATAATGTGATATCAACAAGTTCCATTACGGACTTAGTAGGCTATGATAAAACAGACGAACCGAAAGTCATGCTTGCTACGTGTTACCAAAATGGCCATTATTATTTTACGTCAAAAATAATTTTTCGTTAACAAAAATGTATTCAATGGATGAAAAACTAGACATGTTATTAATTTATGGAGAGTGCAGAAAGAATAGCCGACAAGCCGCCGAGTTGTACATGGCAAGATATATAGATAGGACGCACCCACACAACAATTATTTTTTAAGGGTAGAGCAGCAGTTTAGAAGGCAACCGATTGAACCTGCTGATGTACTTATTAATGACGAAGAGTCAGAAATCAATGTATTGGCCATTGTTCAGGTAGATCCTACAATTTCTATAAGACATGTTGACCGGTGTAAATCGTGAAACCGCTCGCCGCATTTTAAGAAAATATAAATTCAGGTCCTACAAAAACCAAATAAATCAACATTTATTTCAAACACATTACCAAAAAAGAATGGATTATGTAATTGATTTTTGCATAGATACCACCTTGATAACCAATTTCATTACAACATTCTATTTGCGGATAAATCTAGATTTACCAATTTGGGTCTATTTAATCGTAACAACACTCGATATTGGGCCCAAGAAAATCCTAGAATTATGCGAGAAAGTGCCTATCAAGAAAGATTCGGCTTTAACGTGTGGTTCGGTATCCTTGGCACAAGAATTATTGGACTTATTATATTTGATAGTGCGTTAAATGGATGATGATGATGTTTTGGAGCCGGGGCGCATCAACTACCAGGTTATTTAGCGCCCATAAGGTGATTGATTAAATTGGTTTAGACTTTAAAATGAATTTCTCGGAGATAGTCACATATGTTATTTTTATTTGCGGCAAAGATGGTGATTATGTTACTTATGGTAGAGGGTAGGTTGTACTTTAGTCGGATGTCTTTAAGGTGATTTGCTGTGAATATATGCGAGACTGTAAGGTTGGATCCGCAACTTTGACATTTAGGGTCTTGTGCTCCTTCCAAGAGATGGCGATGAGTTGAGAAAGTGAGTCCAGCAGCCAGTCTTCGCAGAATCACGTTCTCTTTTCTATTAAGGTTGTTATTATGTAGGGGGGGGAATACGGAGGATTTGAGTGGCCACAATTTGTTGTTTGGATTTTCTAGATCCCATTGTAATTGAAATAAGGAATTATGGATAGATTTAAGGTAAGAGTTAAAGTCTGAGTAGAAATTCTCGGCCGTGATGGAAATACCGTTATCTATAGCTTGTTTAGCTAGTCTATCCGCTCTGTCATTTCCCTGGTTGCCTATGTGGCTGGGAAGCCAGAAATAGGAGATGGAACGTTGTTTCAGTTTTGCGGAGTAGAGGAGATCTAGGATTTTGTCGGATGTAGTTGTAGGATAGATTTCTGGTCTTGATGGATGATAAGGCACTGAGAGAATCGGAGATAATTAGGATGAGTTTGGAGCTTGTGGTTAGAGAGAATCTGGTTGCCTCTTTGATAGCTAGGAGTTCAGCTGTAAATATGGAGACATAATGACGAAGTTTGAACTTTCTGGAGGTGGAGGGCGATATGAAGGCGGAACCGACTCCCTTTTCTGATTTGGACCCATCCGTATAAAAGAGCGTATGTTTGGGGTATTTTGTGGCGACGATTTGTAAAAAGGATTTATTGAGGAAAGAGTTTGGAGAGTCCACTTTATTATATTGTCGCATGGAAAGATCAATATCTGGAATAGGAGAGAGCCATGGGGGAAAGGTGGTTTGCAAAGGGTAGTCATATTTAGGGGAGGAGAGATTGTGCAGTGACAGTAAGGCCGAGATTCTCTGAGGAATCGAGTTTTGTGGAAGTAGTTGGTTGGGTTTGTGTATGTTTGATAGGTTCAATGTGGTTTTGGAAAGAGGTTTATATATGGAGGATGAATGTTAAATGGATGAACGTTAAATGGAGAAAGGTATTTGTAGTTCATTCAAAATGATGTTGAAGATTTTTTAGAAACTTTACCTTTAAATCGTGAAAACGTTATTTTCCAGCAGGATGGCGCTCCAGCCCACAATACTAGAAATGTTATAAACTACTTGAATAAAAGATTTGGTGGAAATTGGTTAGATACCAATGGACCTAATAAGTGGCCTGCAAGATCGCCAGATCTTACTCCTCTTAAATCCACCAACAGACAGAAATGATTTAGAAATGCGCTTAAGAAGATCAGTAAATCAAATTACTGAAATTCAGTTGGAGAACGTTATGAGAACCACGGTGAGAAAAACAAGATTGTGTAGGATTAACAACGGACAGCATTTTGAACATTTGGAATAAATACCTAGGAAATTTATATCTAGTATAAAATGGTTTTACCTATTTATTTTTATTGTGTTACTTAGTTAAAATATTACTTCTTTCTAATATTAATTAATTACAATTATGGGTTTTGTTGTGTTATTCTTATTATTAAATGTTTTGGTTATTTGCATTTAAATATTTATTTAATAAATAGGTTTCTTATTTTCTGAAAATAATAATAAATCCAATTGGCGTTAGATAGTTCTGTTAGATGTATATTGGCAAAAAACCTGTAATGTGTGAGATAAAACGAACAAAAACAATTGCTAATATATCCGCCATAGCCGCCTAAGTCTAAGAGTTTAAATCAGTTTTTGCCGGTCACTTGTCAAACAAATGTCAACTTGTGATACATCGTTCGAAAAAGAACTTTAAAGCAAATTGAAATTGATAAAAAAATAAACAGTGTTCCATTAAAAATAAGAAAGTTGCAGTCACTTCCGGTCAAACCGGAAGTAGTTAAAAGTATTTCTTAAGTGATAAAAAAGCCTATTAATGTCCCATTCCAGTATATATATATATATATATAATATATATATATATATATATATATATATATATATATATATATATATATATATATATATATATATATATATATATATATATATATATATATATATACCTACTAGTTCCAGGGTGAACATTTTGGGTGATATGATGTTACCCTGTCTAATACCTCTCATTATTTTTACTTCCTCATCTAATCTCACTTTCAGTTTTGAGTGTTCATTGATTTTTGTCAATATGTTAATATACCTTTGATCGACTCTTGCGTTTTTCATAGCTTTCTCAATTAAGTTGGAAATGTGGAATCTTTGGCACAATGACACTACTCAGTATATATCACCACTACACCAAACACTTTATTTTTGCACTCGACGCGCGTTTCGCTAACCATGTTAGCTTCATCAGGAGCGATGATTGACTAAAGCTAAACTACAAATCTACCCTATTTATACTTAGCCTAACCCTTGAATTACTCAAGCGGAACTAATGACATAGGCAAAGCCATCAGTTCCGGTCAAGTAACCAGTAGAGAGGACTATAGGGAATAGGCCCTCTGTCCTTATTTAAACTACTTTTACATTTTATGATTTCCATACTTTCGTATGCGTTCAACAATCTCCTATCAGATATATTTTTTGTTAATCTTAGATTATCTAATGTTACAGTATGATCAGCTTCAAGAGCATGTTCGGCAATGCTAGACTTTTCTGTTCTATTGTATTTTAAGTGTGCTAAGTTGTCTTTAAATTTTGTTTTAATTGACCTTTTAGTTTGCCCAACATACTTTTTGTCACAATCATTTCAACTAATTTCATAAATTCCACTTTTCTCACAATTAGGAATCTTATCTTTGGGATTTCCTAAGATATTCCTCAGATTGTCTGATGACTTATAGACTAAGGTGAGGCCTACCTTATTAAATACCTTATTGAGTCCCTTGCTATATTTCGGATTATATGTTATGGAGACATACTTGGTGTTATTTTCTTCGCGTGTAAAAAAGGTGGAATTCTGAATATTCAACCTCAACTTATGTCTATTTATTAGCTTATTTACTAAGTCATCGTCATAACCATTAACTCTAGTTATATTTCTAAGACGATTCCTTTCTTTATTAAAGTTTACTCTATTCAGAGGGAAAGTGACGAAACGATGAACTAAAAAATGTAATGAGGCAAATTTATGTTGTTTGCAATGAAATGAATCATTAGGAATATATCTATCTGTTACTGTGTCCTTCCTATAGATATCAAATTCTAATCTATTATTATTTTTAATAATTAAAATATCTAGAAAAGGCAATTGTCTTTTGTTCTCAATTTCGTAAGTTAATTTAATGGAATCATACCGGCTATTTAATTTAGAAACAAAATCATCAATATTTGCTTTCTCTGTATCAAAAATCGCGAAAATATCATCCACATACCTATACCATACCCTTGGGAAATATTCGAATTCTTGACTGGCTTCGATTTCAAACTTACTCATGAATAAATTGGCTATGAAAGGTGATAAGCAATTACCCATAGCTGTTCCTTCTTTCTGAACATAAAATTGATTGTTATATTGGAAATAATTTTGTTCCCTTCCATATAATCTGAATATAGCAAGGGACTCAATAAGGTATTTAATAAGGTAGGCCTCACCTTAGTCTATAAGTCATCAGACAATCTGAGGAATATCTTAGGAAATCCCAAAGATAAGATTCCTAATTGTGAGAAAAGTGGAATTTATGAAATTAGTTGTAATGATTGTGACAAAAAGTATGTTGGGCAAACTAAAAGGTCAATTAAAACAAGATTTAAAGAACACTTAGCACACTTAAAATACAATAGAACAGAAAAGTCTAGCATTGCCGAACATGCCCTTGAAGCTGATCATACTGTAACATTAGATAACCTAAGATTAATAAAAAATATATCTGATAGGAGATTGTTGAACGCATACGAAAGTATGGAAATCATAAAATGTAAAAGTAGTTTAAATAAAGACAGAGGGCCTATTCCTTATAGGTTACTTGACCGGAACTGATGGCCTTGCCTATGTCATCAGTTCCGCTTGAGTAATTCAAGGGTTAGGCTAAGTATAAATAGGGTAGATTTGTAGTTTAGCTTTAGTCAATCATCGCTCCTGATGAAGCTAATATGGTTAGCGAAACGCGCGTCGAGTGCAAAAATAAAGTGTTTGGTGTAGTGGTGATATATACTGAGTAGCTTTCTCAATTGCCCAGTATTCCACTGTGTCAAAGGCTTTTCGGAAGTCGACAAGTGTCATCCAGGCTGTGATACTGTATTTAGTTACCTTTTTTATAAGTTGTTTGACCGTGGGTAGATGTTCAGTTGTTCTAAATCTGTTTGGAAAACCTGCCTGTTCTTTGGGTTGACAATTTTCAAACTTCTTTTCTAATCGATTTGTGATTATTCTCATGAATAGTTTGTATATTTGCGATAGAAGACTTATTGGCCTATAGTTCTCCAAATTGCTATGATCTCCTTTTTTGTATATCAATATAACTATGACAGTTTGGCAGTTGGGAAACTGCCAGTTTCCATATTACTGCCAAATTTCTTTCTAAGTGTGATAATTTCGGAGAAAATCAGGCGTGACTCACAGACGGACAGACAGACACCGAAGTGATCTTATAAGTGTTGCGTACGGAATACTAAAAAAATTAAAATATCACCTGGTCTCTAAGATTAGCATCTTGTCTCTAAGATTAGCAAACGGTCCAAAGTATCCACAATAGGATTCAAAGAATTGAGAACAAACTTCTCGCCTGTCTCAACAATTCCACAGGTTCTTGTGGTCGGTCGCACAATTCCACCACTTACACGACCAATCATCACTATTACAGCACCACCTGTTGAGAAAGTCAATTTGTTAGTTTTGCTTCACACTCTGCTGCTAATTTTCAGAAAGAAACACCACCTGCTATTCCCAAATCAATGACACCTGATATTATCTGGAGACAGGGTGCCATAAAAAGTATCTTACTGAAGTTGGAGGTGTTTTAAGATATCCAGAAAGATTTATTATTATTAGTGGCCATCAATATGGCTTTCGTAAACAAAAATCAACAGATAATCTTCTAATTTATATTACACACATTTGGAACAACGCAGATTTAGAGACTCTCCAGCACAGGATACATTGGATATATCCAAGGTATTCGACCGTGTTTGGCATGATGGATTGTTGGCTAAACTAAGCGTCTTTACGAACGGCAGTCCACTAAAAAGGGTATTAGGCTGTACTACCAGACTCGCGATACTATTAAACTTTCTCCTGAATAAAAATAGCAGCTGCTACGATCAATAAACTGAAAATATAAATACTAAATTCTTTTAAAACACCAACTAGTCATTAGGGTAAACTACAAGATTAATGAATTTTGAACGAAAGGAAAGTAACTTCAACTATAAATGTATTAAACCATTTTAAATGGCATAGCTTTTTGTCGATTAACTCTGGAATTATTAAAGTTCCTTAACGATAATTGGTTTCTATGAAAAATGCATAAAGAAGTCAACAATTTAATTTATTTATTTGATTGAATGCAAAAAGCAAACAACAAAGCTCATTGTAGACAACTGGGGGACGCTTACATCCGACCATGGATGGGAATAAGCTATATATATATATATATATATATATATATATATATATATATATATATATATATATATATATATATATATATATGTATGTATGTATGTATGTATATAATACATTAAAATTCTGGGTTTCAATCCGTTCGTCTAACAATCAATTTGCACGACGTTTCACCAAAATCTTATTTGGCATTTTGTGCTGCTGCTACTGTGAGCTAATTGCTTCGGGCGGCAGCAGCAACAAGACGACAGTATCGAGTAACAGCAGCAGCAGGAGCACTTGAAAATACTAAATGAGATTTCGGCAAAACGTCGTGCAAATTCATTGTTAATATATATATATATATATATATATATATATATATATATATATATATATATATATATATATATATATATATATATGTATCTAAATATATATAAATTTATAATGACGCGTTGGAGCTTCATTGGATCTATATTTAACACAAGGTATGGTTAGTAGTTTCGGTAAAATACCTGGCCAGACGTTTATTGGCGGTCTGAAGTCTTCTCATTGATACGAAAAGATCGTTAGAAGAGTATTCGAGGATTTTTTAAATAGTTGGTATTAGATTGGTTTTTCCACGTGTGAGGGACTTGCCTCAGTATGAGAAGGCGTTATTCCTGGACTACGTGCTGTTCCTAAAGGACTACTATGTGTGTTCCTTTACTTCAGTGTCCACATCAGCTTTTGGTAGAATTTTCCTTTCCACCTAGTCGACGGCTTGGTATGGCTTTGTGTGCGTCTACTCCACCTACCAAAGCGGTGTAGATGTTAATTTGTAGGGTGGAGAATGTATTTCTTTCTATCTTGGGCTCTACGAACCAGGATAGAGTTACTTTACACCTAAATCGGTTCGGAGCTTGGCAGATACATTTATCATTTAAGTTGCATTTATCATTTAAGTTATATTGCTTTTTCTGTGGATAAGTTTAGTATTAGACATATTATCTGCAGTGAGCCCTACATAGAGCAATTGGTAAATTGCAGAACACCAAATCCTATAAGCATACGTTTAGTATGGACACTAACATTTATATAAGCAGGTAATGTCACCAACAACTCAACAAATTACTCTAATAAACAAGTAATTAATTTCAATGATAATAAATAAGTAATTTCAGTTTTTGTTATTGATAATAAACCAGTAATTAATTTCACTTTTGTTAATGATTAAATTGTACATGTCACTTTTGTAGTAGGATTAGTTATGTAACGACTAAGTATTTTAGAATCAATATATCTTTTTTCCAAGTTTTTTATCTCTGGCCACTTCTTCTTCTGACTTATAGAGAGGCACTATTGCCTGTTCTCTTTGTTCCCTGATCGGCGCTCTATCTCTTTCTTGGACGTCCCATTGATCTTTTTCTATTCGACAAATTGTTTCTTGCTATCCGTACTATCCTGTTGTTTGTCATTCTTCCTATGTGTTGATCCCATTCCATTTTCCTTCCTCTTATCCATCGGTTGATATTTTTTATATTACATGTTCGTGTTATGTCCTCTTTTCAATCCCTCAATGTCTTGTTTGTACATCTTCTAAGTATTCTCATTTCAGTTGATTCCAGCATCCACTGTGTTATACTTGTATCGGGTCTTGTTCCAGTTATGTAAGTAATTACTGGTCGTATTACGTTCTTGTATATTTTTATTTTGGTCTGAACGGAGAGGAATTTATTTCTCAATATGGTATCATTGAGGCATCCCTCTATCCTATTATCCTTGTTGACTTGATGTTTTACTTCTTCCTCGATTTTTCTGATACTAGATCTGTTGATCGATCGATCTCCATCAACTGTTCTATTAGGTTATCTTCCACCACGAACTTGCACCTGATTGGCTCTTTTACCACCACTGCCTTGGTTTTTTCAGTTGAGATCGACATATTATAATGTTTTGCGGGTATATAGAATTCGTATACCAGACTTTGCAGATCGCTCTCATTCTCAGCCATTATTATCGCAACATCTGCATCTATAATATATGTAAAATGCAACGTCTCTCTGTCTGTCTGTCTTTCCGTTAGTGCGCTTATCACTGGAGAACTACTTATCCGATTTACGTGCTTTTTGTTAAAAAACATACATATATTCTCTGACCAGGTTATAGGGTATATTTTATCATATTAGATAACATAAGGAACAAGTAGTGACGATAACAGTGAATCAAGTCAGAAAAAGGTTTGCCGCTAGCGCGTTCTCATGCAATACACTGCCTAAACCATTAAATATGGAACAATATCATGTAGCAAAGAATATCTGTAATATATATAAAATGCAACGTTTCTCTGTCTGTCTGTCTGTCCGTTAGCGCGCTTATCACTAGAGAACCACTTATCCGATTTACGTGTTTTTTTTTTTAAATTCATACATTTGTTCTCTGGCCAGGTTATCTATAATCTTCTGTAATATATATAAAATGCAATGTCTCTTTGTCTGTCCGTTAGTGTGCTTATTACTCGAAAACCACTTATCCGATTTACGTGTGTTTTTTTTTAATTCATACATATGTTCTATGGCCCGGTTATATAATAATAATAATAATCTATATAATATATGTATGAAACGCAACGTCTTTCTGTCTATATGGCTGTCTATCCGTTAGTATGCTTATCATTCGAGAACCACTCATCCGATTTACGTTTTTTTTTAACTCTTAATTTAATATATATCAAAAAAAAATCTATAATATATATAAAACGTAACGTCTCTCTGTCTGTCTGTCCATTGGTGCGCTTAGCCTTCAAGAACCACTTATCCCCAGTTACGTTTTTTTTTTATAAAATGCAAAGGGAATAAACAGAGACAAATGCTAATATGTAGGAAAAAAGGTGGAAGTTTAGCAGTAAGCTTGACAGAAAGGCTGAATACTTTAAAGAAACATTAAATGGAGATGAAAATTGAGGAGTTGAATGAGAAATAAAAAGCAAAAATTAACTGAAGGGCAAAGAAAAAATAAGAGAAATACTGAGAATCCAAAAAAAAAATCAGGACCCAGGTGGAAATGGTTATATAACAGCAGAAATGATAAAAGCTGGAGGAGTAGATCTGGAAAATGAAATATGCCGGTTGGTGCAAGAAATATGGGAAACAGAAAAGATGCCAGTGAGCTGGAGAGAGTCGCTCATTTGTCCAATATACAAAAAAGGAGAAAAAACTATATGTGCTAATTATAGACCAATAGCCTTATTATATGTCGTGTACAAGATAGTAGCGGTGACTATCAGAAACAGACTAGAAGAAAAAGCCCAGTCTGTTCTGGGGGAGTACCAGTATGGATTCAGGAAAAATAGATCAGTTACAGACCAGATATTTTCGATTAAGCAAATCCAAGAAAACAGCTTAGAACAAAATTTGGCACTACACTTGGTCTTTGTGGATTTCAGAGAAACATACGACTCTGTAAATAGAAAAGGACTCTACAAGATAATGAAAGAACTAAAAATTCCAAATAAATTGATTCGCACATGGTGAGAATGACCCTGAATGACACATAAAATAGAGTGTTGATTGAGGGCAAAATATCAGACAATTTTAAGGTAAAGAGAGGATTAAGACAGGGGGATCCAGTGTCGACATGTTTATTTAATTTGGTACTAGAGAAGATGATCCGGGAGTCAGAAATAAAAACAAATGGAACGATATATCAACAAACCTGCCAACGCTTGGCCTATGCGGATGATATAGCAGTGATTGCAAGAGCAAAAGAGAACCTCAAAAAAGCCTTTAGTAGGATAAAAAAAGGGTAAGGATGAAAGGACTAAAGATAAATGAGGAAAAAAACAAAATCCATGGCAATTAGAAAGAAGAAGGATAATAAAAACAACAAAGGTTTAGATATAATAAACAACTTAGGGAAAAGATATATGTTTGAAAAAGTAGACAAATTTAATTATCTGGAAGTAATAATAACAGAGAGTGGACAAGAAAGGACAGAGATACAAGAAAGCGAAAGGGGCGACGAATCCAATATTGAAATCAAAGAATGCATCAAGAAAAGCAAAAGAAAGAATTTATACGACAGTTGTCAGACCCACGGTGACATATAGATGCGAAACGTGGAAACTGAATGCAAGAGAAAAGGAGACGTTGGAGGTGTGGGAAAGGAAAGCTTTAAGAAGAATCTACGGAAGAAGGAAAGACGAGGGACTGTGGAGAAAAAGAACAAACTTCGAATTAAAATGCCTATATACGAAACCCCTTATAAGCCAGATCATAAGAAGTCAGCTATTAAGATGGTTGGGACACGTGGCAAGGATGAAGGAAGAAAGACAGGCAAAGCAACCCCTAATAAGAGTAGTGACTGGAAGAAGAGGCAAGGATAGACCTCAATATACATGGATTCAGGCAGTAAAGCAAGATGCGGAGTTGATGGGAATCCCACACTGGGAAAAGCTAACATACAAAAAAAAGTGGAGACAAGTATGCAACCAAGCCAGGAGCCTCTAAGGCCCCTCGAGCTATATAATAATATAAACAAGGAATAAGGAATGACGATAAAGGTGAATCAAGTCCAGGTGAGCGGAGCCGCGGGCACGGCTAGTAACATATAATTCAAAGTTCTCTGTTACCCATTCTATATCCCTTCTTTCTTTTGACATTTTTTATAATTTCATCCTTGACAATATTAAACTTAAAGCGTCTCCTTACTTGAGTCCAGAATCATAGTTGATTGGTTCTGTCATTTCTTCTGCTAATCTTGCGACTACTTTATTGTCTTTATATATATTTTCAATAGTTTTAATTACGTCTAATGGGATGTTCTTGTTAAATAATGGATGAATAACCTTTTCTATTTGTACATTGTCGAAAGCTTTTTTTAAGTCTATGAGGCACAAGTACGCTGGAATATTATATTCTATGGATTTTTCTTTTACCTGTCTCACAATGAATACGGTATCGGTGCACGAGCGCCTACTTCTGAATCCTTGCTGTTCTTCTTCCAGTTGTATTCTCGCGTTTATTTTTGTTGTAATAATCTTTGTTGTTAATTTCATTGTACAGTTTAGGAGATTTATGCCTCTATAATTATTTAGATCTTCTTTTTCTCCCTTCTTGTGCATCAGTATAACTATCGGTGTTCTCCATTTGTCTGGGATTCTATTCGATCTTATAATCCTCTGGATAAGTGCTTGGAGTTGCTTAACCAGAAAGTATCCCCCATATTTTAGTAGCTCATTTGCTATTTGTTCTTGGCCGCCAGATTTACAATTTTTTAATTTTTCCAGTGTTCTATTACGTCTCCTTTCGTTATATATGTTTCTTCGTTTATTGTTATATCTGGTGTTTGTGGTAGTGTGATACTCTGTTCTGTTTTATATAATTGTGTAAGATATGCTACCCACGTTCCTTTCTTCACGTGTGTATACTCTATTAGTTCTTTCATCTCAGTTCTCTGCTGTCCTATGAATCTCCATATTTGGTTTTGTTGACCATAAGAACGCCTATTAGGTCAACTTTCGGTAAAATAAAATTTGGTGGTGCCTTTTAGATTTTCAGTAAGTTTTAAGGTGGGAAGACAATGAAGATCAAACTTATCCTGAGACAGAGCTAGTGAATTAGGGCTGTAGAGTTTATACGTGATACCCTACAGAACCTAACGGGGCGACTGGGCATTGGACTGTGCTGATAGTTTGGAAATTGGCAGTTTTCAAGTTTTGGGTTTTGGCAAGTTATTGGCCTCGTGAAGGGTCTAAACTGGGAGACTAAGCGCAGTGAGGGGTTGCTTCCTATACTGACAGAAACCGGTTATACCTGACAATCTGTCTTCTGGCAGACAACAAGCGAAGGGGTGTTTGTGCAAATTAGTCAAGCATTATAGTAAAGTAAAATTTATAGTTTTTGGGATTAATTTTGATAAGAATTATAGCAGCACATACAGAAGTATAATTTTTATATTTGTGGTCAAGGATTTGCAACCCAAATAAAAATTCCTGTAATAAAATGAGGCTCAACCCTAAATTAATACAAGAAGTTGTTGTTTGGTTGTTGTTTTGGTTGTTATTTTAGTCGGATATTTTGGTTGGTTGTTTTGGCTGGTTGTTTTGTGTTCGTTACTTTAGTCGGAATCGTTCGGTCAGTCGGTCGGTCGTTCGGTGGGTTGGTTGTGTGTTTGTGTCATGTCTATGTCATGTCTGTATCGTAGCGTGTCGTGTGGTGTGTGTGTGTGTGTGTGTGTGTGTATGTGTGTGAGTGCGTGTTCATATACCTGTGTGTGTGTGTGTATGTGAAACGAACTTTACCTACATTTTTTTTAATAAGAATGTCAATTTTGTGTAACAAAAACAGTGTTGACCAGCGTTCCCTGTAAAAGATGTGCGTCTGTTACGAGGCATTGCATTTCCTTTTGTTCGGAAACGTTTCACCTTTGTCTTACTTGGTAGTAGTAGATAGATATAATTGTCTAACCGCAATAAAATAGCTAGGTATTCCTAGAGTATTAAACCTCTATGTAGAAAGTAATGTGTCCATTATAGTATACACGGCTTGTAAAATTAACAAAATCTAAGTATTTTAAAGCATATTTGCTCTAAAATTATTATTCCGACCCTAAAAATTGCCAGCGAAAAATGTGTTTAAAACCACATTCATTTAAAATGCGCGAAGAAACATATCTGACTAAGAAAGAATCAAGTCTTAGATAAAATACGAGCATGAAAACCCAATTTATTATACAGTCGTGCTAACTTTTAAAAATCCTTCTCTCTCTTTGTAAATGCGAATCTAGTTTTCTCCTTCACGAAAAATGGAGGAATATTTTTCTTGTATTCCGTATTCGTTTTTAATAAAATGATGACATACGTACAACTTATATGCAAAAATGTTGGGTTAGGTTGCCTTTCACGAATTTTCTTTTTTTTTAAAACCATTTATTTTTAATTACACCCACCGCGTCTTGGTCTTTTAAATCGTCATCAGGGCTAAATTTAAATATATAATGGTTGTGATCAGATAAACCCTAATAAGTCCAAATTTTAAATACTAAAAATTCAAAAAATGATAGTTAAATGCAAGGAAACGCTCCATAAAGTAGGATTATTATTAAAATTGGAATTGAGAAAGTCAATAGTAAACACTGAATGATTAAATCTAATAATAACATAAAATTCCTAAAGAACATAACAATATGGAATTTAAATCTTTGATTGTGTTAGCCGATACTCGTGGGAAATTCATAATAAAATTATATAAAAACAACACTTTGTTTTAATTTTCAATATATTTAATATTACTTCACAATTGTTTTATCATACAATGGCTTCTTCGGAAGTGAATTAGAAAGAAAAATGTTTGATAATAATACTGGTTATATAGTGCTTAAAACTATCCTTAATTACATAAGATTATGTTAATCGTTTTATTATATTATTTACTGACAAAGTTATTTTAAAGATGCAAACCTGTGGTACTATTTCAGAGAACTAATTAAGATTAAGTAATGGTGAATGATTTAAGTCTACGTGTTCGTTTAATAATAGACTGGAGTTTTTCCGTTTGTTAATTTCAAAACATTCAAGCATATTTAATTTTTTTGATTTATTTTCTACATGCAGGATTTTGAATGTATCTTCAAAATTATGGGATTCGTTTATTATATGGGTTGCGTAATGTGAATTGTTCTTGTTTTTTAAATAACTATGTTTATGTTCATTAAAGCGAGTTTCAAGAGATCTACCAATTTGTCCTACGTAGGTTTTAATACAAGATCCACATTTTAATAAATAAACTCCTGATTTTTTGGCCTCATGAAGGGTCTAAACGGGGAGACTAAGCGCAGTGAGGGGTTGATTCCTATACTGACAGAAACCGGTTATACCTGACTATCTGTCTTTTGGCAGGCCACAAGCAAGGGGGTGTTTGTGCAAATTAGCCAAGTGTTATAGTAAAGTAAAAATTAAAGTTTTTGGGATTTTGATTTGTGATTAATTTTGATAAGAATTATAGGAGTATATACAGAAGTACAATTTTTATATTTGTGGTCATAGGATTTGCCGCCCAAGTAAAAATTCCTGTAATAAAATGAGGCCCAACCAAAAATTAATACAAGAAGTTGTTTAGTTGTTGTTCGGTTGTTATTTTGGTTGTTACTATTCTAGTCGGTTGTTTTGGTTGGTTGTTTTGGTTGGTTGTTTTGGTTCGTTATTTTGGTTGGAGTTGTCCGGTCGGTCGGTCGTTCGGTGGCTCGGCCATTCGATCATTTGGTGGGTTAGTTGTGTGTCTGTGTGTCTGTGTCATGTCTGTGTCGTATCGTGTCGTGTCTGTGTGTGTGTGTGTGTGTGTGTGTGTGTGTGTGTTATACAGTCGTGCTAACTTTTAAAAATCCTTCTCTCTCTTTGTAAATGCGAATCTAGTTTTCTCCTTCGCGAAAAATGGAGGAATATTTTTCTTGTATTCCGTATTCGTTTTTAATAAAATGATGACATACGTACAACTTATATGCAAAAATGTTTGATTAGGTTGTCTTTCACGTTTTTCTTCTTTTTAAAAATCATTTATTTTTAATTACAGCCAACGCGTCTCGGTCTTTTAGATCGTCATCAGGGCTAAATTTAAAGAAATAATGTTTGTAATTATATAGACCTTAATAAATCCAAATTTGAAATACTAAAAATTCAATAAATGATAGTTAAATACTAGGAAACGCTCCAGAAAGTAGGATAGGTGTTTTACGAAACACAATTTATTAAAGTTAGAATTAAGAGAGTCGATAGTAACACTGAATGATTAAATCTAATAATAACATAAAATTCCTAAAGAACATAATAAGATGGATTTTAAATCTTTGATTGTGTTAGCCGATACTTGTTGGAGATTCATAATAAATTTATATAAAAACAACACTATGTTTTATTTTCCAATATTTAATATTACTTGACAATTGTTTCACCATACAATGGCTTCTTCAGAAGTGAATTAGAAAGAAAAATGTTTGGTAACAATACTGGTTATATAGTGCTTAAAAACTAACCTTAATTACATAAGATTATGTTAATCGTTTTATTATATTATTTACTGACAAAGTTATTTTAAAGATGCAAACTTGTGGTACTATTTCAGAGAACTAATAAAGATTAAGTAATGGTGAATGGTTAAGTCTAGCTGTTCGTTTAATAATAGATTGGAGTTTTTCCGTTTGTTAATTTCAAGACATTCAAGCATATTTAATTTTTTAGATTTATTTTCTATATGCAGGATTTTGAATGTATCTTCAAAATTGTGGGATTCGTTTATTATATGGGTTGCGTAATGTGAATTGTTCTTGTTTTTTAAGTAACTATGTTTATGTTCTTTAATGCGAGTTTCAAAAGATCTACCAATTTAAAAATAAACTCCTGATTTTAAGGATTTATTAGATATGATTTTGTTATTCAAGATTATATTTCCTAAGGTATTACTGGTTTTAAATGCTATTTTATTGTTCTTTTTTGTTAAATGTTTTTTAAATTGTTCTAGTTATTTTCCCTGTGTACGTGAGGGTGCTAAATTTTCCTTTTTTGTTATTAATGGTGGGATAAATTAGAGAGATTGCATATTTAAACTATTTTTTTATTCAAGATATTCTCTATAATGCTAGGGTCATATCCCTTATTAATTGCTATTTGTTTGATTATGTTGAATTCTTTGTTAAAATTAGTTTTAGTAATAGGAATATGTAACAGCCTATGTATGAAAGAGTTAAAAGCTGCCATTTTGGAATGAATTATTGTGTATAACTGTCTCAGTATGTGAAGGCTTGTGAAAAATCGAGAAATCGTGTTTATTGTTCACTTTTGATATAGATATGTCTAAGAAATTTATAGAGTTATTGGTTTCTAATTCTAGGGTGAATTTAATGTTAGGATGCAAATTATTTTCATCATCATCATTTTCCTTTCTAATTCACTTCTGAAGAAGTCATTGTATGGTGAAAACACTTGTCGAGTAATTTTAAATACAAATAGTAGACGGGCATATTTTTAAACATTTATTACGTCATAATAATTAATCATTTGATAATTTAAACTATCTTAAAATTATTATTAACTATTTTTTTACGTTTTCATAATAGCGTAAGTGTTATTAAAAAACAAGGGCAAAAATTGGAAAATTCAAAATAAATTGAAAACTATTAGAAATAGGTATATGACATACTTAATAAAAATTGTAGGTTTTTGTAAAATCTACCAGAAAAAATAATAATATACAGGGTGTGCCGTTTTAAAAAAATTTGAGATTTTTCATTTTAAAATAGTCGAAATACATAAATTTATTTTAAACACCCTGTAGCATCTAACTCAAATTTCATTATATTTTTTCCATCTCTATAGAACTCTCGTACCAAATATAAGTATTCCACCTTCAAAAACAATGGCGCTACTGGCAATTTTTTACAAAACTGAAAAACTAGTATTTTTTTAAAAAAATTGAAATATTAGAAAAACTACTAGGTTTAGGCATATAATATTATTAATCAAAAATTTATAAAATTTTTACGCAGGATTTCAAAAAATAAATTAGAAAATAGGATGTTCCATTTAAAAAAAAAACATATGTTATATCCGCCACACTTTTTTGAAGTACCCTATATACTCAAAAATAATATTAAACTGTGCACCTTAACATTCCCTAAAACTATTGTATTTAACATTTTTTCGTCATTCCCAAAACAAATGAGATAATGAACTTTACTCTATCATTGACTCACTCTGTACAATAAAAGCATTTGAGTAAATTTTCGATTGCCTTCACTATGTTTAAAAAAAAAATTGTTAAAATCTTAGCTCTAGAGTGGCATTACCCCTTAAATCATACAAGTCAACTAGTTGAATTAGTTAAAATCGGTATGTGAAAGTTGTTCTCAATTCACGACAGTCAGACTGGCGGAAACGGTATATTTTACTACGATGAATTACTGCGTACCTTGTCGAATAAAATAAAAGTTAATCATGTTGTCGACATAGTTACTCAACTACACTCTACTTAATTGGCATGGCCACTCTCAACTTAATAGGGCGTTAACTCGAAAGCTAATATTTCTTGGCATAGCAACAAAAAAAGCTCTTCAAAAGCTGCGCCTCGCACGACAAAAAACATCCTATTTAAATAAAATAGAAAAAAAAAAAAAAAAAACAACAATGTCCCAGTCGTGATTACTTCTAAAAATACTCCTTTCAGGAAAATTTAATCTAGTTTTCTTTCAACGAAAAAATGGAGAAACATATTTCTTGTAGTCTGCGTTGACATATAGTATGCATAAAAAAATATGTAGGGTTGAGCTGTGCTGTCACAGAATACCAAATTAAAAAAAAAATAGAATCAGCAATAAATTCGCTGATGTGTTTCTAACCCAGCAGTGAAAAAGCAAACAAAATAACCGGCCAAGTGCAAGTCGAACTTGCGCAATTAGTATTGTTGTACTCATACCTAGATGGTGATGTGGCTCGTTACTATGGAGGCGACGGCAATTCGCGAAAATAGCCGATGATGTCACATACAAGGAACTTCACAGATTGAAGTGGTAGATGATAGGGTTAGACGTTCCAGGTGCCGCGGTTTTTCTCTAAGGGTAAGTTCATTATATTAATAATATAATTATTATTATTATTATTATATATATATATATATATATATATATATATATATATATATATATATATATATATACATATATATATCTACGATTGCATGAACCATTTTCAGAGATCTTTGCTCTTCGAGATTAGATTACTGAATGGTTATTCAGTGTTAATCTCAGAGAGTAAAGATATGTGAAGATGCCTTGTACAATCGTTGGTAAAACGTCTGAAAATTACTCCAAATTACCATGATTTTATCCTAAAAACCACAATTCTTCATCTAATCAAATATCAAAATTTCATCTCTTATGTAGCATGCTTCATGTCTTGTGTGATATTGCATGTCATGTTTTATGATTTGTATCGATAATAACAAAATTAACGATACATTCTCCTATACTAGATATCGATATAACTGTCGATTATAAACTTCTAGGTACTTATACTCATACTTAGATGATGATGCAGCGCGTTACTATGGAGACGACGGCAATTCACGAAAATGACCGATGAAGTCTCGTAAGAGGAACTTCACAGATTGAAACGGTAGCTGATTGTTTTTAAATACGTTTTTTTGTTACAGAGGTATAAAATGGTCAACAACTTCACAAAACACGCCCCAAATGAGTTTTCAACAAAGTTAATTTCCGATCTTTGTTGAAAACTGATGACCTTGAAATTTGTTTTATATATACCAGATATATTATTAAAGGAAATGCACTCCTAATAATTTTCGTTTAATCTACAACCTGTGCAGAATATTCCAGAATTTTTTCAAAAATTTTTTGATCAGTACTTTTCGAGATAGAGGGGCAGCGATATTTGGCAATTTTTTAAAAATAATACAAAGAAAAGTGTGCACAAGTTAACATTATATATATTTTTGAACTCGTGTTTCACAAGCTTCCATTTGACACCCCACTCGATGACCTGGTAACACGGAACACTAAAAATCTTTATTCCTTGAATTTTTTTTTTTTAGTTTTTGGAATTGGTAATAGTCCAAGGGAGCTAAATCAAAGTAATGTGGGGGTAATGAATCAGTTTCAAAACTTAATTCGTTTAATTTTTGCAAAACTAACAGGGATTTGTAAACAGGCGCATTGTCTTGCAAAAAAAGCATCCTTTTAGATACTTTTCTGGGCATTTTTCAATAGTTTTTCTCGAAGTTTAGTTAATAATAAAGAATAGTGTTCTTTAGTCAATGTTTTAACGTATTCCAAATAATCTGCAAGAAGTCTTATCCCAAAAAACGGAAGCTGCTGATTTCTGTAAGGGAAATTTCTTGGGACGAAGTGTGTTAGCTTATTTCCACTCCTTCGACTGTTTCTTTGTCTCTAGATAATAATCATGGACCCATGTTTCATCCATAGTTATTATTCGATTTAAAACTTAGATGAATTATTTTCAAGTCGCTTACAAATTAACTCATACAATTTATTTACAAATATATAATAAAAAGACTGTTTTTAGTCAATTTCCACTGGTTTATTTAAATTTTGCGATGACGCGTTTCGCTGTCGATGCAGCTTCTTCAGATCTACATTTTACACTGTCAAGTTAGGTTTAATATTTACAGTTTTATATAATTTTTCTTAATTATAATATTACACCTAATTAAATTACATTGATAGTATTGGAAAATCCACACAGATTTGGAGTTAAGAGAATAAATTCAATAATGGTGAATTGCTTAAATCTACCTGGTCGTTGAGTAAAGTACCTGTAGTCCTTAATCGATTTATTTGCATAGTCTCTAAAAGGTTTAGTTTTAAACCTTTTTGTTAGGTGTGTAAAATTTTGAAATTCTTGTTAAATGTGTGATTTTCTGTTAATAGATGATTAGCATATGTTGAATTAGATTTTCTATGGATGAAACTTTTTTCGTGTTCTGTAATTCTTTGTCTAAATGTACGTCCAGTTTGTCCGATGTATGTTTTAGGACATGACCCACATGTTAATTGATAAACCCCTGATTTGTTGTCTTTATTGATTTGTGGTTTGTAGTTTTTAAGGTATTTCCCTATAGTATTGTTAGTCTTGTACGCTATGTTGATATTTTTTTGATTTAAAAATTTCCCCAGTTTTTTTTCCGTTGGTTTGCCGAAATAGGTTAAGCATTTAAAAGTGGTATTTCTGTCCTTAAAACGTGGGTATATTTCTGAGATAGCCTTGTTTCTAAGTTTTTTCTTAACGATACTATTGATTAAAGTAACCGAATAACCGTTGTTAACGGCTACTTGTTTTATGTAGTTTAATTCTTTAGTAAAATTTTCTTCTGATAAGGGGATATTAGTTAGTCTATGTATAAAACTATGATAAGCGGCAAGTTTATGATGGTTAGGGTGATGAGAACTATTGTGAATTGTGGTATCTGTATGACAAGGTTTGTGATATATTGCAAATTCATGTTTTTTCCTGGCTTTACTGATTGTTAAGTCTAGGAAATTGATTTACTTAAGTAGTTAGGGAAATACCTTAAAAACTACAAACCACAAATCAATAAAGACAACAAATCAGGGGTTTATCAATTAACATGTGGGTCATGTCCTAAAACATACATCGGACAAACTGGACGTACATTTAGACAAAGAATTACAGAACACGAAAAAAGTTTCATCCATAGAAAATCTAATTCAACATATGCTAATCATCTATTAACAGAAAATCACACATTTAACAAGAATTTCAAAATTTTACACACCCAACAAAAAGGTTTAAAACTAAACCTTTTAGAGACTATGCAAATAAATCGATTAAGGACTACAGGTACTTTACTCAACGACCAGGTAGATTTAAGCAATTCACCATTATTGAATTTATTCTCTTAACTCCAAATCTGTGTGGATTTTCCAATACTATCAATGTAATTTAATTAGGTGTAATATTATAATTAAGAAATTATATTAAACTGTGAATATTAAACCTAACTTGACAGCGTAAAATGTAGATCTGAAGAAGCTGCATCGACAGCGAAACGCGTCATCGCAAAATTTAAATAAACCAGTGGAAATTGACTAAAAAACAGTCTTTTATTATATATTTATAATGAATTTCCATCAAGTAGAAGCTACAACAATCCAAAATTTATTTACAATATAAACTAAAAATTATAGGAAAAAAAGTTTGCCAAATAAAAAAAAGAATACTAGTTTTTTAAAATTCAACCTGTAACTTTGTTTATAATGTATGTTACGCTTTGTTCGGACGTTGTTATCCATTTAATTTTGCATTAACTAAAACAATTTGAAACAAGAAACTTTAACGGTTTAATTATCAACTCATCAAATTTTAAACGGAAAATTGAACATTTTCAATTTTTTTAAAGTAATTTTTGTATCATTTCGTTAATTTCCGCTCAAGGAGTAAATACAAATAAAATAATCGTCAGAAGGATAAATACTCGGTTAACAGGCGGTTTGAATGTCGGACAGTACTTCAAAATTATTGGGTATCCAGATGAGTTTATGTTGCTTATATATTACCGGGCAAGACATGATTAGATAAAGAGCTATCTCCTTCTCCTTCAAGCACCATCTACAATCTGGTTCCTCTATAACCAGTAAGAATCCTGCCGTATCTGGAAACATCGGTTAACAAGCGGTTTGAATGTCTGCCTCATTTTAGTGTTGTGGAAGGCCAATAGCCTTTAAGACGAACAACAGCCTTACAGATTGAATTGACTTATATAATCCTGGTTCAAAATTAGATAAAGAGCTATCTTCTTCTCCTCCAAGCACCATCTACAATCTGGTTCCTCTATAACCAGTAAGAAATCCTTCCATATCTAAAAAGATTGGTCTCGACATCAACTAGTATTTCAATGTAGCTATACCGATAATGACCCCATTTCGACGTAGCTTCTTTTGGTTATTACTAGCATTTCAGCTCAAACCTAGACATAATTTATAATATAAAGATTATTAAGAGCCGGAAAATAAAATTCAACAAGTAAACTTATAGTTTTCCCCAAATTATTTGTTGCCTTTTTTTGGTAGAAGATAAAAATCATATAAAATAAAATAATATGACAAAAAAATGATAGGATACAATAGACAGTAAAAGATAAAAAGGCTTTAAAAACAACATTTATGTTCGGAATAAAAAATGACGTGCACGTCTATCTTCCAAATAACTAAAATATTATGGTTTGTATTTTATGGTCGGACGTATATGTAAAAAGTGTATCAAAACATCATTTGTAATATGGATAGTTGTAAGAAATATATGAAGACCTTTTTAAGATCAGTCTAAAAGTTTTTGTTGATGGCTTTTAAATTATGTTTATAAATATATATATATATATATATATATATATATATATATATATATATATATATATATATATATATATATATATATATATATATATATATATAATGTTCTTGGAATTAGATCATTAAAACTATTCTTGGATCTGTTATATATTTATTGACGTTTCGACCTTCGGAAGAGGTCTTCTTCAAAAGTTGCTCTAAAAGATGACAGTAGAAGAATTAAATATAGATAAGTAATTAATCAGTTTGTCGTGTATTTCGGGGTTAAAATATTTGTAGCTTTTCGTAATTTTTAATTTAAGACACTTAAATGTATACATTAATGAGGGCCTTACCTTAGAAAGTAGTTCATTGTGTAGGATGTTAATTTTAAATCACCGTCAAAAACACATTTTACTTTGTACAAACAAACCACTTAACTTGAAGGACTTCATATGACTGGTAGGTAGATACGGTTTAGGTTATTTACATCTGTTTTTTCGATTATTGCAGTGGGCGTCATTTGAATGTGTATGGATTCGAGTATTTCTCTTTTTTTTAAAATTTATTTCGGTGTTGATAATCTTGATGTTTTTGAAATCAAAGGTATGACTTTTATTCATTTCATGATTTGTAAGAGCTGTGCTGTTTTTTTTGTCGTATTTATGGCCTTATATATATATATATATATATATATATATATATATATATATATATATATATATAGAGGTTTTCACGGATGGTAGAATGTATAAATAACACCAAGACGCAAGAGGAAGAAGGCATACAATACGAAGCTGGAATGGGAGACTAGCCGTAAGTTTACTTTTTATCTACCAGAAACTTTAAAGGAAAATAACAAATTTTTCAATATTTATATAACTACTAGCCCGGGCCCGCGACTCCGCTCGCGTGGACTTGATTCTCTACTATCGTCACTGCTTATTCCTTATGTTACCCAACGTAATAAAATATCTCCCATTATTTCCCCTTATCTCCAAATATTTCTCCTTTTCTCCCATTATCTCTACATAATTTCCATTATCTAGGCTTATCTCCGCTCATCTCCCATTGTTTCTCCTTATCTCCCTTTATCTCACCTTATTTCCCATTATCTAGGCTTATCTCGACTTATCTCGCAATATTTCTCCTTATCTCCCATTATTTCTCCTTTTATCTCCCATTATCTCACCATAACTCCCATTATCTAGACTTATCTCTGCTTATCTCCCATTATTTCTCCTTACCTCCCATTATTTATACTTATCTCCCATTATACATCTCACTTTATCTCCCATTATATATGCTTATGTCGAATTATATAGAACATATATATAAATTTATAAAAACACGTAAATCGAGTGATAAGCGCACTAACGGACAGACAAACAGACAGAGAGATGTTGCATTTTATTTATATTATATTCTTTGCTACATCATATTGTTCCATATTTAATGCTTTTGCATTTTATATATATTATAGACATTCTTTGCTCCATGGTATTGTTCCATATTTAATGGTTTGGCATGTTTAAAAAAAAAGCACGTAAATCGGATAAGTGGTTCTCCAGTGATAAGCATACAAACGGACAAACAGACAGAGAGACGTTGCATTTTATATATTATAGATATCCTTTGCTACATGATATTGTTCCATATTTCGTGGGTTAGGCAGTGTATTGCAAGAGAACGCGCTAGCGGCAAACTTTTTTCCGATTTGATTCACTATTATCATCACTGCTTATTCCTCATGTTACCTAAGGTAATAAAATATAGTCTATAACCTGGCCAGAGAACATATATACGTTTTAAAAAAAAAGCACGTAAATCGGATAAGTGGTTCTCCAGTGATAAGCGTACTAACGGACAGACAGACAGACAGACAGACATAGATACGTTGCATTTTATATATATTATAGATGTAATAAAATACATATCTATAACCTGGTCAGAGAACATATGTATGAATTTAAAAAATTACGTAAATCGGATAAGTGGTTCTCGAGGGATAAGCGCACTAACGGACAGACAGACAGACAGAGAGACGTTACATTTTGTATATATTATAGATATAAGATTATTATTATATAACCTGGCGGACAGACACACAGACGGACAGAGAGACGTTGCATTTTATATATATTATAGATATAGATTATTATTATTATATAAACTGGCCAAAGAATATATGTATCAATTTAGAAAAGACACGTAAATCGGATAACTGGTTTCTCGCGTGATAAACGCACTAATGGACCAAGAGACAGACAGAGACGAATTGCATTTTATATATATTATATGTTAGATTATAGATATTCTCTGCTACATAATATTGTTCCATATTTAATGGTTTAGACTGTGTATTGCAAGAGAACGCGCTAGCGGCAAACTTTTTTCCGACTTCATTCACTATTATCCTCACTGCTCATTCCTTATGCTACCTATCGTAATAAAATATGGCCTATAACCTGGCCGGAGAACATATGTATGTTTTAAAAAAAAAGTACGAAAATCGGATAAGTGGTTCTCCAGTGATAAGCGTACTAACGGACAGACAGACAGACAGACATAGATACGTTGCATTTTATATATATTATAGATGTAATAAAATACATATCTATAACCTGGTCAGAGAACATATGTATGAATTTTCTAAAAAAATTACGTAAATCGGATAAGTGGTTCTCGAGGGATAAGCGCACTAACGGACAGACAGACAGACAGAGAGACGTTACATTTTGTATATATTATAGATATAGATTATTATTATTATTATTATATAACCTGGCCAAAGAATATATGTATGAATTTAAAAAAAGACAGGTAAATCGGATAAGTGGTTCTCGCGGGATGAACGCACTAATGGACAGACAGGCAGACAGAGAAACATTGCATTTATATATATTATAGATTATAGATTATAGATGTTCTCTGCTACATAATATTGTTCCATATTTAATGGTTTAGGCTGTGTATTGCAAGGGAACGCGCTAGCGGCAAACTTTTTTTCCGACTTCATTCATGTATGTTTTAAAAAAAAAAAGTAAAAAGTACGTAAATCGGATAAGTGGTTCTCCAGTGATAAGCGCACTAACGGACAGACAGACAGAGAGACAGAGAAACGTTGCATTTTATATATTATGGATGATAACAACACCATTTTTGACACAAACTAGATAGAAAATTCTCTAAGAAATAAGAAAACCACTTGTAATTTTTCGTCCGACTACAAAACTAATGAGAACAGTGGAAACATGCATTATATTCTATCTTTTATTTTAAAAATAATTTTTATATACATTTGTGTATCATTACTTTCTCACATTAACAGGAATTATATATTTTAGAAATTGGAAATAAGGATTCTCAATTTTCAGCTTGCAGAGGGAGGATAGTGGTGGGGAAAATACTCTCATATCATCCCCAACATTTTGGCTAATTCAGTTATATAGATATTTTCAACTAGTATCGGATGTGACAACTACTTAAATAATGAACAGTGGATATTATACAATACATAAGAATAATGTGGAACGTAGAAGTAATCTACTTCTCAATTCCAAAATCTATTATTTAAACAAATCATCATCAAAATTCGTAAATGTTGGAATTAGTTTATGTGATTTTTTTTACCAGATGTTATTATTGGCAGACAAAAAGGATTCCGGGTTGCTTTAAATGAAGATGACTGGAAGAATTTACTAAGATATCAAGGTATTATTCTGAAATATTTTTGTTAATATCTTGAAGATATGAGTCCTATTACATTTGATAATATAACAATATATTTTGAAAATTACAATAACCATCCTATTGTAATAGTACAGAAGAATGGTGGTTATTATGTGTGTTTGTCTTTTGATTCTGTAGACAAACTCTGGAAATTACAAGAAGTTATTGATTACAGAATTCCAATATATAAAAGACTAGCCGTGCCCGCGGCTCGCGTGGACTTGATTCACTACTATCGTCACTACTTATTCCTTATGTTACCTAACGTAATAAAATATCTGTCATTATTTCCCCTTATCTCCCATTATTTCTTCTTATCTCCCATTATCTCTACATAATTTCCCTTATCTAGGCTTATCTCTGCTCATCTCCCATTATTTCTCCTTATCTCCCATTATCTCACCTTATCTCCCATCATCTAGGCTTATCTCCACTTATCTCGTAATATTTCTCCTTATCTCCCATTATTTCTCCTTATCTCCCGTTATCTCACCATAACTCCCATTATCTAGACTTATCTCTGCTTATCTCCCTTTATTTCTCCTTATCTCCCATTATTTATACTTATCTTCCATTATCTCACCCTATCTCCCATTATCTAGGCTTATATCGAATTATATAAAACATATGTATAAATTTATAAAAACACGTAAATCGGATAAGTGGTTCTCAAGCGATAAGCACACTAACGGACAGACAGACAGACAAAAGGACGTTGCATTTTATATATATTATATTTTTCGCAACATGATATTGTTCCATACTTAATGGTTTATGCAGTGTATTGCAATAGAACGCGCTAACGGTAACCTTTTTTCCGACTTGACTCACTATTATCGTCACTTCTTATTCTTTATGTTACCTAACGCAATAAAATATATCTTATAACTTCGCCATAGAACATATGTATGTTTTAAAAAAAAAGCACGTAACGCACTAACTGACAGACAGAGAGACGTTGCATTTTATATATATTATAGATAGATAACTTGGGGAAAGAACATATGTATGTTTTAAAAAAAAGCACTAAATCGGATAAGTGGTATTCCAGTGATACGCGCACTAATAGACAGACAAACAGACAGGCAGAGAGACAGGCAGACAGACAGAGAGACGTTGCATTTTATAAATATTATAGATGTAATAAAAATATATCTATAACCTGAGTTTAAAAAATCACGTAAATCAGATAAGTGGTTCTCAAGGGATAAGAGCACTAACGGACAGACAGACAGATAGAGAGACATTGCATTTCGTATATATTATAGATATAGAGTATTATTATTATTATACAACCTGGCCAAAGAATATATGAATGAATTCAAAAAAAAAAAGACACGTAAATCGGATAAGTGGTTCTCGCGTGATAAACGCACTAATGGACAGACAGAGAGACATAGAGACATTGTATTTTATATATATTATAAATTATAGATATTCTCTGCTACATAATATTGTACCGTATTTAATGGTTTAGGCTATGTATTGCAAGGGAACGCGCTAACAGCAAACTTTTTTCCGACTTCATTCACTATTATCGTCACTATTCATTCCTTATGTTACCTATCGTAATAAAATATAGCCTATAACCTGGCCAGAGAATATATGTATGTTTTTAAAAAAAAAGTACATAAATCGGATAAGTGGTTTTCCAGTGATAAGCGCACTAACGGACAGACAGACAGACAGACAGAGAGACGTTGTATTTTATATATATTATAGACAAGAGTGTAAGAAATATATTAATGGGTTTTTGTCGTTGAATAATCAATCTTCAAATTTGCTTACATATATCTACAACACTTTAAATCCTCCTCAGGACCCGAATAGTGAAAATTATTGTACTAAGTTGCAGCTAATGAAAGTCTATCCCGATGAACTGGAATATAAATTATTAAGAAACGGAACAAAAAGAAAATTTTTCGAAGAAGTTTATAACTCTCAAAAAGAATCAAAATAAAAATCATGTACTAATAGCATGAGATTTTGGATATCGAAATGCGAGGGAATGCGGATGAGAAAAAAATAAGTATAAAGATTATGCAAATATTTTTTCTACAATTTTGAATGAAAACCATAGAAACCTAATATATAATAACGGGTATACTGATATGAATTATTAAGAATAAACATAAATGTAAATTGAATTGTTTTATTTTTTAAAATTTTTCTAAAAATCCATGAATTGTGAGATTTGTCAAATCCCAACCATTTTAACAAAAACTCTATTTCCTTTTTTTTTAAATCTTCTCTACTAAATATGAGTCCGGATACTTTACTTTCTGCAACTCTTTAGAATAAAAAACTTTCTGTAATATCTTCATTATTGGCATCCTTTAATAGATAAGTAGTTGGGTAAGTAAGCTGTAATTTTCATATTTGAAAGATTTAATTGGATTAATTTGGTGTATATTCTTTATCAAACGCTTCCCTCTGCTTTGAGATTCTAACAAAATCGTTTTCTTTAAGCTTTGTATGTTTTAAGTCAATAGTAAACGAATTTAATAATACTTTTTTTTCATTTTTCGTATTAATTTCAGTCGGTTTATATCCTGTTGTTCTGTGAATGGTATTATTATATTTTTCAAAAATAGTGGGCATATATAATTTTCTTTATTACTGAAATCTTTCCACATAATATTTTTTAAAGTCCTGTTAATACGCTCTACCATACTTGCTTTTAAATTAGAAAAACCACTATAATAATTAATTTCATAATCATCCATTAGTTTTTGAAAGTCTTTGTTATAAAATTCTTTACCCAAATCTGTTTGAAAAGTAAAGGATTTTGTGGTTTAATTTTAAAAAATTTCCATTGCTGTTGTACATCTTTTTCACTTTTGTTTTTAAGTGGTCAAGGCCAAACATATTTTGTTAATGTATTTATTACTACTAAAATTAATATATTCAATTTATTAAATCTAGTATAAAGTTGCATTTCAACTAAATCGGATTGCCATAAGTCATCTAAACTATTTACAATTGTTCTTCTTCTATAATATTTTTTTCTAGCAGGTTTAGGTTTTTCTTCAACAATAATATCTTTTTATATTTTTCTTCATGTTGACTTTTTCATATTAATCAATTTTTTCTCAATATCTCAATTAAATAACAATTAATTATTTTTCTTAATTTCATTATTGAGCTTATCAACTCTTCCAACTGTTTCAAGAGTGCTGAATTTCTTCCAACCTTTATTTTCATTTTATTCGAAATATGTGTCACAACATCAAACTGATCTTTATTTGCTTCCTGAAATTCGCTGAATTTTTTCTCAAGGGTATTAACAAAATGGTTACACGATATGATAAGTGCAGTGACATTGGTGGAAATTATGAAGAAAAATAGATTAAAGTTTGCATTTTCTTGTAGAAATAACATGATTTTATTTAATGTTATGTGTTTTTTTTAATTCCAAAACTGTACTTACTGTCTGTATGTGCCTCGTATATATATATATATATATATATATATATATATATATATATAATATATATATATATATATATATATATATATATATATATATACAGTACAATCCCGATTATCCGAATCGCGATTATCTGAAATCCGGCTTATTCGAAATAAACAGTTGAAAAGCAAATTGTATTCCCATTAAATGAAAAAAATCCCCATTATTCGAAACAAACGATGAGTGGTTTCCTTAACGCGTCGGGGACTCCCCGACGTCTAGAATTTCACCGCTGTCTATGTTTTGGTTAGTCGACGAGTGTTATATATTACTCATTACGTCTATTATTATCGCAGAGGTAATAGTTTCGATTTAATAAATATTTTACAAAATGGAGCGTCATAATAATAAGCGTATACGTGTTATTACCTTAAAGAGAAACTTGAAGCAATTCAACATTTTGATAATGGTGAACTTCTTAAAAATATAGCGAAGGATTTAGGTGTAGCCGTGAGTACTGTTTCAGAGTGAAGAAAAAATCGAAAAACTTGAAAAATAGTGTAGTGTTTTGTCATCGCCCACACAGGCACGAAAAAGTATGAAAAGCGGTGAATACCAAAAAGTGGATGATTCTTTATTTTTATGGTTTACACAGAATCGAGAACCTGGAATACCAATTTCAAGAACAATTTTAAAACATAAGGCAGTGAGTTTAAGCGAAGAGTTGCCGGTTATTGAAGCGCTTGTAAATATTTCTGCAAGTGATGGATGGCTAGACAGGTGAGAAAAAAGACATGGTGTACGTCAACTGAAAGTTTGTGGAGAAAGATTGCTGGCTGATGTATCTGCTGCAAAAAAATTTGCAGAGAATTGTGAGCAGCTTATGAAAGAACATGATTTACAACCAGGCCAAATCTACAGTTGTAATGAAACAGGCTTGAACTACACAATGTTGTCGTCAAATACCTTAGCTTCAAAAATGGAAGCTGGAGCACCTGGTTGCAAACGTAGCAAAAAACGTATTACTGTTATTGCATGCAGTAATACTTCTAGAAGACACAAACTTCAATTATTATGTACTGGTCAGTCAGCAAATCCACGAACCTTTAAAAATATTCGTCGCAATGCTTTTCCTGTTTTGTATAAAAATCAAAACAATGCCTGGATAAACGGGACTCTATTAAAAGACTAATTTTTTGGAGATTTTGTTTCCAAAGTGGAACTTTTTTAAAAGAACATGGATATCCTAAAAAATGTATTCTGTTACTTGATAACGCCCCCACTCATCCAAGTGCGGAGCAACTTGAAAGTGGGGAAATAAAAGCAATGTTTTTGCCTCCTGCTGTAACTTCTCTCATTCAGCCTATGGATCAGTGTGTACTAGAAAATTTAAAACGCAATTACAGGCCTTTGTTATTAGAGCATATTTTAGAAGAAGTAAATGAAGGTGGCAATCTTACTGATTGTCTAAAAAAGAAAAACGTGTTATATATTAGATAGCTTCAGCCTGGAATCAAGTAAAGAGTAGTGCTCTGGAAAAATGTTGGTTAAAACTGATTCTGCAAAAGGAGAGACATTACTCAGAGGCAGAAACAGAAGATAATGAAAGTTTACATAAAATTATTACAAGAATATCAGGATGTGAAAGTGTTACGGAAACCGATGTATGTGAATGGTTAAACAGTGATAGTGTGGAAGATGAAATGACTGACCAAGAATTAATTAAAAGTGTATGCAAAAATGCTAATAAAATAGACAGTGATGACGATGATGATAACTAAGTAGAAGCCACTGACGATATTCCAGTAAAAATGTCACATTCAGAAGGACTAGAGGCCCTAGAAAAAGCGTTAACTTATGTAGAACAACAAAAAATGCAACCGCCGAGGACATTTTGCTTATCAAACGTTGGCGAGACATTGCACCCAAAAACAGAACTAACGCAAAACGAGTGCAGTTAAAAATTACCTCATTTTTAAGACATTAAAGTTAAGAATGAAAGTAAACTAATTGTTCTATTCTTTGTTTTAATATATATCTATGTACGTAATAGCATATCGTATAAATGCTTTTAAGTCAATCTGCAATGTTGTATTCATTCTAAACATCTATTTCATAAAAAAATTCGGATTAACCGAAATTTCGATTATCTGAAATCATTTTGGTCCATATTAGTTCGGATAATCGAGATTCAACTATATATATATATATATATATATATATATATATATATATATATATATATATATATATATATATATATACTCGTATATATATATACTCGTATATATATATATATATATATATATATTGTAACATTCATTTTTTCTTAGATTTTAAGACCATGTAATGTTACTGATTTTTCACTTTAAATTGTACTTCTTTTCATTTTTGTATCGAACGGTATATTAATCAGAAATTCCAAGCCGTTCGGTATATAGTGTGCTGTGCGGGTTGCGACCGAATCTCTCGATACGCCGGGATTGGTTAAATATTTGTATCCGCAGTTTTGGTTCCGGCGTAGCCATATTGCCGAGAGAGTGCCCACGGTTTATTTAAGGGTCCGGTGAACGAAAATAGAGGCTTATTTCCACCGAGCCGCCAAGTAGGTTATTTCGACCGAACTGCCAAGTAGGCGAATTTCCACCGAGCCGCCAAATAGGTTGTTTCGACCAAGCCGCCAAGTAGGCTAATTTTCCATCGAGCCGCAGCGAGGCTTACTTCGACCGAGCCGCAGTAGAGGCTCATAGCAACAATTATGAGAGCTAAGTAAAGCACAAGTTTTTTTCTGACGTAAAGCCGTAGTGGGCTCTAAGTGTTTCCTACAAAGTGTGAAATCGGTTGTGTTCCATCGAAGGCCTAGAAGCCGAAATAAAAACCGTAAGTTACCAGAACATTCCTCAATAGACTTATTCCCGAAGCAGTGCCTTAATAGCAATTTGAACTGACAAAAAGTGAAAATCACGATTCTTCGCTTTCGGGGGTACTCAGGTTTTAGAATTTAAATGTCTGATTTAGGGACTCTAAATAATAACTACCTGTTAGGCTAGACTTCTTTGTAATCCTTAAAAGACACAGAGGTTAGAACTTTTTATTTTAAAATCATGAATAAATTTTCTTTTTGTTGATTAAAGCTAGTGTCTCACTGAATACCTATCTTACTTTTCAGGATAATGACGGCTGTACCAAACTGTTTTTTATATAACAACTGTACACCCTTTCAGTATTTTTTTGATTTTTTTAGCTGAAGTTAGATCCTTTCTATTTTAAAATGAATGGTGCCCAAAAATTCGTGCAGCTGAGGTTTTTTAAAAATAGAAAATAATTCCAAAAAGACGTACAAAAATTATCTCTTACCCATATCTCTCTACCAAGGAAAACTGAGCTAGTGTTTGTTTAATTTCTTTAGTTCTTTTTAAAATCATTATTCACTCAATTCATTATCAGACATTAAAAAGAGGTTGCAAGAAAATTGTGCCCAAGCGTGGGAAAAACAATTTTCACAGGGTACAAAATGACGCCGCAAAAAGCGACCAATTAATATACACGGTACAAAATAACGCCTCAAAAAGCGGGCAAGTAAAAAACACATTACAATATATATATATATATATATATATATATATATATATATATATATATATATATATATATATATATATATATAAGAATTACTTCGTTGATTGCAAGTAATAAATTAAAATATTATTAGTGTTGATAATTGGTTAACGTAGACCACTTACCAATGGCAATATTATTAGTGTTGATAATTGGTTAACGTAGACCACTTACCAATGGCAAGAACAAATGCGGTTACTATGGATAGTAGATTACCGTTTAGTAAATACATACTCAAAGTTTGGTGGTCCAGGTTCTATTGTGCTTTTTGAAGAGGGGGGGACAAAAATTATGAATTTCGTAAAATCGAACATCGATCGATGATAAACTATTTGTTTTTGAAAGAACTGTCCGCTAAACAAATCTACGACATGCTTAATTTATTGAAAGACTAGTGTCCTTTCTATACCACTATCAAAAATTGGATTACCGATTTCAAGAGAGTAAGAACCGACATCAGTGATGAACTCCGGGTTGGAAGACCCGCTTGAGTGTCTACTGGAGGATGTTGAGGCTGTACATGCAGCAAAATGGATTTCTAAATGTCTGAACGCGAACAAAAAACGACTGAGGATCACAACATCCAAGTTGATTCGTACCTATTTTGAAGAGAAGAGGGTTTACTTAATATTTTGGTTTGAATGGTAACTATGGATGAAACGTAGTCACATCATTTTGATCCATAGATAAAGAAAGGAAATTACGTTGAATAAACAATTTTTGTTTTTGTGTTTGATTTGCTTGTTCTTTCTACGCTAACTCAAGAATATGCTCTCATAGAGTATCCTCAATATCTCCAAAAGTGCCGAAGTCTATTCATGAGCCGTAAGAGACATGACTAACAGATTTTTATTGCATACTATAAACGTGCATGATATGTGGTCCATCAGTTCATACGCCTCAGACCGTCCCAAAAGGTATAAGTGCAAGCACATTTGAGCGAAATTATTATCGACGAACGTAAATATTCGAAGGGTGTTTTTTAAATTCCGGAACTTTCCAAAAACTATACTTACTTTCTGTATATGCCTCATATATATATATATATATATATATATATATATATATATATATATATATATATATATATATTTAGGAATGCTATCTTTAAACCTTAGGGCAAAAATTGAAAAAAATTATTACAATGGGCGGTTAAATTTCGAAATAAAAAATTTTATCATTCACAACTATAACAGTTTTAAAAAGTTAATGAAACCGTTGAAAAGGAAAAAATTAAATGCATGTGCATATTGCGTAAACAAATTAACATTATTTACTAAAACTCGATCTATTTTCTATTCTTATATGTCATATTGTATTTTCTTTTCTTATATATATATATATATATATATATATATATATATATATATATATATATATATATATATATATATATATATATATATATATTATGTTCTTTTCGATTCTTTTGCTTCACCAGGCTGCAACTCTGGTCCGTGGGTTTTCGTGGTTGCTCCGTCTTTTGGTTTCCCCTCATGTGCTCCTTCTTATATAATAGAATACTTCTTATAATCCAATGTGTTCTTTTCACTTGTAAAATATGTATTAAAACGAATATTTAATTTCTGGAATATGGGTTTATTACCATACAGGTCAAGGAATGAAGGACTTCGAATACAGGTCAACGAATGGTCTAGTGAAGTCTTTTATTCGGTAGTAGACAATAAGGATATGATGTGTAAACACCTGAATTATATTAACTTTATGTATTGTAATGTAATGTAAAAAACTTATTAAAATAAATATTGTGTTGTATTGTATATATATATATATATATATATATATATATATATATATATATATATATATATATATATATATATATGATTACAAGTAATAAACTAAAATATTATGAATGTTGATAACTAGTTAACGTAGACCACTTGCCAATGGCAAACCAAATGCGGTTACTAGGGATAGTAGATTACCGTTTAGTAAATACATACTCAAAGTTTGGTGGTCCAAGTTCTATTGTACTATTTATAGTGAATTTTTAAAGAGGACAGGGCAAAAATTATGAATTTTGTAAAATCGAACATCGATCGACGATAAACTACTTGTTTTTGAAAGAACTGTCCGCTAAACAAATCTACGACGGCATGCTTAATTTATTGAAAGATTAGTGTCTTTTCTACGCCACCATCAAAAATTGGGTTACCGATTTCAAGAGAGTAAGAACCGACATCAGTGATGAACTCCGGGTTGGAAGACCCGCTTCAGTGTCTACCGGAGGATCTTGAGGGTATACATACAGCAAAATGGATGAACGCGACAAAAAAAACGACTGAGGATCACAACATCCAAGTTGATTCGTACCCATTTTGAAGAGAAGACGGTCTATCTAATATTTTGGTTTGAATGGTAAGTATGGATGAACCGTAGTCTCATCATTACGATCCATAGATAATATAATAATAAATGGCCTGCAAACACCCTTCTTGGGTTAGGGCTACCCTTTGGGTTCTCTAGATCTAGGTTATGGGTTGATCAGACCCGTTTTCCTTGTTGTTATATTTCTTTGCTTAGGTGTTTCCACAGTTTTCTGTTAGACGTCTTCTCCTTCCAGTTCGTAATCCCTGCTGCCTCAGTGCTCTTTCCAATGCTTGTTTGACCACATGTATTGCATCTACCGTAGATTATCCTTGTGTAAATCCACATTGGTATTGTCCTATTACATTTTTTATTACATATTTTAGTTTTTCGTGTATCATCGTTGTCAAAATCTTGTAGGCGGTGTTGAGCAGGGTAATTCCTCGATAATTTTCGCATACTCGTTGGTCGCCTTTCTTGTGTATTATTACAATTTCACCTTCTTTCCAATCATGTGGCATGCGTTCTTCACCGCCGTATTTGAACAATTCCATGTTTATCCCGTCTGCCTGGCTTTTTTCCGTTCTTACTTCTTAGTATTATTTCTTTTATTTCATTTCTTGTTGGCTCTAGAATCGTTTCCATTTCATTTTCTTCTTGCTCGTTTTCTTCGGTTATGTATTCTTCCTGTATTTGTTCGTTTAAGAGGTGCTTGAAATGTTCCTCCCATATAATAATATAGGGTAAATCCGGGATATATGCCCAACTTTTTTTATATTACTCATACCTCTTAACATACAAAAAATACGCACATCATTTTAATATGTGCACTTACTTTGATCCTTCATTTAATCACCTCGTACTGGTTTTTGTAGACTAGTCAATAAATAAACCGTATATTTTCAGTTTAAAATAAAACTGCATAACGGGATTGATGCCTCGCTTGCGGTATATATGCCTAGACCTAATTTTTTGGAGGGGTTAGATGCCTTTTGTAAGAAAACAAACATTTTGAATGTATAAGTTTTAATCTATACTATTATTTATTAAATATACATATATATATATATATATATATGTATATATATATATATATATATATATATATATATATATATATATATATATATATATATATATATGTATATATATATATATATATATATATATATATATATATATATATATGCATATATATATATATATATATATATATATATATATATATATATATATATATATATATATATACATATATTCTTTTAGTTATTTTTTTCAATTATTTAAGATGATGTTACTAGTTTACTAAACATAGACAAAAATAAACATTTTAATTAAAAACACTACAGAGATCAATTATCTTAGGTACAAAGATTTAATCATCTTAAAAACTGCAAAACTATTTTATCATTGGATGATGTTACTACTTAACATAGACAAAAATAAACATTTTAATTAAAATACTAAAGAGATCAGTCATCTTAGGTACAAAAATATAACCATATTAAAAACTGCAAAAGTATTTAGCCTTTTTGGCAGCAATAATCTTCATTCGCCCAGATTTGTTGCAATAATTGCGATATAATATGCATGTTTCGTGGAGCTACTTTTGGCACATAACACAACGGATCCAATCTACTTTGGATTTGGTGTTACTATAATAGTCAAGACATTCCACGCAATGATTCTCATCTAGATTCTTATCATCTACTCCATCATTTTCATCATTAGAACTATATATTAAAGCAGGCTTTGCCTTTTTGAATGTTTCTTTGATTTTGGAATAAGTTTTGTCGTGTTTTTGTTTCTTTCTCTTTTGATTTTTTATTTCTTCAACTTCAAAACTACTGTTTCCATTCTCTTTATTCTCATCTTCACTAGAACTGTAAAATTTTATAGCTGTTCGCTTCCTCAGTTTTCTTTTGATTACATAATCAATCATTATCTTTTCTCTGTTTTTCAATGCTATTCTTTTTGTTGTTTTCTTTTTCATTTTTACCACTTTCAATACTATCCTCAGCAATATCTGTATCGCTTGGCTTATAATCACATGAATTATTTCTTTTTTGCTTCTTAGCTTTGGTTCTTTTCAAATCAATTTTCTCTTTATCTTCTTGCTGATCTTTTTTGCTTCTTTTCACTGATATGCCTTTTGTAGCTTTTCCTTTTTTTTTCTCCGTTATTTTGGAATCGGAATTCAGTACTGCAGCACCTTGTTTACCCTTATTTGAAAAGGGCGTCGGAAGCGTAGGAATTGGTAATGATTCATAAAGCAATTTCGATGGAGTTTCTTTTTCCGTAGAAGTAGCAATATAACCAATAACTGACGGATTGTCTGCATATACTGTATTATTTGTAACTGCCAGATTGTCTGCATCAACCAAATTATCTCTAGGTTCCGGATTATTTTTATCTGCCAAATTTGCTCTGACTGCTATGTTGTCTGTAACAACAGAATCATCTGCCACCTCAACTGGTTCTGTTAAATCAATTTGTGGTCTCTGTCGACTTGTTCCTGGCTGTTTTTCCATTCCAAGATTATAATCATCAATGATACTCGGAGAGTCACAGTCACGGATATCTGGTGTCGTATTTGAGGTACTCAGAATTTCAGCTTGATTTTTATTTATCGTAACTGCATTGTTTTCTGTCAAAAATTCACTTTCTGGTATAGCGTTATAATTAAGTGGATATTCCACTGCCTCTAAACCCTGCTATAGCGTCTGCGGGAGTTGTCCCTCTAATCCATGCTCTTCCAATCAGTTTTCCGGACTGTTGACGGTTGATTCTTTTCTGTGGGTTTGTTCGCATATGGAGATTAGTTTCAGCAGTAAAGAAGGTTTTAAATGGATTTAAACACGGCTCTGTCTGGAGATTGGAGTGCGGAAGTTGTATGGCTGGGTAAGCAAAGAAGGATAATGTCATTATACTTTGCTATTTCTAGCATATCAACGGCAGAAGAATGTGAGCTGTAGCCATCCAAAATGAGCAAAACTTTTTCCTGAGATTTCATTGGGACAAAATGCTCCTTCAGCCATTTCAGAAATAACTCTGCATTTATATAGGCCGATTTTTTATTCATAAAGACTTTTGAACCAAGAGGTAGACCGTCCATAAATTCATCTTTTTTATGAACTCCTTTGATTATCACCACTGGAGGGAGAAAATTACCCACTGTATTACAGCAAGCTACGACTGTCAATGTTTCACCTTTTTCACTCGAAGTTACAGAGTGAACGGATCTCGTTCCTTTAGTAGCTAGAACTTTACCTACTTTGTTGTTCATTTGAACACCAGTCTCGTCCATGTTGAAAATTCGATCTGGTTTATCCAAAAGGTCATTTTCTTCCAGAACTTTTGTAAGTCATAGAAGCTATTGATTTCTTCCCTGCTTAGAGCCAATGGACGTGAGACTGAGAGACCTTCGACCTATCTAATAGATAAAATAGGATTCCTTTCTAAAAAGCTCTGAAGCCAATCAGTTCCAGCCAATTTTCTCTCTGTGTTAAAATTATGTTTTATTTTCAACTTTTCTCCAAATTGATCAGTTAAGGCACGAACAGTTTTTCTGTCAGGAGGAAACCCGGATCGTTCTAGCTTCTGAATATGAGTGACCAGCAGATGTTCATTTTCGAATCCAAGAGTTGGATGTTTTCCTAAAAAAATTATAGGTACTAGGTACCTACCTAATGGTATTATTTTCTTATTTTGTGTAGCAAACCGGCGACGTAACGTCCTAGATGGTATTCCGTGTCTTTTATCTTGCATTTCTGTTATAGCTGCAGCCAATGTGTCCTCGGTCAAGTAATGACACGCGGTTGGACGCCGGCTTTACACTTGTATTTACGGGGCATTTCCAATCTGAATCATATAACATACACTTAAGTACGACAAGAGGTAGATGCCCTTAAAGCTAGCATGCATTAAAGTGAAATAGGGATAGATGCTCTTAGGGGCGACTATCTCAAAACATAACGGGGCATATATCCCTTTTCATAGGGATAGATGCCATCGAAAAAAAAATGGTAAATACGTTTATTTTATCCTAAAAAATGTAATTAATAATAATCTACATACCCTATTCCTTATTCAGAAGTAAAAATAAAATAAACTTACATGTTAACTTCAAAGTTATAGAGGGCCGAAAATCATCCACAAAGTAAAATCTCGACTGTCTGGCTCATCACTGACATTAGCGCTCCTATGCACAACCGCAGGAGCCAACGCTTTGTGGCAAATTGAAGTGAGGGAGGAGCACGTTCGTATTATAAGGTATTCTTTTGTTTATGCGTCTTACATTTCACATAAATGTACTGAGGCGTCTATCCCGCTGGGCGTATATCCCAGACTTACCCTACTGTTTTTCTTCTTCTATTATTTTTCCCTCTCTGTCTTTCACTCCTCCGACTTTTCCTTTATAAGTTCTGTTCTGTATTTTGATCTTATTGTAAAACTATTTTGTATTAACATTCCGACCTTCTGTTTCTATTTCTCCAATTTGTTCATCTATCCATTCTCTTTTTATTCTTCTAATTACTTTATTACATTCCTTCCTAATACTTTCATATTTCCGTCTGTCCTCAATATTATTTGTTTTCAATCATTTCATCCTGGAATTTATTTTTTTGTTTGCCATTCTTTTACATGCTTCATTAAACCACTCTTTCAATTTGTGGTTTCTTTCTATCCCTATGCTTTCTTGCGTTGCTTCTCTTACGCATCTTTTCAGTTCGTTCCATTTATTTTCAATGCTTTCTTCTGTTTTTTGCGTCGATAGTTTTCTTGTTAGAGATTCTTCATACTCGGTCCCTTTTTGTTCTTCGTTCAATTTTTGTACATCCCATTTGTTTTCTTTGTTCCTGCTTGGTATTTTCTTTCTCAATTTTTGTTTTATCTCCGCCACAACTAAGAAGTGGTCAGAGTCTACATTGACTCCTCTATACGTTCTTACGTCCTGCACTGAGGATTGTCTCCTTCGGTTTATTAGCACGTGGTCTATTTGTGTTTGTACTGGTTTGGTGCCGTCCATGTGACTTTGTGCGCATTCTTGTGTTTAAATTTTATACTGCTTATGATCAGGTCTGTGCTTGCTGCCATATTGCATAATTTCTGTCCGTTTTTGTTTATCTCCTGATGTATCGTATGTTCACCTCCCACTGTTTGTACGATGATCCATGGATAACGAAAGGAAAATATGTTGAATAAACAGTTTTTGTTTTTGTGTGTGATTTGCTTGTCCTTTCCACGCCTAAGAATATGCTCTCATACAGTATCCTCAATATCTCTAAAAGTGCCGAAATCTTTTCATGAGCCCTAACTAACAGATTTTTATTGCATACTGTAAACGAGCATGATATGTGGTCCATTCTTTCATACGCCTCACACCGTCCCAAAAGGTATACGTGCAAGCACATTTGAGCGAAAATAATATCGATGAGCGTAAATATTCGATGAGTTAATTGGTTTTTATAGCCGGCCCTTAGGTTATACAAAATCCCTACAAAAAAAGGACGAAAAGACAACATGTAAAACATATCGTAAATCAAAAACAACAGTCATTTTATCAAACAAAAACGTTGACAAACGATTAGTATTAAAGCTTACTCGTGATAGCAATACGAAACTTCAAACAAGAGAGCCAAATTTTAGGCCCGGATCGTCAACATAAGAGGCTTATGACAGATTATCTTACCCGACTTAATGCCCTGCTTTTCATATTTTTTCCGTCGTCCTGTGGGACGAATGGCAAAATTTTGTGAAATAAATACTTCCGCTTTCTTTTTAATCCTAAAAGTTATTAAAATCTCTTTTAGATAATAGTAATTTCGGAGTTCCATTGAGGAGTTTAAAAAAAATTTCCAAGTTGCATAAATAATGCATTTTCTTAGAATGCATCCATAAGGAATACAGGGTGATCATTTTTAGACGCCCGGCACCGATTCATGGAAAACTGTTTTTTATACCTTTTTTTTTTAATGTAGAGTAGTATAGTGCAAGTCAAAGAGTATACTGACGTATTTGACATTTGATAGTGAAAACGACGCTGGGCGCCGCGACTCCAAACAACTTTTTTTTATAATAATAATAATAATTTTATTTCCTCTTTTCTGCAAAACAACATTAATATTACACTTTACATTATATATTTCAATATTTCTGCTACAAAAAGAAGAAAAAGGAGCTGAAAACAATTAAAACTGTTCAAAGTTCAACCCCATGTAAACTACATCATCTAGCATAAATGTTCATGAATTAAATAAAATAATAAAACTAAACGAGATAGAGAGAGAGGGAGAGAAAGAGAGAGAAATGGGACAAAAATTAATCTAATTAACTAATTGGTTTAAAATACTTTTTATACGCTTTCTAAATATCTCAGGTTTAAGGGTTTTTAAAGCAACAGGTACGGTATTATAAAGTTTATAAATATTGCAGGAAAAGCTTCTTTTAAAAAGAACCGTTCGGTGAGGTGGTGGAGATATAAGTCCACCAAATCTTAAATTCAACCTATGAACGTCTGTTCTATAAATAATTTTATTTGTTAGGTATGGTGGGCAGTTATTAACAACAATAACATGAAACATTACCAAAGAATGTAGTCTAAGTCTATCCTGCATATTCAACCACTTCGCATCCTCTAATTTGTGCGATACGGACTGAAATTTTCTTATACCATAAATGAAACGTAAGCAGCTCCTTTGCACTTTCTCAATTCTATTTAAGTTTACTTTATCTAAACACGGTCCATACATAATATCCCAATAATTAAAGTGACTTAAAACAAGGGAATCTACCAATTTTACCTTCAGAGATTCTTCCAAGAAATGTCGATGTGGGTAAAGCATTTTCAGTGACATATAGGCTCTTTGTATAATATGCCCTACGTGTTCTTTGAAACGCAAATCTGTATCTATTATAACACCTAAATTTTTTGAACTATTTTGCAATTCCAAACGTTGGCCAGCAATGTTTATACTGATATCTCGCTGCAAACGGTCCCTATGTTTACCAAAAATCATGACAGATGATTTATCAGGGTTAATTAGCAAACCATGGCGCTCCGAAAACTCCAGCAAAACACTTAAATTATTATTTACCATTGCTTCAGCCATTCTCCAATTACTAGACAAAAAGGAGTACAACAGTTGAGTGTCATCAGCATAGAGATATGACTTGACATGCTTCAAACAAGAAATAAAATTATTCGCATAAATTGTAAAAAGTAGAGGTCCCAATATCGAGCCCTGTGGCACGAGACACTTTACCAATTCCCTCGATGACTGTCCCATGGACGTTTCAACGTATTAGAGTATGTTGCTTAAATAATTTCCAATAAACTGGATAGCACTATTCGAAAAACCAACAAAATTGGCTTACCATATCAAACGCCTGGAAATAGTCCAAAAGCACCAAAATCGACGATTTCCCAACGTCGAAGGCTCTAGATATGTCTACGTCAGAACTAATAAAGTTGTTGTACAGCTATACTCCTTTCTAAAACCCGACCGATTCATGGGTAAAACAGAGTTATTTTCTAAGAAAAATCTTATTTGCTTATCCATTATTTTTTCCAAAATTTTTCAAAGACAAGGTAGGATACTTATAGGACGTAGTTCATTAAAAGATTTAATATCATTATTTTGTGGTAAGGGTGTAACACGAGCTATTTTCCAGGTATCTGGAAATATCCCCTGTCTTTGATGTGTAGGTCCAATTTCAGTTATATCGGTCATCAATGATCTTATGTAATGTGTATATTTCTACCTTTGATAGTATTATTAGTCCCTCTCTACCGGGTACCTCACCTTTCTTTCCGATTTTCTATGGTTCATTTTTAGTTTCAAGAACCTCAATACAAAGGATTCTGTATTTGGGTCTGTATGATGGTGGTCTCCATTAGTAAGTTCATGCGTAGCCGTACCTCACTGAGGGAGTTTACCGTTTCCACATGGTTAGTCTACCTGCAACGGTGGCGGTGAGTAATGGATTCAGGTATCTAAAGTGTGGGTTTTCCGACGGCTGATCATCCTTAGATAGATCGTAATACATTACTTTTTATCTTTTTCTTCTTTTTCTGCCCATTCATTCATTTTTTCCGCGTTTTTTTTCTCTTTTTTCGACTTTTTGTTTTAATTGTATGGCTATCATTGTCTTTACTATTGAAGTCTTATGTAATGTGTATATCTACCTTTGGTAGTATTATTAGTCCCTTTCTACCGGGTACCTCACCTTTCTTTCCGATTTTCTATGGTTCATTTTTAGTTTCAAGAACCTCAATACAAAGGATTCTGTATTTGGGTCTATATGATGGTGGTCTCCGTTAGTAAATTCATGCGCAGCCGTACCTCACTGAGGGAGTTTACCGTTTCCACATGGTTAGTCTACCCTGCAACGGTGGCGGTGAGTAATGGATTCAGGTATCTAAAGTGTGGGTTTTCCCACGGCTGATCATCATTAGATAGATCGTAATACATTACTCTTTTGCCTCTTTCTTCTTTTTCTGCCTATTCATTCATTTTTTCCGCGTTTTTTCTTTCGACTTTTTGTTTTAATTGTATGGCTATCATTGTCTTTACTATTGAATACCTAATTTTCATGAGGTTGTGTCTTTGATGTGTAGGTTCAATTTCAGTTATATCGGTCACCAATTGGTAATGAGTATATTTCTACCTTTGGTAGTATTATTAGTCCCTCTCTACCGGGTACCTCACCTTTTTTTTTCCGATTTTCTATGGTTCATTTTTAGTTTCAAGAACCTCAATACAAAGGATTCTGTATTTGGGTCTGTATGATGGTGGTCTCCGTTAGTAAATTCATGCGCAGCCGTACCTCACTGAGGGAGTTTACCGTTTCCACATGGTTAGTCTACCCTGCAACGGTGGCGGTGAGTAATGGATTCAGGTATCTAAAGTGTGGGTTTTCCGACGGCTGATCATCATTAGATAGATCGTAATACATTACTCTTTTGTCTCTTTCTTCTTTTTCTGCCAATTCATTCATTTTTTTTTTCCGCGTTTCTTCTTTCGACTTTTTGTTTTAATTGTATGGCTATCATTGTCTTTACTATTGAATACCTAATTTTCATGAGGTTGTGTCTTTGATGTGTAGGTCCAATTTCAGTTATATCGGTCATCAATGATCTTATGTAATGTGTATATTTCTACCTTTGGTAGTATTATTAGTCCCTCTCTACCGGGTACCTCACCTTTCTTTCCGATTTTCTATGGTTCGTTTTTAGTTTCAAGAACCTCTATACAAGGATTCTGTATTAGGGTGTGTATGATGGTGGTCTCCGTTAGTAAATTCTTGCGCAGCCTTACCTCACTGAGGGAGTTTACCGTTTCCACATGGTTAGTCTACCCTGCAACGGTGGCGGTGAGTAATGGATTCAGGTATCTAAAGTGTGGGTTTTCCGACGGCTGATCATCATTAGATAGATCGTAATACATTACTTTTTTGTCTCTTTCTTCTTTTTCTGCCCATTCATTCATTTTTTCCGCGTTTTTTCTTTCGACTTTTTGTTTTAATTGTACGGCTATCATTGTCTTTACTACTGAAGTCTTATGTAATGTGTATATCTACTTTTGGTAGTATTATTAGTCCCTTTCTACCGGGTACCTCACCTTTCTTTCCGATTTTCTATGGTTCATTTTTAGTTTCAAGAACTTCAATACAAAGGATTCTGTATTTGGGTCTGTATGATGGTGGTCTCCGTTAGTAAATTCATGCGCAGCCGTACCTCACTGAGGGAGTTTACCGTTTCCACATGGTTAGTCTACCCTGCAACGGTGGAGGTGAGTAATGGATTCAGGTATCTAAAGTGTGGGTTTTCCGACGGCTGATCATCATTAGATAGATCGTAATGCATTACTCTTTTGTCTCTCTCTTCTTTTTCTGCCAATTCATTCATTTATTCCGCGTTTTTTCTTTCGACTTATTGGTTTAATTGTATGGCTATCATTGTCTTTACTATTGAATACCTAATTTTCATGAGGTTGTGTCTTTGATGTGTCTGTTCAATTTCAGTTATATCGGTCACCAATGATCTTATGTAATGTGTATATTTCTACCTTTGGTAGTATTATTAGTCCCTCTCTACCGGGTACCTCACCTTTCTTTCCGATTTTCTATGGTTCGTTTTTAGTTTCAAGAACCTCTATACAAAGGATTCTGTATTTGGGTCTGTATGATGGTGGTCTCCATTAGTAAGTTCATGCGCAGCCGTACCTCACTGAGGGAGTTTACCGTTTTCACATGGTTAGTCTACCCTGCAACGGCGGCGGTGAGTAATGGATTCAGGTATCTAAAGTGTGGGTTTTCCGACGGCTGATCATCCTTAGATAGATCGTAATACATTACTTTTTTATCTCTTTCTTCTTTTTCTGCCAATTCATTCATTTTTTTCCGCGTTTTTTTTTCTTTCGACTTTTTGTTTTAATTGTATGGCGTCATTGTCTTTACTATTGAATACCTAATTTTCATGAGGTTGTGTCTTTGATGTGTAGGTCCAATTTCAGTTATATCGGTCATCAATGATCTTATGTAATGTGTATATTTCTAAGGGGGGGGCCAGGGGGGTGCGGGGGGGGGGGGGGGGTCCTTTGGTAGTATTATTAGTCCCTCTCTACCGGGTACCTCACCTTTCTTTCCGATTTTCTATGGTTCGTTTTTAGTTTCAAGAACCTCTATACAAAGGATTCTGTATTTGGGTCTGTATGATGGTGGTTTCCGTTAGTAAATTCTTGCGCAGAAGTACCTCACTGAGGGAGTTTACCGTTTCCACATGGTTAGTCTACCCTGCAACGGTGACGGTGAGTAATGGATTCAGGTATCTAAAGTGTGGGTTTTCCGACGGCTGATCATCATTAGATAGATCGTAATACATTACTTTTTTGTCTCTTTCTTCTTTTTCTGCCCATTCATTCATTTTTTCCGCGTTTTTTCTTTCGACTTTTTGTTTTAATTGTATGGCTATCATTGACTTTACTATTGAATACCTAATTTTCATGAGGTTGTGTCTTTGATGTGTCGGTTCATTTTCAGTTATATCGGCCGCCAATGATCTTATGTAATGTGTATATTTCTATCTTTGGTAGTATTATTAGTCCCTCTCTACGGGGTACCTCACCTTTCTTTCCGATTTTCTATGGTTCATTTTTAGTTTCAAGAACCTCAATACAAAGGATTCTGTATTTGGGTCTGTATGATGGTGGTCTCCATTAGTAAGTTCATACGCAGCCATACCTCACTGAGGGAGTTTACCGTTTTCACATGGTTAGTCTACCCTGCAACGGTGGCGGTGAGTAATGGATTCAGGTATCTAAAGTGTGGGTTTTCCGACGGCTGATCATCATTAGATGGATCGTAATACATTACTTTTTTTATCTCTTTCTTCTTTTTCTGCCCATTCATTCATTTTTCCGCGTTTTTTCTTTCGACTTTTTGTTTTAATTGTATGGCTATCATTGTCTTTACTATTGAAGTCTTATGTAATGTGTATATTTCTACATTTGGTAGTATTATTAGTCCCTTTCTACCGGGTACCTCACCTTTCTTTCCGATTTTCTATGGTTCATTTTTAGTTTCAAGAACCTCAATAAAAAGGATTCTGTATTTGGGTCTGTATGATGGTGGTCTCCGTTAGTAAATTCATGCGCAGCCGTACCTCACTGAGGGAGTTTACCGTTTCCACATGGTTAGTCTACCCTGCAACGGTGGCGGTGAGTAATGGATTCAGGTATCTAAAGTGTGGGTTTTCCGACGGCTGATCATCATTAGATAGATCGTAATACATTACTCTTTTGTCTCTTTCTTCTTTTTCTGCCAATTCATTCATTTTTTTCCGCGTTTTTTCTTCCGACTTTTTGGTTTAATTGTATGGCTATCATTGTCTTTACTATTGAATACCTAATTTTCATGAGGTTGTGTCTTTGATGTGTCGGTTCAATTTCAGTTATATCGGTCACCAATGATCTTATGTAATGTGTTTATTTCTACCTTTGGTAGTATTATTAGTCCCTCTCTACCGGGTACCTCACCTTTCTTTCCGATTTTCTATGGTTCATTTTTAGTTTCAAGAACCTCAATACAAAGGATTCTGTATTTGGGTCTGTATGATGGTGGTCTCCATTAGTAAGTTCATGCGCAGCCGTACCTCACTGAGGGAGTTTACCGTTTTCACATGGTTAGTCTACCCTGCAACGGTGGCGGTGAGTAATGGATTCAGGTATCTAAAGTGTGGGTTTTTCCGACGGCTGATCATCTTTAGATAGATCGTAATACATTACTTTTTTATCTCTTTCTTCTTTTTCTGCCCATTCATTCATTTTTCCGCGTTTTTTCTTTCGACTTTTTGTATTAATTGTACGGCTATCATTGTCTTTACTATTGAAGTCTTATGTAATGTGTATATCTACCTTTGGTAGTATTATTAGTCCCTTTCTACCGGGTACCTCACCTTTCTTTCCGATTTTCTATGGTTCATTTTTAGTTTCAAGAACCACAATACAAAGGATTCTGTATTTGGGTCTATATGATGGTGGTCTCCGTTAGTAAATTCATGCGCAGCCGTACCTCACTGAGGGAGTTTACCGTTTCCACATGGTTAGTCTACCCTGCAACGGTGGCGGTGAGTAATGGATTCAGGTATCTAAAGTGTGGGTTTTCCGACGGCTGATCATCATTAGATAGATCGTAATACATTACTCTTTTGTCTCTTTTCTTCTTTTTCTGCCAATTCATTCATTTTTTCCGCGTTTTTTCTTTCGACTTTTTGTTTTAATTGTATGGCTATCATTGTCTTTACTATTGAAGTCTTATGTAATGTGTATATTTCTACATTTGGTAGTATTATTAGTCCCTTTCTACCGGGTACCTCACCTTTCTTTCCGATTTTCTATGGTTCATTTTTAGTTTCAAGAACCTCAATACAAAGGATTCTGTATTTGGGTCTGTATGATGGTGGTCTCCGTTAGTAAATTCATGCGCAGCCGTACCTCACTGAGGGAGTTTACCGTTTCCACATGGTTAGTCTACCCTGCAACGGTGGCGGTGAGTAATGGATTCAGGTATCTAAAGTGTGGGTTTTCCGACGGTTGATCATCATTAGATAGATCGTAATACATTACTCTTTTGTCTCTTTCTTCTTTTTCTGCCAACTCATTCATTTTTTCCGCGTTTTTTCTTTCGACTTTTTGGTTTAATTGTATGGCTATCATTGTCTTTACTATTGAATACCTAATTTTCATGAGGTTGAGTCTTTGATGTGTCGGTTCAATTTCAGTTATATCGGTCACCAATCATCTTATGTAATGTGTTTATTTCTACCTTTGGTAGTATTATTAGTCCCTCTCTACCGGGTACCTCACCTTTCTTTCCGATTTTCTATGGTTCATTTTTAGTTTCAAGAACCTCAATACAAAGGATTCTGTATTTGGGTCTGTATGATGGTGGTCTCCATTAGTAAGTTCATGCGCAGCCGTACCTCACTGAGGGAGTTTACCGTTTTCACATGGTTAGTCTACTCTGCAACGGTGGCGGTGAGTAATGGATTCAGGTATCTAAAGTGTGGGTTTTCCGACGGCTGATCATCTTTAGATAGATCGTAATACATTACTTTTTTATCTCTTTCTTCTTTTTCTGCCCATTCATTCATTTTTCCGCGTTTTTTCTTTCGACTTTTTGTTTTAATTGTACGGCTATCATTGTCTTTACTATTGAAGTCTTATGTAATGTGTATATCTACTTTTGGTAGTATTATTAGTCCCTTTCTACCGGGTACCTCACCTTTCTTTCCGATTTTCTATGGTTCATTTTTAGTTTCAAGAACCTCAATACAAAGGATTCTGTATTTGGGTCTGTATGATGGTGGTCTCCGTTAGTAAATTCATGCGCAGCCGTACCTCACTGAGGGAGTTTACCGTTTCCACATGGTTAGTCTACCCTGCAACGGTGGCGGTGAGTAATGGATTCAGGTATCTAAAGTGTGGGTTTTCCGACGGCTGATCATCATTAGATAGATCGTAATACATTACTCTTTTGTCTCTTTCTTCTTTTTCTGCCAATTCATTCATTTTTTTCCGCGTTTTTTCTTCCGACTTTTTGTTTTAATTGTAAGTCTATCATTGTCTTTAATATTGAATACCTAATTTTCATGAGGTTGTGTCTTTGATGTGTAGGTCCATTTTCAGTTATATCGGTCATCAATGATCTTATGTAATGTGTATATTTCTACCTTTGGTAGTATTATTAGTCCCTCTCTACCGGGTACCTCACCTTTCTTTCCGATTTTCTATGGTTCGTTTTTAGTTTCAAGAACCTCTATACAAGGATTCTGTATTAGGGTGTGTATGATGGTGGTCTCCGTTAGTAAATTCTTGGGCAGCCTTACCTCACTGAGGGAGTTTGCCGTTTCCACATGGTTAGTCTACCCTGAAACGGTGGCGGTGAGTAATGGATTCAGGTATCTAAAGTGTGGGTTTTCCGACGGCTGATCATCATTAGATAGAGCGTAATACATTATTCTTTTGTCTCTTTCTTCTTTTTCTGCCAATTCATTCATTTTTTTCCGCGTTTTTTCTTTCAACTTTTTGTTTTAATTGTATGGCTATCATTGTCTTTACTATTGAATACCTAATTTTCATGAGGTTGTGTCTTTGATGTGTAGGTTCAATTTCAGTTATATCGGTCACCAATGATCTTATGTAATGTGTATATTTCTACCTTTGGTAGTATTATTAGTCCCTCTCTACCGGGTACCTCACCTTTCTTTCCGATTTTCTATGGTTCATTTTTAGTTTCAAGAACCTCAATACAAAGGATTCTGTATTTGGGTCTGTATGATGGTGGTCTCCGTTAGTAAATTCATGCGCAGCCGTACCTCACTGAGGGAGTTTACCGTTTCCACATGGTTAGTCTACCCTGCAACGGTGGCGGTGAGTAATGGATTCAGGTATCTAAAGTGTGGGTTTTCCGACGGCTGATCATCATTAGATAGATCGTAATACATTACTCTTTTGTCTCTTTCTTCTTTTTCTGCCAGTTCATTCATTTTTCCGCGTTTTTTCTTTCGACTTTTTGTTTTAATTGTATGCCTATCATTGTCTTTACTATTGAATACCTAATTTTCATGAGGTTGTGTCTTTGATGTGTCGGTTCAATTTCAGTTATATCGGTCACCAATGATCTTATGTAATGTGTTTATTTCTACCTTTGGTAGTATTATTAGTCCCTTTCTACCGGGTACCTCACCTTTCTTTCCGATTTTCTATGGTTCATTTTTAGTTTCAAGAACCACAATACAAAGGATTCTGTATTTGGGTCTATATGATGGTGGTCTCCGTTAGTAAATTCATGCGCAGCCGTACCTCACTGAGGGAGTTTACCGTTTCCACATGGTTAGTCTACCCTGCAACGGTGGCGGTGAGTAATGGATTCAGGTATCTAAAGTGTGGGTTTTCCGACGGCTGATCATCATTAGATAGATCGTAATACATTACTCTTTTGTCTCTTTCTTCTTTTTCTGCCAATTCATTCATTTTTCCGCGTTTTTTCTTTCGACTTTTTGTTTTAATTGTATGCCTATCATTGTCTTTACTATTGAATACCTAATTTTCATGAGGTTGTGTCTTTGATGTGTAGGTCCAATTTCAGTTATATCGGTCATCAATGATCTTATGTAATGTGTATATTTCTACCTTTGATAGTATTATTAGTCCCTCTCTACCGGGTACCTCACCTTTCTTTCCGATTTTCTATGGTTCGTTTTTAGTTTCAAGAACCTCTATACAAGGATTCTGTATTAGGGTGTGTATGATGGTGGTCTCCGTTAGTAAATTCTTGCGCAGCCTTACCTCACTGAGGGAGTTTGCCGTTTCCACATGGTTAGTCTACCCTGAAACGGTGGCGGTGAGTAATGGATTCAGGTATCTAAAGTGTGGGTTTTCCGACGGCTGATCATCATTAGATAGATCGTAATACATTACTCTTTTGTCTCTTTCTTCTTTTTCTGCCAATTCATTCATTTTTTCCGCGTTTTTTCTTTCGACTTTTTGTTTTAATTGTATGGCTATCATTGTCTTTACTATTGAATACCTAATTTTCATGAGGTTGTGTCTTTGATGTGTAGGTCCAATTTCAGTTATATCGGTCATCAATGATCTTATGTAATGTGTATATTTCTACCTTTGGTAGTATTATTAGTCCCTCTCTACCGGGTACCTCACCTTTCTTTCCGATTTTCTATAGTTCATTTTTAGTTTCAAGAACCTCAATACAAAGGATTCTGTATTTGGGTCTGTATGATGGTGGTCTCCGTTAGTAAATTCATGCGCAGCCGTACCTCACTGAGGGAGTTTACCGTTTCCACATGGTTAGTCTACCCTGCAACGGTGGCGGTGAGTAATGGATTCAGGTATCTAAAGTGTGGGTTTTCCGACGGCTGATCATCATTAGATAGATCGTAATACATTACTCTTTTGTCTCTTTCTTCTTTTTCTGCCAATTCATTCATTTTTTCCGCGTTTTTTTCTTTCGACTTTTTGTTTTAATTGTACGGCTATCATTGTCTTTACTATTGAAGTCTTATGTAATGTGTATATCTACCTTTGGTAGTATTATTAGTCCCTTTCTACCGGGTACCTCACCTTTCTTTCCGATTTTTCTATGGTTCATTTTTAGTTTCAAGAACCACAATACAAAGGATTCTGTATTTGGGTCTATATGATGGTGGTCTCCGTTAGTAAATTCATGCGCAGCCGTACCTCACTGAGGGAGTTTACCGTTTTTCCACATGGTTAGTCTACCCTGCAACGGTGGCGGTGAGTAATGGATTCAGGTATCTAAAGTGTGGGTTTTCCGACGGCTGATCATCATTAGATAGATCGTAATACATTACTTTTTTATCTCTTTCTTCTTTTTCTGCCCATTCATTCATTTTTTCCGCGTTTTTTCTTTCGACTTTTTGTTTTAATTGTATGGCTATCATTGTCTTTACTATTGAAGTCTTATGTAATGTGTATATTTCTACATTTGGTAGTATTATTAGTCCCTTTCTACCGGGTACCTCACTTTTCTTTCCGATTTTCTATGGTTCATTTTTAGTTTCAAGAACCTCAATACAAAGGATTCTGTATTTGGGTCTGTATGATGGTGGTCTCCGTTAGTAAATTCATGCGCAGCCGTACCTCACTGAGGGAGTTTACCGTTTCCACATGGTTAGTCTACCCTGCAACGGTGGCGGTGAGTAATGGATTCAGGTATCTAAAGTGTGGGTTTTCCGACGGCTGAACATCATTAGATAGATCGTAATACATTACTCTTTTGTCTCTTTCTTCTTTTTCTGCCAATTCATTCATTTTTTCCGCGTTTTTTCTTTCGACTTTTTGGTTTAATTGTATGGCTATCATTGTCTTTACTATTGAATACCTAATTTTCATGAGGTTGTGTCTTTGATGTGTCGGTTCAATTTCAGTTATATCGGTCACCAATGATCTTATGTAATGTGTTTATTTCTACCTTTGGTAGTATTATTAGTCCCTCTCTACCGGATACCTCACCTTTCTTTCCGATTTTCTATGGTTCATTTTTAGTTTCAAGAACCTCAATACAAAGGATTCTGTATTTGGGTCTGTATGATGGTGGTCTCCATTAGTAAGTTCATGCGCAGCCGTACCTCACTGAGGGAGTTTACCGTTTTCACATGGTTAGTCTACCCTGCAACGGTGGCGGTGAGTAATGGATTCAGGTATCTAAAGTGTGGGTTTTCCGACGGCTGATCATCTTTAGGTAGATCGTAATACATTACTTTTTTATCTCTTTCTTCTTTTTCTGCCCATTCATTCATTTTTTTTTTTCCGCGTTTTTTTCTTTCGACTTTTTTGTTTTAATTGTACGGCTATCATTGTCTTTACTATTGAAGTCTTATGTAATGTGTATATTTCTACCTTTGGTAGTATTATTAGTTCCTTTCTACCGGGTACCTCACCTTTCATTCCGATTTTCTATGGTTCATTTTTAGTTTCAAGAACCTCAATACAAAGGATTCTGTATGTGGATCTGTATGATGGTGGTCTCCGTTAGTAAATTCATGCGCAGCCGTACCTCACTGAGGGAGTTTACCGTTTCCACATGGTTAGTCTACCCTGCAATGGTGGCGGTGAGTAATGGATTCAGGTATCTAAAGTGTGGGTTTTCCGACGGCTGATCATCATGAGATAGATCCAAATACATTACTCTTTTGCCTCTTTCTTCTTTTTCTGCCCATTCATTCATTTTTTTCCGTGTTTTTTCTTTCGACTTTTTGTTTTAATTTTACGGCTATCATTGTCTTTACTATTGAAGTCTTATGTAATGTGTATATTTCTACCTTTGGTAGTATTATTAGTCCCTCTCTACCGGGTACCTCACCTTTCTTTCCGATTTTCTATGGTTTATTTTTAGTTTCAAGAACCTCAATACTAATGATTCTGTATTTTTGTCTGTATGATGGTGGTCTCCGTTAGTAAATTCATGCGCAGCCGTACCTCACTGAGGGAGTTTACCGTTTCCACATGGTTAGTCTACCCTGCAACGGTGGCGGTGGGTAATGAATTCAGGTATCTAAAGTGTGGGTTTTCCGACGGCTGATCATCATTAGATAGATCGTAATACATTACTCTTTTGACTCTTTCTTCTTTTTCTACCCATTCATTCATTTTTTCCGCGTTTTTTCTTTCGACTTTTTGTTTTAATTGTATGGCTATCATTGTCTTTACTATTGAATACCTAATTTTCATGAGGTTGTGTCTTTGATGTGTAGGTCCAATTTCAGTTATATCGGTCATCAATGATCTTATGTAATGTATTTATTTCTACCTTTGGTATTATTATTAGTCCCTCTCTACCGGGTACCTCACCTTTCTTTCCGATTTTCTATGGTTCATTTTTAGTTTCAAGCACCTCTATACAAAGGATTCTGTATTTGGGTCTGTATGATGGTGGTCACCGTTAGTAAATTCATGTGCAGCTCACTGAGGGAGTTTACCTTTTCCACATGGTTAGTCTACCCTGCAACGGTGGCGGTGATTAATGGATTCAATGGTATGGAAAGTAAAATCCTACGACAACATAAGCACAACTTTTCCAAACCTACAGAGTCCTAACCTGTAGCTAGTGGTTGAGATTTTACTTCATCTGTAGTGACAGTAAAAATTTTTCTCCTATGTTTGTATTCATATTATTTATCAAATTTGGATTCGTCTGTCGGACATTTCTTAAGAATTGCAAAAAATGGTCATTAATATCAGAAATTGTTACTAAAATTATTTGAAGAACTGAGGACCATATGCTACTATAGGGACTGGAACATTTAGAAGGGCGGCACTCTGAACTTTTATTTACAAAGATAATCGAGTTGATTCCGATTGATCCTACAGTATTTTTTCTCTTAAACAAAAAGAAAATTGAAGAAAAATTTCAACCAAACGGCTATTTTTAAATTTATTTTACGCACCAAGTTAACTGATTAAAAATTAATCAAATATAATAGTGCTTACCTCTAACTACACGACGGTACGAGAAGAAAAAGTGAAAATCGTAATTTTTTGGGAAGATCTGAGAAAAATTTCAAGCCAGGTTGACGACATACGTCCACAATTGCGAGCGCACCAAAGAAGGTGTAACTTTAAGACCGTGCAACAGTGCATTTCATAAGCGTATCAACGTGATAATTTAGATTCGTCGTCAACAATTAATTACCTTTAATTTAAGCCATGTTACATAATTTTATGTTAACTTTGAAAATTCGATTTATTTCTTAAATTTAGGGATTTTGTCCCAGAGTATCTCGTTCCAACTTTCGTGAAGGACATAAAAATCCTTGAAATATGATATTTTTTTGTAGTATTTTATTTTATTTAATTGGCTAAACGAGTATCCGAAAAAATTTGTGATACTTCGAATTCCTTTTAAATTAAAACTTAGATTTATCATTTTTAGCTTTAAAACGAGTACCATTTAACATATTTTTAATATTATATTGACCGGTTAAAAAGTATTTGTTATGGTGTATCTAATATTGATTTCTTCTATAATTTTCACCAACTTCTTAACAGGAACTAAACCATAAGCCTTATAAAGATTTATACGCATAAGTTGAGCCTCTTGGTTTTTATTTGGCCTGAAAAGATTTTGGTATGATAAGATCAAATTTCCAGATGAAACTCTACGACCTAGATCGTCGGTTCCCAATCGATGAGTCGCGACCCACAAGGGAGTAGCCTTGGCTTTGTTGGGGGTCACCGGTTATCAACTTTAAAAACCAAATTTTTAAAAATGTTAATTTATTTATGCTTGGCAATAAAAGAGATATGCGACGTAATCAGTGAACGGCTGGCGCACGCACATCTCCTTATGCCTGGCGAAATCCAACTGGGACAAGCTAGCCGGGTAGTCTGCAGCGATCGCAACACTCCGTTGCCTCTCGAAGAAACGTGTAAAAGAGAGAAGTTTCGAAACGGGCAGCTTGACAATAATCGGGAAAGTACTCCCAACTGATATAAAAGGAACCAGTGGAGCCATAGGGAATAATCTTCAGTTATTCAGCCGCGAGTTTAAACTTTCGAATATAAATATAAGTGTACAGGGTGAGTCAACGATAGAGTAAAGTTCATTATCTCATTTGTTTCGGGAATGGCGAAAAAAATGTTAAATAAAATAGTTTTAGGGAATATTAAAGTGCACAGTTTAAAATCAATTTTGAGTGTACAGCATACTTCAAAAAAATGTGGCCGATATAAAATAACTTTTTTATTAATAACGTTATATACCTAAACGTAGTAGTGTTTCTAATATTCCAATTTTTTTAAAAAATACTTTTTTTCAGTTTTGTAACAAAAATGCCAGTAGCGCCATTGTTTCTGAAGGTGGAATACTCATAATTGGTACGAGCGTTTTATAGAGATGAAAAAAAAGATATATGCAAAGAAATTTGAGTTAGATACCACAGGGTGTTCAAAATAAATTTATACATTTCGACTATTTTAAACTGAAAAATCTCAAATTTTTTTAATGGAACACTCTGTATATTATTTTTTTTTGTGATAGATTTTACAAAATCCTCCAACTTTTATTGAGTATGTCATATACCTATTTCTAATAGTTTTCGATTTATTTTAAATTTTTCAATTTTTACCCTTGTTTTTAATGCATTTACGCTATAACATCATAGTTGCTAAGACAAAACAAAAATGTAGGCATTGTCAAATTTTGACTTGTCTATTAAGCAAGTAAAAATAGTTTAATTTGTTGTAGTAAGTGACGTATAAAGGTAATAGTTATTTATTTTCCTAAAAATGAATTAATTGATATGGTTTATATACTGAGAGAGGCGGGAATTTTTTTTTTTTTTTCAGTGAGATTTTACGGAGCCAAGTACCCTAATAGACATATAAGTGCTTAATGAAATGGTTTGATGGTAGTGGTAGCGTTGAGTATACGAAACGGAAAGTAGTAAACCAGAATGCTACCAATGAGGAAAAAGAAATGGAGATTTTACTTCAAGTTGAAGATAATCTCCAAGTCAGCAGCCGTCAACTAACTGATTTATCTGACCCATCCCAATCTACGGCTAATCACACCACGAGAAAATACAAGTATCATCCCTTTCATATGGAACTACACCAAGAACACACACAAAATTTTATCACTCTATTTCCATTCCTCCAATAAGTCTCTGGACTCTTGTGCTTTTCCATCTAGATGGAAGCAAAGCTTCATATCTCCCATCTTCAAATCGGGTGATAGGGAGGATATCAGCAACTATAGAGGAGTGTGTATATAGTCTGCCATGCCCAAACTATTCGATAGTTTAGTGTGCGACCAGTTAAACTGGTCCTGTAGGGGAATGATCAATCCCTACCAGTTTGGCTTCTGTCCTGGCAAATCAACCACAGAAAATTTGGCACTATATGAAGTTGCTCTACTGGAAGCGTTGGAGAGGGGTGATCAAGTCCATGTTATCTACACTGACTTCTCCAAAGCCTTTGACAGAGTTAACTTTAAGATCTTATTGAGTAAGCTTCTTTCCCTGGGATTCTCTGAGCAGATCATAGCTTGGTTAAAGAGTTTTCTTTTGGGCCGTACCCAGACTGTGAGAATGAATGGTTTGTCATCCAGTATTATTCATGTTACATCGGGCGTCCCCAGGGTTCGGGATCTATCGGCGGGTTGGTACTGTTGAGGACATTGTAGCGCTTCAAGATGACCTTGATCTGGTTTGGCAGTGGACTCAGTCTAATTATCTATTTTTAAATGTAAGCAAATGTTTTACCATTAGCTTCTATAGAGAGAAACACAGAGTCCCATCCTCATACTCGATTGAAGGTGTTCAACTTCCTTACAGGAGTTCAGCAAAGGACCTTGGGTTGTTTTCGATGAAAGACTTACTTTTACAAGGCATATATCTGCCGTTAGCCAGAAAGAGCTAAGCATGCTGGGTTTTGTTTTGAGAAATTGCGGGCAGTTCTCTATGACTGTTTTGAGAGTGTTGTATTGTACTCTTGTGAGAGCAAACTTGGAATATGCGACGGTAATTTGGTCTCCATTTTATGAGTTGCATAAGGGAACAATCGAAAGAGTGCAAAATAAATTTTTGAGATTTTCCGCACTCAAGTGCAACGGTACACTTGTGAATTATCATAAGACTGTCATACGGAGGACCTTAGGGTTACATACTTTGGAAATGAGAACATCCCTTTATGATGCATGTTTTATCTTCAAACTTATTAATGGACTGTCCTCAGCTACTCGCTAAAATAAATTTTAATATACCCAGAGGCAATCTTCGCCATCATGATCTCTTCCGCATCCCCTTCCATCGCACGAATTATGGGAGGTACTCTCCCATTCATAGAGCTTTGAGGATTTGGTATTCATTAGATGGCCGGCTCGATATGTTTAACAGCTCCATCTCGGAATTTAGGTCCCAGCTGCTGAGGGCTCTGTAGAGGTCCTACTTGATCTGTGTTTACTATTGTAAATACTATTATTGTTTTTATATTTCTGAGGTTAGTTCTTTCATTACCTGTATCTATTTTATATATTTTGTTATTGAAGATGTTTATGTGTTTATTGAATATTTTTATTTAGACATAGTCTGTATCACGTGTTTGTCTTTTTAATTTTAATATTGTTGTACCTGTTTTAAAATTGTACTACAATGGGGTTTCCCGTAAAATTTATACAAATAAATAAATTTCTGTTTATTTCGTTTTCCCCATATGGTCCTCCACATCCCAGTCCTTTATGTATGTATATCTTTACCTATTCTATCGTTCCAGTCTCTCATTATAATAATTTTGTTTCGTTTCTCTCGTAGTTTATCCATGGTATTCTGTATTTTTGTATAGTACTATCGTCTATTCCTTCAACTGGGCTGTATAGTTGAACTATACTTATTTCTTCTCGTTCTCTGATATCACTGTTAACTCCTAAAATATATTTTTTCAAACTTTTTATTTTTTGTTTTATTGATCCAATATGGCGGATAGGAAAGGGGGAGTCGCGAACATTTTTAAAAAAATCGAGGATCGAGATTAAAAAAGGTTGTGAACCACGGACCTAGATAATTTTAACTTTAGATTTATGTGCTTGGACAACTTGGGGTTCACACTGTGGGCCTCTCTTTTTTAATTTGTTCATTAATGATATTGGTGAGATGTTAAACCGTTCTGAATATATTTTATTTGCGGATGACCTCAAATTGTACAGAGGAATAGAAAGTGTAAACGATGTTACGCGTCTGCAGGAAGATCTGAATCGATGCTATCACTGGTCAGAGAGAAATAGCCTAAGTCTAAATGTTAAAAAGTGTTTCTGCATTTCCTTTGGTAGGAAGTGGAATGTTGAGCGTCATTGGTATAGTTTGAACGGCGCCCTGCTTGAGTTGGTGTCGGAGATTCGTGACTTGGGTGTGCTTTTGGACAGTCAACTTAATTTTCGTGGCCATATTAATAATATTCTGAGACTGGGTCTCAGAAATTTGGTTTTGTTACCAGATATAGTAAGCAATTTTCGGCTAGCACGTTTAGAGTGTTGTATTTTTCAATGGTCCGCTCTGGTTTGGAGTATGCTTCGGTAGTGTGGTCACCATCTTACCAGTGCCATATTGCTGAGATTGAGTCAGTGCAGGGTAGATTTCTACGAACTTTAGCTTTTAAAGCTGGAATAAATATTTATAAGGATGCAAGTTTTCATATTGACTATGGGGTGATTATGAACGCTTTTGGTGTGGCTACTTTGGAGAAGCGTAGGGATCTTCCAGATGTTTTTATTCCTGTATAAACTCCTGAATGGCTTTGTTTCCTGTTCACCACTTTTGGAGAGCGTCCAACTTAATACTATTCATAGGACTCGTGGCAGTGTACTGCTCAGTATTTCATTTCACAGTGCTAATTATGGCTATTACAGTCCTCTTACGAGAATGTGCCGATTATTTAATGCATACAGCCTTGATCCCTTCAGTTGCGCTTGTAAGCGCGATCGGGATATGAGGTGTTAAACTGTTGTAATGCTTGCTTTTTTTTCTCTCCTTTTTCACGTTATGAATTGTATATGTGCATTTTGTTTTAACATCTTTGATAGTGTTAGCCGATACCTGTTGGAAATTCATGATAAAATTATATAAAAACAACACTATGTTTTAATTTCCAATATATTTAAAGTCACTTGACAATTGTTTCACCATACAATGGCTTCTTCAGAAGTAAATAAGAAAGAAAAATATTTGGTGGTTAAATACATGTTGTCAATTGTCAAGTGACTTTAAATATATTGGAATATATTGGAAATTAAAACATAGTGTTGTTTTTATATAATTTTATCATGAATTTCCAACAAGTATCGGCTAACACAATCAAAGATGTTATTGAAGCTTCAACGAGCTTTTTAGCCTTATGGTATTTTAAACTACTACTGAAAAACTAGAATCTGCACACAGAATATTTGGTTTTTAAAACAGTGTACACAGTTCAGAGTTTATCCTAAATATATGTGCCTTAAAACAAATAATCAATCTAAAGCCGCTAAAATTGCACAACAAACTGGACTTAAGAGATGGATACTTGAAGATATGAAAAAACAATACAGTAAAAGGGATAACTACAACATATATCTCAAAGTAATACATACTGAAATTGCTCACAGATCAACAAATATTGAATTTGATATCTTCGATAGGAAAGTCAGAGAACAAGTAAATTCTATAATTGCCAAAAAATTCACTACACAAAATAAAAAACTTCAAACTCTCAGAACAACCAATAAACGAAAAATCCCGACAATAGAGCCAGAAACCAAACACTTTACGGACCATACATTTCACAAGAGATTTGTTAATCTTACTAACTCAACATTCACCGAAGAGGAATCAGGACTACTTGAAAAAGGATTACAGTACAATTTAAAACCTAAGGATACCCAAAAATCAAGAGAAATCCTCGGAGTTGAATGTGAATTAGCGTTATCTAATGAAGACCCACATTTTAAATACATGACAGCCAACAAGATTAAAAAAGAATTATTTGAACAACCACAACCAAGACAAGCCAGAGAACAGAAAACAGCAGTATCCATCAAAACCAAAGCCAAAGAAAACAACATAATATTCACTAGAGCTGATAAGGGTAAGTCTGTGGTAGCTATTTCTAGAGAACAATATATATTTAAAACTCTTTCTTTTCTGAACACAGACAAATTTCAAGTATTAAATAATGACCCAACAAAAGTCTACCAAAAATTAATAAAATCTACTTTAAAAGATCTCACAATTTTCAATGATTTTGAAAAAAGCACTTTAACAATAATGAAGCCACAGGCTCCAAAATTATATTCCCTAATTAAATTACATAAAAAGGATTTCCCTATTAGACCAGTTGTATCGTTTGTTACTGCACCATCTATCAAACTATCACAAAAACTCATCCCTTTACTACGACAACATTGCAAATTTAAACCGAAATATAGTATAGCCAATACCTATGAACTAATCGATAAAATTAAAAATATTAACTTACCGGAAAATTCTAGAATTATCTCATTTGACGTACAAAACTTATTTCCTAGTATCCCACCACATGAAGTCATAGAATTAGTAGATAAGCTCTTAATCAAAAATAAAGTAAACGAAATTATTAAACGGGATATTTTAGATTTACTTACGACGTGCTTGGATCAATACTATTTTGAATTCAACGACAACTTTTATACATCTAAAGAAGGTCTAATAATGGGTAATCCTTTAAGTCCGTTACTAGCGGAAATTTTTATGGATCACTTAGAACTAAAAATTCATCAAAACGCGATAAGCAAAAATATGGTTTACTGGTATAGATATGTTGACGATATCATTTCTTGTTTCACGGGAACAGATAGACAACTAACAATCTTCCTTAACTTCCTAAATAATTTGCATCCTAACATTAAATTTACCATAGAATTAGAAACCAATAACTCTATAAATTTCTTAGACATATCTATATCAAAAGTTAACAATAAACACGATTTCACGATTTTTCACAAACCTTCACATACTGACACAGTCATACACAATAGCTCATCCCACCCGTATCCTCACAAAATGGCAGCTTTTAACTCTTTTATACATAGATTGTTACATATCCCTATGACTAAAACTAATTTTAACAAAGAATTCAACATAATCAAACAAATAGCAATTAATAATGGATATGACCCCAACGTTATAGATAATATCTTGAATAAAAAATCCTTTAAACAAGCAATCTCTCTAATTTATCCCACAATGAATGACAAAAAAGGAAAATTTAGTACACTCACATACACAGGGAAAATAACTAGAACAATTTCCAAACATTTAATAAAAAAGAACAATAAAATAGCATTCAAAACCAGTAATTCTTTAGGGAGTATAATTTTGAATAACAAAACCAAATCTAAGAATTCCTTAAAATCAGGAGTTTACTTATTAAATTGTGGATCTTGTACTAAAACCTACGTAGGACAAACTGGTAGATCTTTTGAAACTCGCATTAAAGAACATAAACATAGTTATTTAAAAAATAAGAACAATTCACATTACGCAACTCATATAATAAACGAGTCTCATAATTTTGATGATACTTTAAAAATCCTACATGTAGAAAATAAATCTAAAAAATTAAATTTGCTTGAATGTCTTGAAATTAACAAACGGAAAACCTCCAATCAATTATTAAACGAACAGGTAGACTTAAGCCATTCGCCCTTACTTAACCTTTATTAGTTCTCGGAAATAGTACCATAGATTTGCATTCTTAAAATAATTCTGTCTGTAAATAATATAATAAAATGATTAGCATAATCTTAGGCAATTAAGGATAGTTTATTTAACCACCAAATATTTTTCTTTCTTATTTACTTCTGAAGAAGCCATTGTATGGTGAAACAATTGTCAAGTGACTTTAAATATATTGGAAATTAAAACATAGTGTTGTTTTTATATAATTTGTTTTAACATTATTTTGTTTTTATATTACTATTGTAATTGGCTTGTCCGTTAAAATAAATACATAAATACATAAACTTAGAAGTCATGAATGCATAGTTCCAGCAAACACACAAAAAATCCTTATTAAAAGTAATGATTTTAGTTCTATTTTTAAAAAATTGTTAATAAAATTTGGTTTGACATTCTCGAGTTATTGAATTTTATTATTTATCTAAATGAATTATTACCTGTTCTTTTAAATAATGATACCGACGACACAATAAAATTAATTTAATATAGAAACATTAACACCTTATTCAATAATTTCGAGACGTACTTTTTAAAACTGGAAAGAGAAATAAGAAAGTTATTTCTAACATACTCGTAATAACGATAAAAAACACTGACATTAATATCACAATGGCATGCAAATTTCTGGGACCGCATGTTAATGCAAATTTTAAGCTCATATTGACATTTGGTGTACCAAGCTAGCGACATCATGTTATATGCTTAGAAATGTGTTCAAGTATTTAAATTGGATAATTGAGCGTATGCTTTCATCCATAATTGTATTAGTATTTGGGACAATTAAATTTAAGTAGGATTTCTGTATGTGAAAAAGAGTTCTTGAACCTTATTAAATATAAGGATTTATAAGTCCAACAAAAAGTTCGTGAAATCCTATTAACTATGAGCGTGTAGCGTCCATTTTTACCGTATGTTTATTTTACATCACGCTATACAGTTTGGCCACAATAGTACAAAAGTTTGATATTGATAAGATCTTCAGTGTAATGTTCCTACATAATAAACACTCGTCCGTCTACTTCGAATATACTTTTTTATAGAACTTTCTTGTATTTTTTACATTATATAATTGGGTCTATTACTGGTAGGACGTTTTAGGATCCGGCAAGACCTAGTACCCGCTAAGTAACATTCGGCAAATCCAGGCCGGGTAAAATCCGGTAATATTATATTACGCTCAATATTTTACATTTTATTAACATTTTCTGTCAACATTGCCATCTTTAGATAATTTTTCATAAATTTAGCAATATTGTTAAGAAGCGATAAATTAGCGCTTAGGCAACTATATGTCTCGTTGCTTTGTGTGAGATCCCGTATTTAGTGATAATACAATGAATACTCGAGCGAAAGAAAAAATTTATTCCGATTTTCTACGGTAGAAAAACCTAAATGGAACATCCTATTTTCTAATTTGTTTCTAAATTCTGGGTAAAATTGTATAACTTTTTTATTAATAATGTTATATACATAAACCTAGTAGTTTTTCTAATATTTCAATTTAAAAAAAAAATACTTGTTTTCAGTTTTGTAAAAAATTGCCAGTAGCGCCATTGTTTCTGAAGGTCGAATATTCATAATTGGTACGAGCGTTCTATAGAGATGAAAAAAAAGATATATGTAACGAAATTTGAGTTAGATGCTACAGGGTGTTCAAAATAAATTTATACATTTCGACTATCTAAAATTGAAAAAATCTCAAATTTTTTAAATGGCACACCCTGTATATTATTATTTTTTCTGATAGATTTTACAAAATCCTCCAACTTTTATTAAGTATGTCATATACCTATTTCTAACAGTTTTTGATTAATTTTGAATTTTTCAATTTTTACCCTTGTTTTTAATACACTTACGCTATTGTGAAAACATAAACAAGTAGTTAATAATAATTTTAATATACTTTAACTTATCTAATGATTAATTATTATGACGTAATAAATGTTCAAAAATATGCCCGTGCACTTGAATATACATGTTTAGTCGTTTTACTATATTTTCCTTCACTTTCCTTAGCATAAAGGGAATTATTATCCTGCATGCATCCCGTATCTTATTTTCCATAACTACTGGTGTTGTAGGGAGATTCACATAAACACGATGTTTAATGTAGCATCACAAAAAGGAGTCTAAAGGTGTTAAGTCACATGATCGAGGGGGCCAGTGAATGAATCCATCACTACCGATCCATTTTTTGTGAGTAACGATCGTTTAAAAAATTCCCGAACTTCTCGGTGGTAATGAGCAGGAGCTCTGTCTTGTTGAATCCACATTTGTTCCTTTTCAAAGTTATCAACTTCTTCAAGAAGCTGGGGTAATTCGTTCTGCAAAAAAACTTAGATATCTGAGCCTGTTAAGAGACCAATAGTTTTGGTTTTGAACTTCCTTAACTGTTGAATAATAATGCATGTTATGGTTGTTAACTGCTCCATTACTGCTAAAAGTAGCTTCATCAGAAAACATTATTTTGGAAAAAAAATTTGGATCGGCCTCTATTGCTCCATTCATGGTGGTACAAACGTTTACTCGTCGTTCAAAAGCACGATCTTGAAGTTCTTGGTGTAGTTTCATATGAAAGGGATGATACTTGTATTTTCTCGTGGTGTGATTAGCCGTAGATTGGGATATATCAGATAAGTCAGCTAGTTGACGGCTGCTGACCTGGGGATTATCTTCAACATGAAGTAAAATCTCCATTTCTTTTTCCTCATTGGTAACATTCTGGGTTTACTACTTTCCGTTTCGTATACTCAACGCTACCACTACCATCAAACCGTTCCATTAAGCAATAAAAAGATTTTCTAGGTGGTATACGTCTATTAGGGTACTTCTCTCCGTAAAGCCTTACTGTCAAAAGACAAAGACAATTTTTTCCCGCCTCGCCCCGTATATAAACCATATCAATTAATTTATTTTTAGGGAAATCCATAACTATTACCTGTTTACATCACTTACTACAACAAATTAAACTATTTTTACTTGCTTAATAGACTTGTCAAAATTTGACAGTGCCTACATTTTTGTTTTGTCTTGGCAATTATGATGTTATAACGTATAGTGTATTAAAAACAAGGGTAAAAATTGAAAAATTCAAAATAAATCGAAAACTATTAGAAATAGGTATATGACCTACTTAATAAAAGTTTGAGGGTTTTATAAAATCTATCAGAAAAAATAATAATATACAGGGTGTGCCGTTTAAAAAATTTGAGATTTTTCAATTTAAAATAGTCGAAATGTATAAATTTATTTTCAACATCTTTTCAATTCTTTACATATATTTTTTTTTCATCTATACGCAAAATTTAAAAATAAATTAGGAAATAGGATGTTCCATTTAAAATAACCGGTCAAGTGCAAGTTGAACTTGCGCAATTAGTGTTCCGTACGTTGATTGCTTTTAAAATAAAAAATTTTGTCACAGAGGTATAAAATGATCAGTGACTTCACAAAACACACCCCAAATGAGTTTTCAACAAAGTTTGTTTCCAATCTTTACTAAAATCTGATGACCTTGAAATTTTTGATTTTTTTTTATATACCAGCTAAATTATTAAAGGTAAGGCACTCGTGATAATTTTCGTTCAATCTACACACCCATAGAGAATATTCCAGAATTTTTTCGAAATTTTTTGATAAGTACTTTTCGAGATAAGGCGGGGGACAGCAATTTTTCGTGATTTTTTAAAAATAATACAAAGAAAGGTGCGCGCAAATATTACATTATATATATATTTTTTACTCGTGTTTTCACAAGCTTTCATTTGACACCACACTCGATGACCTAGTAAAAAAATTTTTTTTCACTTCCGATTTCATCCCCCGAAACTAACCCCTTAAGTCAAAATTTAACTCTCAAAACTACATGGCCCTGATGAGGCCATCAGTTCCTATATTATTACCAAATTTCAACTTTCTATGTAAAATAGTTTCGGAGAAAATCGGGTGTGACAGACAGACAGGCAGACACCGAAGTGATCTTATAAGTGTTCCGTACGGAACACTAAAAACATATGTTATATCGGCCACACTTTTTTGAAGTACCCTGTATACTGAAAAATAATTTTAAAACTGTGCACCTTAACATTCCCTAAAACTATTGTATTTAAGATTTTTTCGTCATTCCCGAAACAAATGAGATAATGCACTTTACTCTATCGTTGACTCACCCTGTACATTAAAATGTACCTATAACTTAATAAATATAATAATAAATTATTTTGAAAATAATTTTATTCTTTTCTCTTCACCAAAAAATAAAACAGCAAAATAAAAACATTTTAACATGAAATATTTTGACTAAAAGATCCATAAAGCTAAAAGTTTTATTATAAATTCAGCCAACAAAAAAGTTAAACCGTCCCATAATGAGAAAGGAGGCAATCAAATAATTACACTAAACAAAAAGACCTTAATTTTCAGTTTAATTCGTTGCCTTTTAATTTAATTAATTCGGCTATTGCAGTTGCCAAAGTTCGCCCAAACGAATGTTTTTTTAGTCCAAGAGCAAACAGCATGGTTTTGGTTATACGAATAGGAATCGCTATTTATTACCAAACAAAAAGATACATTCGCTGACTACACAGCCATGTTAGCGATAGGAGAAAACATAGAAAACGCAACTAGAAAACTTCAACAAGATAACGGTAAAATCTGCCGATGGACCAAAAAATGGAAAATAAAATTGAATGAATCCAAATCAATACATATAAATTTTACAAACAAGAAAATTGAAGAACTCATCTCAATAAACTTAAATGGAAAGATAGCTCCACATGCAAACACAGCAAAGTAGTTAGGCATAAAACTGGACACTAAAATAAGGTGGAAAGACCATGTAAAAAAGAAACGAACTGAGCTTGGTCTCAAATACAGACAAATGTACTGGCATTTGGGAAGGAACTTCAAATTCTCAATACATAATAAACTAATGATATATAACCAGATCCTAAAACTAGTCTGGATATATGTCATTCAGCTGTGGGGTTGTGCCTAACAAAGCCACATCAACTGTATACAAGTCTTCCAGAATAAAGTACTGCGAAGCATGGTAAATCTTCCGTGGTATGTACGCAACAAGGATCTACATAAGGACCTTGGTATTCCTGAAGTAGACAAAGAAATCAAAAGATTCGCCAATAAACACGAGTATCGTCTCCATCAACACGTCAACGAAGAGGTCCTTCAGCTCTTAGACAACCGAGATCTGGTCAGAAGGCGGCAGAGGTCCAAACCGTTCGAGCTTGTGTAATGTGCTAGTGTTAAAAGCAGAGCATAGTGCGCATGTGATAATGCTTGGGCAGGTCCGAGCAAAAACTTTGGGACATCATTGGATGGACTTTAGAAACATACGTTATGTACTTAGTTTTAAGAATTTATAGTTAAACTAATGGTTAGTCTCTAAGACTAGTTTTAGTAATAAAATATATATATATATATATATATATATATATATATATATATATATATATATATATATATATATATATATATATATTTAGTGAACGGCATGAAGTTTGTACAGTGCCATGGTCAAAACTCTCCTAGCTTTGTTGCCACATCAGGTGGTACCACAGGGATCACGTTTGGGGCTACTACTTTTTAATATATTTTTAAATGATCTTGCTGTTACGATAGGTATTGAATACCTAATTTAAGCCGATGACGTGAAGTTATATTGCAGATTCCAAGATCTTAACAACTGCGGAAGAATACAAAATGACTTTAATCGTATGAATGATTGATGTAACGACAACACATTACTTTTAAATATATCCAAATGCAGTGTTTACCAAATACTTAGTTCATTACAGTATATCTATAGCAAAAATGGCCAGGTTCTCAAGCAATGTCAGTCAGTGTGTTGAACACTACTTTATTATCTTTCCGGGACTATTTTCCAAAGATTATAGCGGATAGTTTTAAACTATTAGGTTTTATTACGTAATGCTGCAGGCTTTATAGAATATGACACACTGATATTGCTTTTTAATAGTTTTGTAAGATTGTGGCTGTAATACTTCGTGGTTATTTGATGCTTTTTTATTACACACATATTCGAAGTATCAAAAAAATTCAAAAAACGTTTTTTAACGTACGCAAGTTTTAAACTTGACGGAGTATATCCCGAAATAGGTTATCCTTATTAAAGTCTCCTGACTAGACTTTCAATGGAAAGTCTAGAGGCATCGCAAAATAAACCACAAATTATATTTTTACAAACAATAATATCTAACAATATTGATACCAACAAAATCCTGTAATCTCCTTCTTTTCACGTGCTTAGACCTTTCTCCCTCAATTTACCAGCTTTAAAAACCAATGGCCTAAAATTTTCCACTCTCTTTCAAATTTGCGAGACATATAACAGAATGCCGAACTAACTCGATATTTTCAATTGCAGGGTGACTATAATAAAACGACTGCAGGTTTTAAATTAAGCTGTTATTTTGATTTTAATTATATTCATCAAATTATAACATGTAATTTTCCATTCTGTAATTGGACTACTGTTGAATTTGGCGAATAAATAAATAAATAACATACACCCAAAATATATAAAAAAGACTGTTTTTAGTCAACTGGTTTATTTAAATTGTGATGACGCGTTTCGCTGTCGATGCAGCTTCTTCAGATCTATATTTTACACTGTCAAGTTAGGTTTAATGTTCACAATTTTATATAATTTCTTAATTATAATATTACACCTAATTTAAACTACATTGATAGTATTGGAAAACCTACACAGATTTGGAATTAGGAGAATAAATTCAATAATGGTGAATTGCTTAAATCTACCTGGTCATTGAGTAATGTACCTGTAGTCCTTAATCGATTTATTTGCATTGTCTCTAAAAGGTTTAGTTTTAAACCTTTTTGTTGGGTGTGTAAAATTTTGAAATTCTTGTTAAATGTGTGATTTTCTGTTAAAAGATGATTAGCATATGTTGAATTAGATTTTCTATGGATGAAACTTTTTTCGTGTTCTGTAATTCTTTGTATAAATGTACGTCCAGTTTATCCTATGTATGTTTTAGGACATGACCCACATGTTAATTGATAAACCCCTAATTTATTGTCTTTATTGATATGTGGTTTGTAGTTTTTTTTTTTAAGATATTTCCCTATAGTATTGTTAGTCTTGTAAGCTATGTTGATATTTTTTTGCTTTAAATATTTTCCCAGTTTTTCCGTTGGTTTGCCGAAATAGGTTAAGCATTTAAATGTGGTATTTCTGTCCTTAAAACGTGGGTATATTTCTGAGATTGTCTTGTTTCTAAGTTTTTTCCTAACGATATTATTAATTAAAGTAACCGAATAACCGTTGTTAACGGCTACTTGTTTTATGTAGTTTAATTCTTTAATAAAATTTTTCTCTGATAAGGGGATATTAGTTAGTCTATCTATAAAACTATGATAAGCTGCGAGTTTATGATGGTGGTGAGAACTATTGTAAATTGTGGTATCTGTATGACAAGGTTTGTGATATATTGCAAATTCATGTTTTTTCATGGTTTTACTGATTGTTAAGTCTAGGAAGTTGATTTTCCCTTCGACTTCTTCTTCCATTGTAAAATTGATATTTCTATGTAAAGAATTAATATACTGTAAAAAGTGAGTTAATTGTCTGTCCGTACCTGTAAAGCATACAATTATATCGTCTTCGTATCGATACCAGAATAGACAATTATTATTGTTATTATGGTTGTTAAATATCATTGTTTCAATACTGTCCATAAAAATTCGGCAAGTAATGGACTTAAAGGATTCCCCATAATTAACCCTTCCTTACTATTGTAGAATGTATTGTTAAATGAAAAATAATTTTGTCTTAGGCAAGTTCTTAATAAATTAATTATGTCCATTTTTATAACTTCATTTACTTTGTTTTTTGTTAATAGGTCCTCTATTAAAATTATTGTATTGATACTGAGATTGCCTTGAAAAATAGTCCTAACAACATATTGCCAAAATTTCAAACAGCCGAAATTATTAACAAAGAATTCATATCTAACAATAACAACTTCAACCAAGGCTTAAGGACAATAAAAATCATTCAGAGTAAAGCAAAACAAAATGATGTAATCTTTACCAAAGCAGATAAAGGTAACACAGTAATAGCAATAGACAAAATCGACTATTGACCACCCAATCAGACCAGTTGTTTCCTATATGTCTGCTCCAGCATATAAGACGTCATCCTTTTTAATTGATTTAATCAAATATCATACCAAATTTGAACCTAAATATGGTATCAAAAACTCATACGAACTCGTGAATAAAGTTAAGAATATAACAATACCAGATAATTCTAAATTAATCTCTTTCGATGTCAAAAACTTATTTTCAAGTATTCCCCCAGACGAAACAATAACTTTGATAGAGGACCTATTAACAAAAAACAAAGTAAATGAAGTTATAAAAATGGACATAATTAATTTATTAAGAACTTGCCTAAGACAAAATTATTTTTCATTTAACAATACATTCTACAATAGTAAGGAAGGGTTAATTATGGGGAGTCCTTTAAGTCCATTACTTGCCGAAATTTTCATGGACAGTATTGAAACAATGATATTTAACAACCATAATAACAATAATAATTGTCTATACTGGTATCGATATGTAGACGATTTTTTTTTTTTTTTTTTTTTTTTTTTTTTTTATGGGTCTAGCACACGTGCTACAGGGAAGTCCCTAAAGCGCTACAGGAGCGACACGTGTGCGGATAAAGCGATTCACGTTGTTCTTGAATCGCTGTAGATTGTACTCGGTGGGAAACACAGTCCTGGGTAAACCATTCCAAAGGCATGATGTTCTCCATATAAAAGACTGCTTGAAAAGCGTTGTACGAGGAGTAACAAGCTGAACCTCATACGGATGTGAAGCATTAGCGCGACGTGTACTTCTAATATGCACCGCTCTGGGAGGAATTAGACGGGCCACATCTTTCGAACACTTTCCATGAAAGTACTTGTAGAATAGGCTCAAGTCGCCAACCGTTCTTCGATGTTCCAGCGAATCAAGGCCGTCGGTCAGTTCCGGGTGTCCAATCAGACGAACAGCTCTTCTCTGAATAGAATCCAACAAATGCAGTGTATGTTTGGGAGCGGAGCTCCAAACATGGGAGCAGTATTCCATAGTTGGTCGAATTTGCGCTTTGTAAAGGATTAACAGTTGTTGTGGAGTGTAAAGCTTTCTGGTTCGAAACAATATTCCTAACTTTTGAGAAGCTCTTCTTGCTATGCCTGCAACATGTTCATGCCAGGACATATTTGCTCCCAAATTAACGCCTAACAGATTGAGTGACGATGTTAGAGGGATGGAGTGCCCCGACATAACTATGTCGGGTTCTGCAACGTTAACTTTTTTAGAAAAAACTGCCGCCTGGGTTTTTGTAGCGTTAAATTCCACTTGGTTACTGTAACCCCAAGATAGAATTTCTTCCAGGTCTTTGTTAAGTTGAATGACTTCCTGCTGTCTGCGGATATTCGTCTGAGTAGTCGATGTCCGACCGTTCAAAGTGAATGAAGAGATAAGTGTACTGTCATCTGCAAAGCTGTAGATTGGATTCTCGGACTTTTCCAGCAGATCGTTAATATAAATGAGGAAGAGAGTAGGAGACAGTATGGAACCTTGGGGCACACCGGCGTTGATAGTGAAGGTGCTAGAAAGAAATCCGTCAACTGCCACTCGTAAAGAACGCTCTCTGAGGAAACATGAGAGCCACAAACAGAACTTTTCAGACATACCATAAGAACGTAGCTTAGCCAACAGCCCATCGTGCCAAACACGGTCAAATGCCTTGGATATGTCAAGAGCAACCGCTCGAGATTCTCCAAAGTGTTCAATTGCGTTGTTCCAAACATGTGTTACACAAGTCAGAAGATCTCCTGTTGATCTATTTTTACGAAAGCCATATTGCTGATCACTAATAATGTTGAATCCTTCAAGATATTTTAGAAGATGCTGATTGATAGCCTTTTCCATTACTTTCGATATTATTGAGAGTAGTGCGATTGGTCGGTAGTTATTTGGCAAGGTCTTCTTGCCTTTTTTAGGTATCGGCTGAACTGTGGCACATTTCCAGCAGGAAGGAAATATTCCCTTTCTGTAGGATAGGTTGAAAAGTCTACAGAAAACTGGTGTTAGTTCCCTCGCACAGTTCTTGAGAACTATGGCAGGTATTCCGTCAGCGCCTGAAGCCTTTTTGGTGTCTAGCTTCATCAAAATACGTTTTATGATACGCTGTCTGAAGACAATATCGGGCATCCTTGACTGCACTATGGGAATAGTAGGTGGTGTTTTTCCTTGGAAATCGACAGTAGAATGTGAAGCAAAGAGTTCAGCCAACAAGTTCGCTTTCTCAACAGGTGTCGTTGCAATAGAATTATCTGGCCGTGTGAGTGGTAGTATGGTGGGATTTGGTGAAATTCTGACCAACTGCCTTAGCGACTGACCAAAAGGACCTGGAATTGCCGGGACAAACGAGAAGTTTGTTTCTAATCCGTTGATTGTGTACCTCCTTGGTTTCGTCGATAATTTCTTTGCATCTGTTCCTGGCACGAACAAAGATGTTACGATTTATGGTGTTAGGATCTTCACGCCACTGTCGGTATGCAAGATGTTTAGAAGCAACAGCTTCTTTGCATTTTAGGTCAAACCAAGGCTTGCCGTTGGAAGGACATTTCTTCGAAAAAGGGATGTAAGCATCCATACCGGCCAAAATAACATCGGAAACCTCCCTGGCGCAGTCAGATGGGTCGTCGAATCGAAAACAAACGTCCAACCAAGGGAAAGTTCGAAAATATTCCTTGAGATCTTCCCATTTAGCAGATTTGTAGTGCCAAATCTTGCGCGGTTTGGGCGCCTCTCTGTCACTGATTGCTAGAATACTCGATGTCGAAAGTAGTTTATGGTCGGAAGAACCTAACGGTGGATTTACGCTGACCGTGTAAATCTCCGGATTGGTGGTTAAAAACAGATCAAGAAGACTGGCGAACTCTCCGTCTCGATCAGGGATCCGTGTTGGTTCATCAATAAGCTGAGTCAAGCCACAACTGATTGAAAATGATTCGGCTTCACGACCTTGTTCGTGACGAGACGATATAATTATATGCTTTACAGGTACGGACAGACAATTAACTCACTTTTTACAGTATATTAATTATTCACATAGAAATATCAGTTTTACAATGGAAGAAGAAGTCGAAGGTAAAATCAACTTCCTAGACTTAACAATCAGTAAAACCATGAAAAAACATGAATTTGCAATATATCACAAACCTTGTCATACAGATACCACAATTCACAATAGTTCTCACCACCCCCTCTCAGAAATATACCCACGATTTAAGGACAGAAATACCACATTTAAATGCTTAACCTATTTCGGTAAACCAACGGAAAAACTGGGGAAATTTTTAAATCAAAAAAATATCAACATAGCTTACAAGACTAACAATACTATAGGGAATATCTTAAAAACTACAAACCACAAATCAATAAAGACAATAAATCAGGGGTTTATCAATTTACATGTGGGTCATGTCCTAAAACATACATAGGACAAACTGGACATACATTTATACAAAGAATTACAGAACACCAAAAAAGTTTCATCCATAGAAAATCTAATTCAACATATGCTAATCATCTTTTAACAGAAAATCACACATTTAACAAGAATTTCATAATTTTACACACCCAACAAAAAGGTTTAAAACTAAACTTTTTACAGACAATGCAAATTAATCGATTAAGGACTACAGGTACTTTACTCAATGACCAGGTAGATTTAAGCAATTCACCATTATTGAATTTCTTCTCCTAATTCCAAATCTGTGTGGGTTTTCCAATACTATCAATGTAATTTAAATTAGGTCTAATATTATAATTAAGAAATTATATGAAATTGTGAACATTAAACCTAACTTGACAGTGTAAAATGTAGATCTGAAGAAGCTGCATCGACAGCGAAACGAGTCATCACAATTTAAATAAACCAGTGGAAATTGACTAAAAACAGTCTTTTATTATATATTTATAATGAATTTCCATCAAGTAGAAGCTACAACCATCCAAAATACACCTAAATATTTTTTAAATTTGTACTTTAATCAATAATATACAAGGTTCAGCTTGAAGTAAAAAAAAAAATAAGGTCATCAAGAGGGGTGTCAAATGAGTGAGTTCAAAAATATATGTGACGTAATACTTGCGTAAACATTTTATATTATTTTTAAAAAATTGCAAAAAATCGCTGTTCCCCACCCTATCTCTAAGAGTACTAGTCCAAAAATTTCGAAAAAATTCTGACATATTCTCCATAAGATATGTACTGCTCTTTCTCTAATTAAACTTGCAAGTTGAGGATTTCATTACACAAGTAGTGATGCAATCATACAAAAAACATCAAAACAACACACTTGGAGAATCACAAACAGTCTAAGAAGGTAAAAATAATACTATTACATTTTTAGTTGTTCTGTTTTAGAAATAAAACAAACTGTGAGAACAACATGCTTTCTTAATGTTACTCCATTTTTAAATCTGTATTTGACCCAACGTCTTGTAACCTAGAGTGATTTTTGGTTCGACTTCGGACTAGAATAATTCGACAGATAGCCAACAAAAAGCACATGAAGATAAAGGTTGATCTCTGTTACTCCGATAAAAATACCTTTATTGAAAAAATTATTTTATAAAATTCTTAGAAGTTATGCAACACGTTTAGAACAGAGTGGGGAATATGTCCCTTACTCGAAATTAGTTCTTTTTTAAAAATCGTTACTTCTAATTAGTTTGGTATGGGTTTGTGTTAACAAATAAATGTAAACAGAACTCAAACCTCTACGTCTTTTTTATGATTGTGATTGTTTTTGCATGTTTATATAAATAACTATATATGTATATATATATATATATATATATATATATATATATATATATATATATATATATATATATATATATGTATATATACATAGGGTGGCCCAAAATTACCGAAGGGGTTTGAATTCCTTATAACTTTGTTTTTTATTTCTTTTTCAGTATTTTGTAAAGAAGACTTGGGGAATTTAAAATGGAACAGTACACAATTGAACAACGTACCCAAATCGTTGAACTTTATTTCTCAAATCAACGGTCCATTGTTTTGACTCGCGTGCATATCGTCGTTATTTTAATGTGCGGGTTGGACCCTCAGAGTCAACAATAAACCGTTCTAGTTGCAAATTTTCGACAATAAGGGGCAGTAAGGAACCTTCCTGGTGCCGGCAGACGACGAACGGGGCACACGGATGACAATATTGAACGGGTACAGGAGAGTATTCGGGAAGATGGAGAAACATCAACCAGGAGACGTTCGACACAACTTGGCCTCTCACGAGGGTCGCTGCAGAGAATTTTGCATACAATAAGAATGTTTCCATACAAAATTCAGCTTGTCCAAGAATTGAAACCGACAGATTACCAGCAACGACTTGATTATGCAATTTATTTCCGGCAAAAAGCAGAAGAAAATCATGATTTTATTCATAATTTAACTATGAGCGACGAAGCCCATTTCCAATTAAATGGGTTCGTTAATAGGCAAAACTGCAGGATATGGGCTACGGAAAATCCAAGAGTAGTTCAACATCGACAATTAAACCCACTTAAGTGTACTGTTTGGTGCGGTGTTTCGTCGGAAAGGATAATTGGCCCATATTTTTTGAAAATGAACACGGTGTCGCCGTTTCCATCACGGGTGTTCGATATCGGACAATGTTGGAAAATTTTTTAAGGTCAGCCGTGGAAAACCATCCGCAAGTATGGTTCCCACAGGATGGAGCCACAGCGCACACTGCGAGGGACACAATGGCTCTTTTACGCGACATCTTTGGTGAACGAATTATTTCGCGTACAAGCGATTTTAATTGGCCTCCGCGTTCACCGGATTTAACCGCTCCAGACTTTTTCCTTTGGGGTTATTTGAAAGGAAAAGTCTATATTAATAAGCCTAGAACCATCCAGCAATTAAAAAACAATATACGCGACGAAATCAACAACATAACACCTGAAGTTTTGCGAAAGGTTATGGAGAATGTTTTGGAAAGAGCACGAATATGCGAAGCAGAAAATGGCCACCATTTGCGAGATATAACTTTTCATAATTAAATTAAAAATATTCTCCATTAATATACTGTATTAAAAAAAAAAAAATTATAATTATGTCTTAAATAAAAAGTTATAATGAACTTAAACCCCTTCGGTAATTTTGGGCCACCCTGTATATATATATATATATATATAATATATATATATATATATATATATATATATAGTGAAGTCTGCTTATTACGAACGCGTTTATAGCGAATTTCCGGTTAAAACGAACTATTTTATAATGCACGAAAAAACTTTACGGTTATAACGAACTCGGTTATAATGAACCAAATTTGAATGTTTTGTGATCGTTTATAACGAACTTGCCACTCCCTGTGCTCGACGTCGCGCGACTTGATCTAGGGAATTCACCAAACTCGCTGAGAACCCTATTCTGCTTGTTTCCACAGCGTCGCTAGTTTGAGCAGTATTATTATCAATTCACTTGTGTTATGCGGTTCTAAAGCATCAAAGTAGCAAAGTGAATGTTTAAGTTTTTACTCTAAAATAAATACACAAAAACGTAAAGCGTCTACTATAAAAGACAAACACGATATTATAAGGAAAATAGAAAATGGAGTTGAACAAAGTGATGTTTGCAAACAGTTGAATTTAACTAAATCTACGGTTTCTACTATATGGAAGAAGAAGCAAGAAATCTATGATAAAAGACACTTTAGATGTAAAAAATAAGAAAATCTACACATGACCAAGTCGATAAAGGACTCCTTAAATGGTTTAGTCAAAAACGACATGAACATGTTCCTATTACCGGCTATACTTTACAAGAGAACGCTAGTGAATTGGGAAGGAAAATAGAGAACACCGAGTTTAACTGTTCTAGAAGTTGAATTGAACGATTTATAAAGCTACATAATATTAGTGGGGGTAAGATAGTAGGATAAACTGCAGGAATGGAAATGACTGTTGTTGATCAGTGGTTGGCCAATATGTAGCCGGAAATTCGAGAAAGTTATGAATATGTGGAGATTTTTAATGCAGATGAAACGGGTTTGTTTTACAAGATGACGCCTGATAAGACATTAAAGTTTGTCGGAGAGAATTGTGCTGGTGGAAAATTATCAAAAGTAAGAATTATTGTGTTAGTTACTGCAAATATTTGTGAAACAGAGAAAAGAAAATTGTTGGTGATAGGAAAGTTCGCCTATTTCAGGTGTATTAAAAACAAACATTTACCGTCAAGTACAAATCAAACAGTAAAGCCTGAATGATATCAGAAATTTTTAAAAACGAACTGATCGGATAGGACAAAGAATTAAAATTCACAAACAGAAGAATATTACTTGTCATTGACAACTGTCCAGCGTCCCCTGAAGTTGATCTACAGCAAATAAAATTGGTTTTATGCCTCAAACACAAGTGCAAAGCTTCAGCCTATGGATCAAGGTGTGATACATTCTTTAAAATGTCATTAAGGAAGGAATGTAGATATTACTCAGATGATGAGCTACCGTTGACTCAGTGGATTGAAAAACATTGAGAAGATTCTACTGGTTGTCTAGAATTTGTTTACGATGCTGACATTCAACAAAGTACAGTGGAAATCGAGATTAAGAAGATGTTTAATCACTTTAATTTGCAAGAATATGTATGTGCTGATAATGAATTAATGACGAGAGAAATATTAACTGATGATCAAATTGTGACATCAGTGACTTTCTGGAAAGATTTTAAGCGATAATGTAGACGAAGACGAGCTTGGAGAAGGAGATAATATTTATGTTCGATCCATTTCAGAAATTACTAAAAAAAATGACTGAAACTTGCAATTTTTTGGAATCTCGTGAAGTTCCTGAACATATATGGAGTAGTTTTTGTGATCTTGACAATTATATAAACACCATTTCTTTTTCAAGTAATATTGTATAAACGAAAATGACTGATTTTATTGTATAAATTACATATTTTAATGTTTTCGTTTATAATCCTACTAGCCGTGCCCGCGGCCTCGCTTGCGTGGATTTGATTCACTACTATCGTCACTGCTTATTCCTTATGTTACCTAACGTAATAAAATATCTGCCATTATTTCCCCTTATCTCCCGTTATTTCTCCTTATCTCCCATTATCTCTACATCATTTCCATTATTTAGGCTTATCTCTGCTCATTTCCCATTATTTCTCCTTATCTCCCATTGTTTCTCCTTATCTCCCATTATCTCACCTTATCTCCCATTATTCTAGGCTTATATCGAATTATATAGAACATATGTATAAATTTATAAAAACACGTAAATCGGATAAGTGGTTCTCAAATGATACGCGCACTAACGGACAGACAGACAGAGAGAGAGACGTTGCATTTTATATCTACTATATTCTTTGCAACATGATATTGTTCCATATTTAATGGTTTAGGCAGTGTATTGCAGGAGAACGCACTAACGTCACTGCTTATTCTTTATGTTACCTAACGCAATAAAATATATCTTATAATCTGACCAGAGAGCATATGTATGTTATAAAAAAAAGCACGTAAATCGGATAAGTGGTTCTCCAGTGATAAGCGCACTAACGGACAGACAGGCAGAGAGCCAGGCAGACAGACAGACAGAGAGACGTTGCATTTTATATATATTATAGATAAAAGATTATAGATAACCTGGCCGGAGAACAAATGTATTAACTAAAAAAAAAACACGTAAATCGGATAAGTGGTTCTCGAGTGATAAGCGCACTAACGGACAGACGTTGCATTTTATATATATTATATTCTTTGCTACATGTTATTGTTCCATATTTAATGCTTAGGCAGTGTATTACAAGAGAACGCGCTAGCGGCAAACATTTCTCCGACTTGATTCGCTATTATCGTCACTGCTTATTCCTTATGTCACCTAACGTAATAAAATATATCCTATAACCTGGCCAGAGAACATATGTATGTTTTAAAAAAAAGTACGTAAATCGGATAAGTGGTTCTCTAGTGATAAGCGCACTAACGTATAGACAGACAGACAGACAGAGAGATTGTTGCATTTTATATATATTATAGATGTATACCAACATACATAATAATAACTTTAGTGTGACTTGTTTTATTTTCCTTTAAAAGTTTTCTTTTATTTTAATAATTATTATTATTCATTTTTCTAAACATTAGCGCCTAATCTAAATAAAAAAAGTAGTTAAAAATGAAATTAGATTTTGTTTACTGTTTGTAACAAACCTCGGATATAGCGAACCATTTTTAGTGATTTTTTGGAGTTTGTTATAAACGGACTTCACTGTTGATGTCTCTAAAACCACATAAACATAAAACAGTTCTGAAAATGATAATACTCTTCAAGTATAAGGTATCTACTATCGTTGGACTGATGTTTTACAGTGTTGAATCAAATGGATCACAATGATAATATCCTACCATTGAATCATGACTCTGGGGCCTCTAATTATATCATGATAAATTCGTTACAGCCTTTATGATGGATCCATTACAAAATATGTCCTCTACATAAAGAAGTAATATATCTATATATTATCTACTTTCGATTTTGATATTATTAAGCTCCTTAACTATAAATATTAGCATGTTAAGTAATAATAAACAGCGTTACATGCTACGACAATTAAATGAACAAAAACAAGTAAAAAATTTATAAAAATTGCAGCCGTAAAGACTACAACAACAAAAACAGGACATGTTATACCCTTTTGAATGTAATCAAAAACATTTTTATAAAAATGGTGTCGGGTGATACGTTAAAAGCTTGTTTAAAAATTAAAAGGTCATTTACAAAGGTAATTTTTTTCTCCGTTATCGCCTATTTTTAATTGACATTTTTGGTAGAGAAAATATTGAACAAATACACATTGAGTAATACGACGGTGTTTTTTTAATTTATGTACTTAGCTGTGAAGGAAAACTTATAGAGCTCAAAAAAATATATTTATTGGCATAACTACCCTTTACTACTAATACACCAAAAAAAAATCTTTCCTTTGCATCTTAAAACAACGCAGCAGTCCTTTTAAAATTTTCATCTAAGGAAAATTCTTGAAGCCATAAGGTCTTTTTTCATTTTCTTGAGCAAGAACAGTTGCAGAACGCTAATTCAGGGCTATAAAGTCGATGCTATAACGGCGGTGAATTTACAGCGTTAGGTAATGGACCCTGTAGTTAGCGTAAATAGTTTTGGTTCTTCATGAATTCCGACGTTGTTCTGTAGTAGCCACTTTCAGATTGAAGTAAACCTCTTCATGAATTGTGGACCTTTTCTCCATATATTCTTTAAGAAAAGTTCTTTCGCAGTCCCCTAAAAATGGTCGCAATCAACTTTCCAGGAGACGACTAAGTTCTCTCTTTCTTTGGAACTGAAGAGCCCTTTTGGACCCATTATATCGACTCCTACTTCGTGAAAGGATACTAAAAGAACACTCTGGTGTCATATACTATAAGTATTGATAACTCGTTTATCTAGACGAGGTTCCATGGTCAAAAAAAAATGCGGTTGCTATGGGTAGTACGAGGATGAACTGAAAAGTTCGCGGCCTCACCAAAACATAATTATAATATTTTTATTATAGTACCCTCAATAAGTTCATACTTTCTTTGGTTGTCACAGTGTAAAATTTTGTTGCTGTAGAATTTGTGGTTTTTAGGTTAGATAAGTTTAGTGAGACCAAGTGTAGCGTTTTTAGAAAAATAGAAAAAAATTGAACAAGGTGCGGTCTTCAAGTACATGTTTAAAAAAAGATTAACACCAAAGGAAATCCACGATGATATGGAAACAACAGTAGGGGAATCTGCTCCGTCATATACCACTGTGAAAAAATGGGTAGCAGAAATTAAACGTGGACGAGAGAACATCGAAGATGACCCTCGCTCCGGCCAGCCCACGACGTCTACGACTGAAGAAAACATCGGCAAAGTGTGTGATCTCGCATTGAAAGACTGTAGATTAACTATCAGGGAGATTGCAGACACTATAGGCATTTCGTATGAACGAACACAAAACATCATTGCCAACGAACTAGGAATTTCTAAGGTTTCCGCTAGGTGGGTCTTCAGATTGCTTTCAGTTGACCAAAAACGAATTTGACTCACAATTTTCTCGCGACTGTTTGGAGATGTTTAAGGCTTATCCGCAAGATTTTCTTTACAGGTTTGTGACAATGGACGAAACCTGGGTTCGACACTATACTCCAGAGTCAAAACAACAATCCAAGCAGTCGAAAAAAAACCTGGTGAACCCGACCCCAAAGAAAGCGAAGGCAATTCTGCCGGCTGGAAAAGTGATGACGTCAGTTTTTTGGGATGCTAAAGATATTATTATGGTGGACTACCTTCCAAAAGGCAAAACAATAAACTCGACTTACTATTGCATCCTTTTGCGTCGTTTATATCAAGAAATTAAAGAGAAACGCCGAAGATTACTGGGCGTGATCAGGACAACGCTCGCGTTCACACGTCGGTTGAGTCTGTGCCTCAAATTCGTCACTGTGGTTTCAAATTGCGACCCCACCCGGCTTATTCTCCCTGTATTTGGCACCTTCGGACTTTCATCTATTTCGAAACCTAACAAAACACCTCGGTGGCCAGAAATTTTCATCAAACGAATAAGTCGAAGCTGCAGTTAACAAGTATTTTGAAGACCTTGAGGAATCTTTTTTTCAAACAAGTATAAAAGCTTTGGAAAGCAGGTGGAAGAAGTAAATAGAGCTAGGTGGAGATTACGTCGAAACATGAAAATATTTTTGTACGTATTTTATTTTGTTTTCTTGACTAGGCCGCGAACTTTTCAGTCCATCCTCGTAGTTTGACATTTAATCCAGAATTTGACGTGCTATTTATAGTGAATTTTCAAAAAATATATGAGCTACAAAAATTGCGTAAAGTAAAACTAAAATGACATAAAGTAAATCCCGAGATATAAGATCCTGCCTTTTTGCTTTTTCAGTGGAGCAATAAACGACCCTATTAAGGTTTGGTGTATAGTTGCCAGGCATTAGGATAAACGTATTTTTATTTTACCTGCTTTGTATACCGCCCTTACTTGCACCTGCAATCATATTGGATCTATTTTTACCTATATATTTACTACCTGGTCTGGAGCCCAAGTATTTGATAATATAGGCCTAATGACCACAAATTCCCATTAAGATTTGAAAGATACATTTTATTATTTTTATTTTTAGTTTTACTTATAACTTACAACGTAACGGTTCCATTTTAATTATATGGCGTCCGTGGGAAAATTGCAATAGTGGCTATGGCAAGAGAAAACATTTATCACCTGACGCTAAACAAATAGTGAAAAATGTTTACCACAATTTGGTAAAAAGAAATTTGAATAAACAAGATGGCTTGCAGCAAAAAACCAGTGAACTAACAAAAACACCAGTTTCTACTATTAAGGGTATTGTAGGAAAACCATCACTTAGGGACAGGAAAAAATGGAAATTTTTCAAATGCATCATGTAGATCAGAGGTGCTCAAACTTGAACTGCTGGCGATCTACCTCAATATTGTTAGACTACGATCGATCGACTCTGAGAGGCTGCAAGTAAGTGTGATGCAGGATTGTCGTCTAGGTAGGGTGTATCGTGGCATAGATAATAGTTTTCCGCACAATATGCATTTTTTTAGTCAAGGTAAGTGTAGGTCTCTTCTAAAATGTCAATGAAAAAACTCATAATTATTCAAAATTGCGAGTTTATTGGTTCTTACAAAACAAACGAGTTCTAGTGTCTAAACTTAACTAAAGAGTGACTTTGGATGTTGAAGCGTGGCACTGCATGTTCTCAGCATACTTTTCATAAGATGGTACGTAATTACCGAGTGCTAATCGCAAGCATGATGACATATGTTCGTCAGTTAGTCGATTGCGATATTTTGACTTAATTATCTCCATTTCAGAAAATGCAGACTCGCACAAGTAAGTTGACCCAAACATTGCCGTCAGTTGAAGGGCGATTTGCCTTAGATTCGGATATTTACCTTCAGATATAAAACACCAGAATTTTGTATCAGATGCTGTGGCTTTGAGATGTATATCTGATATAATCTGCACTAACTCATTTTCAACAGAACATGAGTCCATGTTAAACTGACTTGCTATTTCAGTAGCTAATTCCTCAATGTTTTTACACGAAAAAGGATAACTCATAAATGATGCGATATTTGCCAGTTTACTGAAATCATAAAAACGTATTTCGAATTGGCCCAAAATATTTGATAATTCTGCCTCATAAATATCATAATTCAACTCAGGAAAAATTTTTCAGATCCTTTCTTTTTTCAGTTGATCTATCATAAGTTGCAATTTACTTTTGAATGCGTTTATTGCGCTAATCATCTCAATAATAGTTTTTCCTTTACCTTGAAGTTCCAAATTAATGGTTTTTAATTGCAGTGTGATATCTGTCAAAAATGCCAAATCAGTCAGCCATTTTCCGTTTTTCAGCATCTGAGTGTCATCACCTCTTTCGTCCAGAAAAGCTGTTATTTCGGGCAATAATTCTTGAAACCTTTCTAGGAATTTTCCGCGACTCAACCACCTGACGTCCGTGTGAAGAACTAAATCAGTGTGTTCAGCTGACTCACTATCTTCCAACTGCAATTTAAAGAGCCGTCGTTGCAAGCTACGTGCACGGATAGAATTCACAATTTTTATTGCAATGCCTATATTCTCCTCCATGTTTAGAACTTTTGAACACAAAACTTGTTGATGTATAATGCAGTGGAAGGAGAAAAATGAAGGGAAATCATCTTTAGCTCGACACAATGCCACAAAACCGTTTTTTGTTTCCAGTAATTGCTGGTGCTCCATCAGTTGTAATGCACATTAGTTTATATATTGGTAGCTTTTAGTTTGTTACAAAATTGAAGAAAACGTCATATATATCTTCGCCACGGGTCTTTCCTTTCAAAGGAATCATTGTCAAAAACTCTTCCTTAGCCGACATGTCATTGAATACCATTCGAATAAAAATACACAGCTGGGCAGTGTCTGTCATATCGGTGGATTCGTCGAATTGTAAAGAAAAGTATGTACATTCCATGATATCATGTTTTAGTTTATCTGCCATGTCCTGACTCATGACTTCAACACGCCTTGTGACAGTCGGACGAGATAACTGAAGTTCTCTAATAGCAGACATAATCTCTGTTTTATTTTTGAAAATCTCCAAATAAAGTCTCACCCGCTTCAATAAATGCTTCCTTCACAACCAATCCATTATCAAAATGGGTTTCTTGTGTTTCGCCGATATATGAGATATTTTAAATGACGCGATCGTTGCAGCTTTTGATTGTTTGGCTGGTCTTGTGAACATGGTTTGTTCTTTTTTCAAACAAGTTATCAAATCACGTACTTTTCGTTTTTTCTTAATTCACTCTGTGGACGGAAAATCCTTTTCATAGTTTTTATGAACCGTTTTATGATGCCTCTCTAAGTTCCCACGCTTAGATATTGCAACTGACGCACGGCAAAATGAGACAAATGCACTTATCCTTTACCATACAAAAGAAAAATTCTTCCTCCCAATCGTTATTAAAATGATAAGTTTTACTTTTCTTCGCCGCACTCATTTTGGACTATTTATTGATAAACTTTGTATCGATGTATCGCCTTCAAGTTACAACTCAGACTGACTCCTATTCCTGCAGGCGCAACATTTTATATCGGCGCGAACGAAGTCTCGAATGTTCCCGTCAAACACGCCTCCCGAAGTTTCTAGAAAATCGGCGGGAATCAAAAACGCGGCTTTTCTTTGACAAGTACCGCGCGTTCCTTTGATAAAGCCGCCTTTTGCCGCTAGCAGGCGGTTATTACGATAAAAGAAAGTGATGAGGGGGTTATTCTGGCCTAATTGTGGATCGAATAAATTTTAGTAGTTTATTCATTACATTTTGTTTTAGTTACCTAAAACAAAATCTCTGAATAGTTCTATATTGGAATTTTTTTCTCGAGATCGACTCAAAAAAGCACTTGCGATCGACTTGTTGATCGCGATCGACCGTTTGAGCATCCCTGATGTAGACGAATGTGGAAAAGACGTCATCAGGAGAAAAATATATTCTATATATGAAGAGCAGTTGGTGCCGACACTAGACAAAATAAAGTTAAGGACTGGTGCAGGACGGGACCAATATACATTGTGGCCGATCAACTCTTCACAGAATTCTGTTAAGAATGGGATTCACGTTCTGAAAAATCAATAAAAGGCAAGTAGTGTGGAGTCACAAAAATTACGAATCTTGCGACATACTTATTTACAAGAAATTAAAAAAGTATCGATCAGAGAATTGGCCAATAATTTACCTTGACGAAACATGGTTCGATACCCATGAGACTGTGCAAAAAGGGTGGGTTGACAGCAGTACAAAATGTCAGACTAACGCACCTTCAAATACAGGTAAACGAATAACCATTTTGGTGCTGGATCTGAAAAGGGCTGGGTTTCAAATTGTCCACTATTATCTGCAAAAAAATTCTAGTTTGGACTATCACGAAGACACGACCGCGGAACTTTTTGAAAATTGGTTTCAAAATTCCCTTTTGCCAAATGTTCCTGAACAGAGAGTTATAGTTATGGACAATGCAAGTTACTAGAGTCGCCTACTAAATAAGGTTCCTAATGTAGCCAACACCAAATCGGAAATACAGGAAAATATATGTTAGAAAATGACATTTATTTTGACAATAGTTATAAAAAAAAAATGATCTTTTGGAAGTTTTGAAGGACTATAAATTGAAAAAGAAATATGTTTGTGATAGTATGGCTGAGAAAATTGGACACACTGTTTTGCGGCTTCCTCCGTATTATTGTGTGTTTAATCCAATTGAACATATTTGGCATCAAGTTAAATCAAAAATAAGGGCACAAAATGTTTCTCCTACTTTAAGCGTGTCAGTTGTTGAATTAGTAAAAAAAGTTATAAATGATATACCTTGTGAAAAGCTGGAAAAATTCCATTCAGCACGGTGTTGATATAATAGTTGCTTAAACTTATTTATGGTTTCACACATTTTTAATATTATTTGGTAGGTCATTAAAAAGTCCTTTATAATAAAGATTTTGCTCGATCAGCTTCATTTGTAATTCCCACTACTCGGAAGTCATTTCGTCCTCTGGTGTTGTAGTTGTGTATCTGATTGACGTATCTAATTTTCTCGGTCAAATATGTGGGACAATTTTTTATCCTTATATTATAGATGAATTTCATTGCGTAATAAAATAAGCTCTGCTTTAACACTCAGCCAATTTAATCGATCTAACATATCTTTTATGTGCGTATCTCTAGGCTTCCGCAATATAAATCTCATTGCCTTGTTTTGAAGTTTTTGCAGTAGTTCTATTTGTGTATCCTTAGCAAGAAATAATACCGAAGGACAATAAATAAAATGTGGCTCAATTATGCTTCTATATATTAATATTTTATGGTATTCACTTATGATGTGGCAAGTTCTATACATAAGATAAAGTTTTTGGTTTATTTTATTCACTAAATATTGAAAGTGTGCATCAAATTTAAGTTTACAATCTATTATTTATACACAAGTATTTAATTTCGTTTACTTTTTCTATTTCACGATTATTTATGTTTAATTTATGATTATTATTATAGTTATTGTGTGATATTATCATATATTTAGTTTTATCTGTATTTAGTTTTATCATATTTATACACATCCACTTGTAAAGAATATTCATATCAGACTGCATTTTATTAATAGCCATATCCAAACTAACATCACTAATTGCAATCAGTGCATCGTCTGCAAATAGTCTAACATCCCCGTACTTTAAACCGTCTTTAATGTCATTTATGTATATGAGAAACAGTATCGGCGCAAGGACAGAGCCTTGCGGTAGACCAATATTCACTGGTATCGCTGATGATGTAGTGTTTCCAATTTTTGTTTGTTGCTTTCTATTCGATAGATAATCTTCAAACCATTTTAATTCTATATCATGCACTCCAATTTTGTGTAGTTTCATAAGCAATAATTTTCTGTCTATAGTTTCAAATGCTCTTTTTAAATCTATGAAAGTTGATACAATGTATTTTTTATTCATCAAATCTTCACGCCATTCACTTATAACATAATTAATTGCAGTTTCACATGAGTGTTTGCTTCTAAAACCCGCTTGCTCTGGAAAAATAATATTGTTATCATTCAAATATTGCAGTAACTGATTTTTTATCACTGTTTCAAGGATTTTTCGTCACTTGGAAGCGTATTTATTGGCCGAATCTCTTCAGGTTTTATAGTATATTTTATTTTTTCAATTGGCACAATCTTGGAAATTTTCCATTCGTTAGGCACTTTTCCTTGCAGCATGCTATTATTGATGATATTGGCGTAAAAAAAAAAGCCGTGTACGTTATAGAATGTTTAATTACACCTTCAGATAAAATATTCTTATCGCCAATTTTATTTTTAAATTTTTTAACTATTTCAATTATTTCGTTACTATCTACTGTTTGAAATTTAAATTGGTGATTGGTGTTAAAGTTGAAGATTCATATATTTATGTAAATAATATAAAACCACTGATAATTACCTCAGCTGATGACAGTGATAGTGAGACCAAATTAGGCTTAAGTTAAAATATATTTTTATTTATACAATATGTCCCCTCTTGTAAACCCTATTCATTCAAACTGTATATTTGTGCTTCTTATCTATTTGTTTTTACATGCATCTATAAATAAACATCTCCAAAACCACTTATAATTTTATTTATTCGCATTAATGAATAAAATTCTTCAGTCCATCTCTGCAACCTATCATAAACAAAAGGTCAGAATTTTTATATTGCCCTCTTAAAACGGCAAAAATCAGGATCTTATATTTTGAGACAGGCTATACCTCCCCCTGAAAAGACTGTCTGCTAAAGAAAAATTTACGACGACATCCTTAATATATTGAAATAACAATGTCCTGCCTACACTATTAATAAGCATTGAGTTGCAAATTTCCAAAAAGGAAGAAACGATAGCAGTGATAAACGACGTGCTGGAAGACCTGCATCTGTATTTACCCTACAGAATATTTGATGAATGATGATGATGATGATGATGATGATGAAATGATTTTGGAGAATGTGGTCAAAGACTTGTCTGTAAACAAATACCCTTTTTTCTGGAAAATCTCGAGTTCATTAATAACCGTTGCATTAAATGTAGAAACTTAAAAGGCGATTGCGTTGAATAAACAATTATTGTTTTTGAGATTTGCTTGTCGTTTTTTATGTTCGGCTAGAAACTTATCAATACGCCCTCGAATGTTTTATTTATTAGTTGTTTGCCTCAATAGACTCTCTCTGTCTTGCGCGTTTGTTTAACAATACAGTTTTTTTATTGATTGTAAAACAACAATAAAGGAGAGGATCATTAAACCTGATATCGTTGAAATCCCACTGAAATTTATTGGAAGAAATTTATACCGAAAATTTTGCGATGAAGTTTCAGATTTTTTTTACAAAAGTACATATCTGTTTTTCAACTTATTTGAAAGCCAATTTTCGGTATGACATTCAGTACGGTTGATCTGTATGAGGGTAAACAGCTTCCATAGATTGTACCAATAAAAACTATGTATTAAATACATTTCGGCTTTCTTATGACCTTTATCGATACGAGTAAGTAATGCTGGTAAAAAAATCGATTTCGCCGAAGGTAGAAATGTTTGTGGGTTGTATTTATAAATCGTAAGTAACTAGATAGGTGTTTTAGTGCAGTAAAAAAAAGGTCAAAATAATGATGCGATAGGTATAGTTTAGATACAGAACTGTCATGATTTTTTACTCTCTGTGGTATTACCAGAGGAGTATTGGTCCTGAATTTTGATCTCGAAAAACCTGTGCTCTTTTGCTTATAAACAATTTAAGTTTTTTGAGCTTAAAATGTGAATAACTCCGTTTATATAAGTCGGATCGAGGCAAAAAAAAAAAACCAAAATCAAAGACTGTTATGTACAAGTCGGCAGTGTTGAAGTGTTGAGCTTGAAACTTTCAGAAAATATGCCTTTTGTTGTAGCAAAAATACCCTGAAATTTTGGTATAAAAATATTGAACCCAGTGGGCATAATTGAATTTGTTATTTAAAATTTGAATTGCCCGCCATTTTGTGCCATTTGGTCCAAAATGGATCTTTTCTTTTCAAAATTTAGATATTGACGCCAACTTTCCGATGACATTAGACAAATTTATTTTGAGTCATTTTAGCTTTTTTAGTGTTCCGTACGGAACAGTTATAAGATGACTTCGGTGTCTGTCTGTCCGTCTGTCTGTCCGTCTGTTTGTCCGTCTGTCACACCCGATTTTTCTCCGAAACTATTTGTCATAGAAAGTTGAAATTTGGTAATAATATAGGAATTGATGGCCTCATCAGAGCCAGTAGTTTTGAAAGTTAAATTTTGAGTTAAGGGGTTAGTTTGGGGGGTGAAATCGGAAGCGAAAAAAAATTTTTTTACTAGGTAATCGAGTGTGGTGTCAAATGAAAGCTTGTGAAAACACGAGTTAAACATATATATATATATATATATATATATATATATATATATATATATATATATAAATATATATATATATATATATATATATATATATATATATAATGTAATACTTGCGCGCACTTTTCTTTGTATTATTTTTAGAAAATCGCGAAAAATCGCTGTCCACCCGCCTTATCTCGAAAAGTACTCATCAAAAAATTTTGAAAAAATTCTGGAATATTTTCCAGATTGAATGAAAATTATCACGAGTGCATTACCTTTAATAATTTCTCTAGTATATAAAAAAAAAAAAAACAAAAATTTTAAGGTCATCAATTTTCAGTAAAGATTGGAAACAAACTTTGTTGAAAACTCATTTGGGGTGTGTTTTGTGAAGTCACTGATCATTTTATACTTCCGTTGCAAAATTTTGTATTTTAAAAGCAATCAACGTACGGAACACTAATTGCGCAAGTTCAACTTGCACTTGACCGGTTATTTTACCTTTGTTTATTAATCAACAACAAATACGTTTTTTCGGTCATTTTCACGTTAACGAAAATGATTTTTTTAAAAAATAAAGGTCTCGCGATTCTCTACCTTTTTTTTCAAAATAACCGAAAAAACGCATTTCCAAATTCAATTGTGCCCACTGGGTTAAATATTTTTTGTACCAAAATTTCATTTTTTTTTCGCTATGACAAAAGGCATATTTTCTGAAAATTGCTGCTTTTTTAATTTTGTAGGTTATGTATGCACTTGAGCGACTGAAAACCAACGAGGATTTATTGGAAATTTCATTACGAAGAATTCGGTTTTTTTTGTCTCCATTCGACTTATATAATCGAAGTTATTCACATTTTAAGCTCGTTTTGGAAACTTAAATTGTTTATAAACAACAGAGCTCAAGTTTTTCGAGATTTAAAACTCAGGACAATACAACGCCCCACTGCATGGAAAATATATTAATTACCTACCCATATCTATTTTCCAGTAGAAGTAGTTAATTTCTCGTTATCTGTATAGTTCGAAATAAATAAAAAAAGGTATTTTCCGTCAATAATAAATTTCCTGGTGAAAACTGCATTAAACACATCAGATATAGGTTATTAACATTCATTAATAATTCTTTTTAATTAAGCAAACTCTTATAAAAATCAATTGTCATTAAACTCTGCTAACATAAATAAAATACTTAAAATAATAACGTAAAGAAATAGTATTACCGCTAAAGAAGATTAAAGGTTAGATTATCTGCCGGCGTGTCATTTCTCTTCAACCCGTTTTAAAATTCACGCCCTCTCACTCAGCCATGAACTTGTTAACTGTGAGAAGTCTTGCACAAATGACTTTATAATTTGCGTAGTCCAGTGATTTTGTAAATTTTGAACTATGTTCAATTGTCTCCAGGAGTCACTCATTTCAATATATTAAACGATTTTCATAACACCCTATATATATATATATATATATATATATATATATATATATATATATATATATATATATATATATATATATATAGCAGTTCAGAATATAGAAAAAACAAATTACGAGTCTCAGGTCGTTAATTCATTATCAACGTTTGGAATGTTTTGATTATCTTTTGGTCCTTCCCCAAATTGTTTTTTCTGTATTCTAAATTCCAGCTTGTCATATTATCCTAATTTCCATACCGGACTTTAAACTTATCCTCCTTGTATTTCTTCCCATTTTATTGACTTTTCAATTTGACGATATATACTTATATTTCGTACTAAAGCCGGTCCTGTCCTGATTATTTTTCGATGGGCTGTGGCCCTGTAGGTATAATGATCCCTTGCTTCTGTCAGATGGCTGGTTCCTGTCAGCGTTGTGTCAAATATGTCATACAAATTGCAAGTCACAGGTGGTTAATTAAAATTGAATTAATTTATAATTGATATTAGCATCCAAGGTTTTTAATGGCATCCCTTTTGTAAATGCCTTTTTACTGATTTAATATGTTAGTGTCTGGTGTAAGATTTACTTAATTGTTAGTAGCATTTATGTAATTGGTTTTATGGCCCTTTTTGTTATATTTATATCACACCCTCTCATGTAAGTGATCTTTTCAGCTTTATTATTATACTAGCCGTGCCCGCGGCTCCGCTCGCGTGAACTTGATTCACCTTTATCGTCACTGCTTATTCGTTATGTTTATATTATTATATAGCTCAAGAGGCCTTAGAGGCCCATGGCTTTGTTACATACTTGTCTCCACTTCTTTTTGTCTACTGTTAGCTTTTCCCAGTGCAGGATTCCCATCAACTCCGGATCTTGCTTTACTGTCTGAATCCATGTAGATCGAGGTCTACCCTTGCCTCTTCTTCCAACCACTCCTCTTATTAGGGCTTGCTTTGCCTGTCTTTCCTCCTTCATCCTTGCCACGTGTCCCAACCATCCTAATCACTGGCTTATTATGATTTGGCTTATAAGGGTTTTGGTATATAGGCATGTTAATTCGTAGTTTGTTCTTCTTCTCCACGGTCCCTCTTCTTTCCTTCCTCCGTAGATTTTTCTCAAGCTTTCCTTCCACACACCTCCAACGTCTCCTTTTCTTTTGCATTCAGTTTCCACGTTTCGCATCTATATGTCACCGTGGGTCTGACAACTGTCGTATATATTCTTTCTTTTGCTTTTCTTGATACATTCTTTAATTTCAATATTGGATTCATTCCCCCAAACATCTCTGTCCTTTCGCTATTCTTTCTTGTATCTCCGTCCTTTCTTGTCCACTCTATGTTATTGTTACTCCCAGATAATTAAATTTGTCTACTTTTTTAAACATACATCTTTTTCCTAAGTTGTTTATTATACCTAAACTTTTGTTGTTTTTAATATCCTTCTTCTTTGTAATTTTCATGTATTTTGTTTTTTTTCCTCATTTATCTTTAGTCCTCTCATCCTTCTCCTTTCTTTCTATCCTACTTATGGCTTTTTTGAGATTCTCTTTTGCTCTTGCAATCACTGCTACATCATCCGCATAGGCCAAGCATTGGCAGGTTTGTTGGTATATCGTTCCATTTGTTTTTATTTCTGACTCCCGGATTATCTTCTCAAGTACCAAATTAAACAGACATGTCGACATTGGTTCCCCCTGTCTTAATCCTCTCTTCACCTTAAACTTGTCTGATTCTTTGCCCTCAACCAACACTCTATTTTCTGTGTCATTCAGGGTCATTCTCACCATGCGAATCAATTTACTTGGAATTTTTAGTTCTTCCATTATCTTGTAGAGTCCTTCTCTATTTACAAAGTCATATGCTTCTCTGAAATCCACAAAGACCAAGTGTAGTGCCAAATTTTGTTCTAAGTATTATCTTGGATTTGCTTAATCGAAAATATCTGGTCTGTAACCGATCTATTTTTCTTGAATCCACACTGGTACTCTCCCAGAATAGACTCGGCTTTCTCTGCTAGTCTGTTTTTGATAGTCAACACTACTATCTTGTACACGACATCCAGTAAGGCTATTGGTCTATAATTAGCACATATAGTTTTTTCTCCTTTTTTGTATATTGGACAAATGAGCGACTCTCTCCAGCTCACTGACATCTTTCTGTTTCCCATATTTCTTGCACCAACCGGCATATTTCATTTTCCAGATCTACTCCTCCAGCTTTTATCAGTTCTACAATTTCCACCCGGAGCCTTATTTTTTTTGGGTTCTGAGTATTTCTCTTATTTGTTCTTTGCAGGGTTTATTTGTCGCCTCCTGCCCTTCAGTTAATTTTGCTTCATATTTCTCATTCAACTCCTCATTTTTATCTCCATTTAATGTTTCTTTAAAGTATTCCGCCCATCTACTCAGTCTTTTTCTGCGAAGCTTACTGCTAAACTTCCAACTTTTTTCCTATATATTAGCATTTTGTCTCTGTTTATGCCCTTTGTATTTTATAATAAAAAACACGTAAATCGGATAAGTGGTTCTTGAGTGCAAAGCGCAGTAATGGATAGACAGACAGGCAGAGAGATGTTACGTTTTATATATATTATAGATTTTTTTTGACATATATTAAAATCACTTAAATCCGATGAGTGGTTCTCGAATGATAAGCACACTAACGGACAGACAGACAGAGCGACGTTGCGTTTTATATATATTATATAGATTATTATTATTATTATATAACCTCTTCAGAGAACATATGTATGAATTTAAAAAATCACGTAAGTGGTTCTCGAGGGATAAGCGCACTAACGGACAGACAGAGAGACGTTGCATTTTACATATATTATAGATATAGATTATTATTATTACTATATAACCTGGCCAAAGAATATATGTATGAATTTAAAAAAAGACACGTAAATCGGATAAGTGATTTCTCGCCTGATAAACGCACTAATGGACAGAGAGACAGACAGAGAGACATTGCTTTTTATATATATTATAGATTATAGATATTCTCTGCTACATAATATTGTTCCAAATTTAATGGTTTAGGCTGTGTACTGCAAGGGAACGCGCTAACGGCAAACTTTTTTCCGACTTCATTCACTATTATCGTCACTGCTCATTCCCTATGCTACCTATCGTAATAAAATGTAGCCTATAACCTGGCCAGAGAACATATGTATGTTTAAAAAAAAAACTATGTAAATCGGATAAGTGGTTCTCCAGTGATAAGCGCACTAACGGACAGACAGACAGACAGACAGACAGAGAGACGTTGCATTTTATATATATTATAGATATTATAGATATATATTTTTCTACAACAACTTATTAAAATTAAAATAACTTATACTTTTGTTTATTTGCCCGTACTACTTCAATTATCGCTTGGCTCTCTCTTTTTTAGTTTAGGCCCTGATGAAGGTCCCAACCTAAGACCGAAATATTGGCTAAATGAACACAGTGTGAACACTTGTTGCGCCCTTTGCCGAGTTTCCCAACTAATTTCATATTTAAGTATATATACAGGGTGTCCCATTATTCCGTGTACATAGAGTTACTGTGGATTTCTGGGATGAAAATATGACCATTTAACCCGAGTTACCCTAGTCCAAAATTCATAAGTTTTGAAATAGAGGGCGTCAAAGTTATACTTTTATTTTAGTTTTTCTTAAGGAGCTTTCTCAATAATTGTACTATTTGCACGGTGCTTAGGGGTTTTTCTGAGCTGAGAAATCGAAATCAGCTCACAGTTTTATTATAAATTGTAGGAGGCACCACTTATTGCAGTGTGTATACTTTTAAATTGTCATAACTTTTTTATACCACTCTGTATGATATTTTAATTCAATATTAGTATTTTCCGCCTGTCTTCCTGTCTAAAAAATCTCTCTTGGTAAATATTGTTCCGAGCAACAGTTTCTGAGATAATGGGATGTTTGTTTCCATTTTTAATTCCACTGGTAATACCCCAGAGAGGATAAAATCATAATATTGCTGTATTTAGACTGTGCAATTTCAAATGCTTTTTTACTGCACTATTTTAAAAACCCTTTTGTAACTGTTACTTGAACAAAATTAGTAGTTTTTAACTTAATAGTAATATTTTTAAAACCATGACGATCTAGGATACCCCTAGACCAATTAAATAATAAAAAGAGTCTTTGATCATATCCTGCAATTTGGAAAATTAAGAGTTCAAAGAAAAGTTACGATGGAGAAATATTAAGCACAAAAGGAAAATTAATGTGCTTATATTTTATGCGAGGAAATGCCTTCAGTCAAATTTTCTTGTTAGCTGCTTTTTGTTTTTTATTTAAATGGGACTTGTTTTAAGGAGAAGAAGAGAGTTAAATATTTAATGAACAATGAATTTTTTTAATGTGAAAGTCGCTTAATATTATACACACAAAACAATATTTACAGGGCGACCACAAAATTACTAGTCACGCAGATATTTTACTATATAAAAAAATATGTTGAGTTCAAATTTTAGGGACTTATATGGTTTAAATGACTGCAGAATTTGCCCGCAAAAATAAGTGACTATCGTTTCCGGTCTAACTGGAGACGCAATCGAAATATGAAAAAAAGTAATCCTAAAACATGCATCATGACCTATATTTTTCTTGGACTGTTTTTGAAAAAAATGGCAGTATATGAGGGTGGATTAATAAGTCTGGTAAATTTATACGAAACAACGAAACATTCTGTTAAGCCGCATGACTGTTGGTAAGCCTGATTCTTGTAACAGTTGTGTTTTAAAGTTTCAAATAGATGCAACGCGCAGTTGATTGTTGGCAGCTATCGTGCAATGATAGATCATTGTTATTTAAAAAAGTACTTTATATATATCACCACTACACCAAATACTTTATTTTTGCACTGGCGTTTTGCTAACTATGCTAGCTTCATCAGGAGCGATGATTAACTGGATGATTTAGTCAATCATCGCTCCTGATGAAGCAGACATGGTTAGCGAAACGCGCTGTAGAGATAAGTTTGGATTTTTGGTAATAGACAAAGAATCTAACATAAAGTCAAATAGAAATCGAGAATGTTTCGATTCATTTATTTACTTACAAAAATAGACCAAATCTTGACAAAATATCAATTAGGCACGAATGATTGGCAAGAGAATCTGTTAAATCAATAAAAGTTGTTAAACAAAAATATCAGAGTTTGAAAAATGTATAATTTAAGGCACAGTCTAAATTGTACCAATGTACCAATTACCTAACTTTTACAAAAACTAGTATCCACATTTGGTAAAAATGTTTACCTAAAAGAAGCATACTTAAATTAAAACATTTTATGAATCATCCAAACTGGGACTAAACGCGCGCAAAAATAAAGTGTTTGGTGTAGTGGTGATATATATTAAGTAGTGTCATTGTGCCAAAAATTCCACATTCCCAACTTAATTTAAAAAAGTGTACTGCGGCCGCTATAGAAACTCATTTGAAGAAACTTCATGAGAATTGTGCACCTGCACTCAATACCATTTATTACTGGATAAATGAATTTTAACGTGGCAGTATAACCAACGCAGATGTTGTACATTTAGAATGCTCGATTGAGATTTCTTCTGAAGAAGTTGTTAATAAAATTCATGATATAATGATGGTAGATCATCACATTAAGCTTAGTAAAATTGCTAAGATAGTAGGCATCTTATATAAATGGATATATAATATACTGAAGAGGCAAGAAGCACTTCAGTCTTCAAAAAAGAGATGAAAATTAAATATCGAAGTACAAGTAGTATACCTGGCCGGATACTGTGACTGCGGATGGCATGTGTCCATCAGCGGTCGTCCTATACCCGAAGAATAGCCTTGAAGAGCCGAAGAATAACCTCGAAGAGCCGAAGAAGTGATCGACAATGACGTCACAAGCCAGAGGCTGTTGAAGAACATATATATATATATATATATATATATATATATATATATATATATATATATATATATATATATATATATATATATATATATATATATATATATATATATATATATATATATAATATATATATATTATATATATATATATATATATATAGATACTGTTCCATTTTAATCCTTCTTATATAAAATACATAAAAAACCATATCAGATACTGATTAAGAGCCATTAACCTCTGAGAATCTCAAATATTCAAAATTATTTTTTCAGATAGAACTTTTTGATGACACTATTAAGTGGAATATCACTTAAAATATGTATCTGAAGCGACAACTGCCGGCCTCATTTAGGAGCAAATTGCAGTCTACCAATACCCCAAGAATGACTACATTAAGTTCTAAAAATAAAAAAGCTGGGTGCGCAAATGGTGCCGCGTTTATTCATTCCAGACTGCTGCGTTTGGAACAGTTGCAACATAGTTGGAGGGTCTATTGGAGTCGTTTAGTGACTGTAGACGAAAGATGGATCCATCTTTATACTCGGAAGACAAACTTCAACCGAAACAGTACCGGAAATCAATTTTGAGTGTTAATTGGCTTGAATAACTTTAATATATTCTACAGAGAATTTCGATGCTTATTTTCCTACATCTAAAATTAATACTTTTCATCCAATCCGCCTAAACAATGCTTTAATACTGTACTTTAATACAAGGTGGCTATGCACATTGATGGGCGGGTTATTGGATCTTAATAATTTCATTTGTTTTATGGTGCCATTATTATTTCATAAATTAAGCTGTTCTTTTAACAGTTATAGCTATCTTAGATTAAAGCACAACATTAGAGTATTATTTAGATGGATTGAAAGATAGTTAAGGTGTATCAAAACCTTAAATTATCGATATCTCAGAAAATATTAATTTAGTTATAGGAAAATACATAAAACTTGTTTATGTTTCTCTTTAAACATAAATATTTAATAAAGTGGATCATTTAATTAAAATTATTGAAGAAAAATGGATTTTCGGAACTGTTCTTGTTGAACCGGAAGTAATAATTTTTTGACATAGGTTATTAATACTTTTAATACAAGCACAAGTAATAGTATTATTTGGCTTTATATCTTCATTTGTATTATGTCAAAAATACAATACGAGTATTGAAGCATTATTTGACATTTTCAACTGCCATTTTTACACAAATTATCAATAAGAAAATATAGGACGTGATACGTATTTTGGGATTAATTTTTCCCGTAGAATTCAAAAATGATATAATATATAGGGTGTTCCATAAGAAATAACAAAGTTGATTTCGTTTATGGGTAAACCGTAAGTTATTTTTACGGTCAATTTCTGCAATTATTTGAACCATATAAATTAGTAAAATTTTAACTTAATATCTCTCTTTTTAGGCAAGTAATCTCGCGGTAAATCCTTTTTTTTTCTTTTTCCCGTGTAATCCGTTTTCATTGGGCCTCTATGTTTATAGTAATCTAATTCTTCCTATACCATACACTTTTTCTTGGAATTCGTTAGTTAACATTGTCAAGAGCGATGACTGATTATACATAAAATTAATAGTAACCGGCCAAGGGCAAGTCGGACCTGCACAGTTAGTGTTCCGTATGTTGATTGCTTTTAAAATAAAAATTTTGGTTACGGAAGTATAAAATGATCAGTGACTTCACAAAACACACCCCAAATGAGTTTTCAACAAAGTTTGTTTCCGATTTTTTGTTGAAAACTGATAACTTTGAATTTTTTTTAATATGCAAGATAAATTGTTAAAGATAATGTATTCCAGAATTTTTTCGAGATAAAGAAGGGGACAGCGATTTTTGGCAATTTTTTAAAAATAATACAAAGAAAAGTGTGCGCAAGTATTACATTATACATATTTTTAAACTCTTGTTTTCACAAGCTTTCATTTGACATCCTCTCCGATTTCACCCCCAAAATTAATTTTTAAAGTCAAAATTTAACTTTCAAAACTAAACGGCTCTGATAGAGTCATCAATTTCTATATTAGTGCCAAATTTCAACTTTCTATGTCGAATAGTTTCGGAAAAAATTGGGGTGTGACAAACGGACCGGCAGACACCGAAGTGATCTTATATGGGTCTTCCCTACGAAACACTAAAAGCTAGGCGAGTTTACCAAAGTTGTGAAGTATGCGAGCGAACGTGACCAAACACAGACAAATTCTAGTGGAGTAACCATTACAGAAAACTATAAGTAATACACTAGGTCCTTGGCCCTTATTTAAACTAGAGCTAAAAAAATAATCAGTTATACTTGCTGGTCCTAAACAAAAAAGAGTTTTTTTTTTATCATAAATAATAGCCCACCAAATGAAATATTGTTTTCGTTTTGATAAAACCTTGCCCTAATTTCTTTTAAGCGTATATTTTATCCGTTCTTGTAAAGAAAACTTCTAAATAGGGGCTAATAATTAACCCCAACAAAAAATAAATAAACCCGTCTTCGCGATTAGTCCCTCCGTTTCGTTTTTTTCGTAGAGATATAAAACAACCAAGGGTGTGTTAGAGTACTAACACATTGTGATAAACGATCGCCTACTTGATTAAATATTAGCTTAAAAAAAACAATGAAGTGTAAATTGAACTCGTACCCTGAGGGTTCTGCACCACTCAGATTCTCAATTAACAACCCTCTCTCTTGGCTGTTTCTTGCTTTCTAGTTGGTAATGGTAAATTCAAGTTTCCTCTACAGTAATAAATCGTCGTAAGAATTCGTCAGGATTTCTTTGATAAAGTCGGCCAAACACAACCTAGCACATTCGCGTTTCTGATCGACAGAGCAATCGCAGCTCCCACCTTGTCGCGAACATTCTGATGTGTTGGTGTTCATGCAAGATATTGTGAACTCGGTCATTGGAGATGTCCAAAAGCTTAACGATTTTATACCCCTTCAATTGTCGTCACTTAACAACATACCATGGATTTTTGTGATCTTTTGGTTTGGCATAGTGACGTCAAATGGGCCTTCGGAATGTTCTCTGTCTTTTGTGCTCATATGGACCGTTCGAAGCTGTCTAAACTACTTAGAAATCGTCTTATCTCCCTTCTACATTCCATTGGCACCTTATTTATTTTATTATAAATAATCATACTTAAAATTTGCCTTTTCTTCCATCCAAAAAAACCTAAACCCTTTTGACCCTATGTGTATATGTATATATATATATATATATATATATATATATATATATATATATATATATATATATATCAGTGGCTCGGTTCTAGAAGGGCAAATGTCAATTTTTTCGTAAAATGAGTTTTTGGTACCAATATTTTTCTTTTCACAGTATGATGTTTGTGTCAAAATGTGAAGTGTCTAAGTCATCTTGATTTTGAGATATCATTATTTCTCTTGTCACTGAAATTGCCTCATTCATAGGTTCAAGATTTAAAAGACTTGATACAATATGTCGAAGACAGCAGCAAATCGTACTGCGAAACATGTAAAAAAAATCAATAATTTTTTTACATGTTTTTTCTTGCTAGATAAGAAATCATAAATATGTACGCACTCCTAAAGCTTCGTACAGACCCGAATATTGCTCCAAACGACAAACAGAACACCAGGCAAAGCGGCAAACGGAACACCAGTTTAGACGGGGCCACGAACGCGTTTGCAAACAGATTTCGAGTAGGATTTGCAAATCTGTTTGAACACTCGTTTGTGGCCCCATCCAAACTCGTGTTCTGTTTGTCGATCAGCGCAATGTTCAGGTCTGTACGAAGCTTAAGAAATACAATACTTGAGAAACATGAACTGCTAACCAGCTGATTTATTATAATGCTTGTTTTAAAAAAAAAATTGGTTAAAATTATTGAAAAAAAATGGAGCATGAATAAATTTTGTGCTAAATTACAAAAACTGTCTTACACACGTCAATAATTAATGATATAATAAAACATGTAGCTACTATACTGATTAAAGCAATGAGATTACTACACAAATATGAATATATGCCATTTACACTTAAGAAAGAAATATTAAGACACTATGGGAACAAACTTCTCAAAAATAAAACTCCAAATCAAAACTTAACATTAGCAACATCTAAACACACATTAACAAATATATATGTCCCACTTACAAGAGGCTGCACCCTAGCTGAGAAGGCTGCGAGCTTATATCCTTCGATATGAGTGGCTCTTATTTCTTCTTCTGTCAGCCAGTGTTCTGTTAGACAAATAACATCGACTTGTTTCTCGGCTCTGACAGCTTCCAGTTCACCAGCCTTATTCTTCAATGATTGAATACTGGGTATGCAACAATATTATATTTACCCCTACATTTTACGTGAAGTCGACAGGGTCTGGGAATATGCAATCACCCATCCTCGGCTCTGTAGATTTTTAAAAAATGGTTCACTGTAACTCCTTGAGGCCACATATCTGTACACAGATATTTGGCTCGTTGATCCATAGGAACCGCCAACTTAAAAGAACTACAATATTTTTCTCGTTTAGTTCTTATTTTCTCACATTTGTAGCCAATATCGAGATTGCAACTCTGCAGATACTCCAAGACCATCTGTGCTGTTGTTTCATCGGCCAGTCCTGAAACGCAAACAAGAAAGCGATCTTTTTTGCAGCCTCGAACAAGCCATTATCGTTTTAATTGTTGCTCATCAATGGCTTCGATCGATCACAAGCTGGATTTTTGCCTCGGTTTGGAAGCACATTTTGTAGGCTGTCCTGACTGGCTCTTATACTTGGGTCTACTTTCCCCTGATTTTTTTCTCAACCAATTTTCCATTCATTATCCTCATCCTGTTCATTTCTCTGTTTGTAATGTTTGCCTTTATTCTTATTTATTATGATTTTGTAGGTTAGTATCTCCATCATCTTCACCATTGTTCAGTAATCGATTCGACTCCAATGTTTATCGCTTATCGTTTGCACCAACACCTGGACTATTTTCAGAGTATTCGTCTCTGTTGCCACATTGTTTAGATATAACAAGCCTTGGACTAACTTCAGGTTCAATTAGGTCGAAAATCATTAGTTAGTCTATTTACCAAATTTCAAAAAAGACCAAAGCGAAGTTAAAAAGGCCAAAGTCATTCGTATTCGTTCCGATAAAATTTGAAGAACAGCCAAAGTCACATTTTGAATTTAATTCCTCAGAGATAATAAGAAAAACATATTATAATCTTTAAATAAATTATGGAATAGCGAACGAAATCCAATAAAAATTATCTTGAAACTGCGATTCAGCTTTAATTTACTACTCGGTATATATCACCACTAGACCAAACACTTTATTTTTGCTCTCGACGCGCGTTTCGCTAACCATGTTAGCTTCATCAGGAGCGATGATTGACTAAAGCTAAACTACAAATCTACCCTATTTATACTTAACCTAACCCTTGAATTACTCAAACGGAACTAATGACATAGGCAGGGCCATCAGTTCCGTTCTGAACATAAAATTGATTGTTATATTGGAAAAAATTTTGTTCCATACAAATTTTAGATAATGTTAAGTATTCACGAATAATTTCGTCTTCAAAGTCATTCATTCTAAGTAATTCTTCGAGATATTGTAAAGTTTGTGGAATTGGCACACTTGGGAAACAAAGAACTAACATCAAAAGAAATTAAGACTTCACCTTCATTAAGTACTAGATTTTTTTGTTTTATTAATGAATTCTAACGAATTCTTCACTGCAAAAGTATTTAACGGTAACTTCTCAAGTTCTTTTGATAACGATCCATTGTTTCATCGGTCGGATCACCCACATATTTAATATCCAAATGGTTATCAAAAGAACTTGAGAAGTTATCGTTAAATACTTTTGCAGTGAAGAATTCGTTAGAATTCATTAATAAAACAAAAAATCTAGTTCTTAATGAAGGTGAAGTCTTAATTTCTTTTGATGTTAGTTCTTTGTTCCCAAGTGTGCCAATTTCACAAACTTTACAATATCTCGAAGAATTACTTAGAATGAATGACTTTGAAGACGAAATTATTCGTGAATACTTAACATTATCTAAAATTTGTATGGAACAAAATTTTTTCCAATATAACAATCAATGTTATGTTCAGAAAGAAGGAACAGCTATGGGTAATTGCTTATCACCTTTCATAGCCAATTTATTCATGAGTAAGTTTGAAATCGAAGCCAGTCAAGAATTCGAATATTTCCCAAGGTTATGGTATAGGTATGTGGATGATATTTTCGCGATGTTTGATACAAAGAAAGCAAATATTGATGATTTTTGTTTCTAAATTAAATAGCCGGTATAATTCCATTAAATTCACTTACGAAGTTGAGAACAAAGGACAATTGCCTTTTCTAGATATTTTAATTATTAAAAATAATAATAGATTAGAATTTGATATCTATAGGAAGGACACAGTAACAGATAGATATATTCCTAATGATTCATTTCATTGCAAACAACATAAATTAGCCCCATTACATTTTTTAGTTCACCGTTTGGTGTAAACTTTAATAAAGAAAGGAATCGTATTAGAAATATAACTAGAGTTTAATGGTTATGACGACGACTTGGTAAATAAGCTAATAAATAGACATAAGGTTAGGTTTAATATTCAGAATTACACTTTTTTTACACGCGAAGAAAATAACACCAAGTATGTCTCCATACCATATAATCCGAAATATAGCAAGGGACTCAATAAGGTATTTAATAAGGTAGGCCTTACCTTGGTCTATAAGTCATCAGACAATCTGAGGAATATCTTAGGAAATCCCAAAGATAAAATTCCTAATTGTGAGAAAAGTGGAATTTATGAAATTAGTTGTAATGATTGTGACAAAAAGTAAACTAAAAGGTTAATTAAAACAAGATATAGAGAACACTTAGCACACTTAAAATACAATAGAACAGAAAAGTCTAGCATTGCCGAACATGCCCTTGAAGCTGATCATACTGTAACATTAGATAATCTAAGATTAATAAAAAATGTATCTGATAGGAGATTGTTGAACGCATACGAAAGTATGGAAATCATAAAATGTAAAAGTAGTTTAAATAAAGACAGAGGGCCTATTCCTTATAGTCCTCTCTACTGGTTACTTGACCGGAACTGATGGCCTAGCCTATGTCATTAGTTCCGCTTGAGTAATTCAAGGGTTAGGCTAAGTATAAATATGGTAGATTTGTAGTTTAGCTTGAGTCAATCATCGTTCCTGATGAAGCTAACATGGTTAGCGAAACGCGCGTCGAGTGCAAAAATAAAGTGTTTGGTGTAGTGGTGATATATACTGAGTAGTATCATTGTGCCAAAGATTCCACATTCCCAACTTAGCTTTAATTTAGCTTAAAAACTTTAACTTCACCTTGCTCAAAACAGCTGGATATGACACTGGCCCTTTTAAAACCAAGCCACTGATTTTACACGGAGTTTTCGGTCTTTATATAAAATGTTAATTTTGTCGAATTCATATTCTTCTAATTAGACTTCTTGAATAACATCAAACAACATATCAAGTTGCTATAATTGACATAAATGATAATATAATATTTAAATTTGAATTTTTTACGATTAGATTACACAGGTTTCCTTGCGTGATATCGTTAAGGTTTTTTTTTTTTTTTACTCCCTCATTTCTATCGTCGTTGTCATTCCAGCTATTTTATCTGTCTATCGTTCTTTCGGCCTTAAAGTTTAACCGAGCAACCGTTACGAAAATCTCCAATTAAAGAATAATCCCAAAATCCCCTTAAATAACTCCCTTTGAAGGGGGTAACTCGTATTTTTTGGGCCCGAGCCTTCTCGGTTTTCGAACGGCGTTTCGCCCAACAGTAATTACTGTCACACAGTAGGCCGTGGAATAAAATTGAATGCGCGCTTACGTAAACAGAAAAAGGATTTTGGCCAATTGGACAGTTTTATTAAATTATAGGTTAGTCCAGAAGCATACGGAGAAGTTTAGATTTTGTGGGTCGTTCCTAAAGTTCTCGGTCTATTTAAGAAGACGCAAGATTAAAGATACTTAACGATGTAATAATATATTATTAATAATTTGGTCATCTTGGCGCCATATTTGTGCCAGACCGAGAACTTTTAAAACAACACTCGTATATCAGAGTCGATTACAAACACTATATTTAAATGCATTTATTATAATTAAACGTGTTCTAAACAAATTGTTACTACCAGTAACCAGTGGCTTATTTTAAGATTTGTTCTTGAATCGCTGTAAATTGTACTCGGTGGGAAACACAGTCCTGGGCAAATTATTCCAAAGGGATGATGTTTTCCATATAAAAGACTGCTTGAGAAGCATTGTATGAGGAGTAACAAGCTGAACCTCATACGGATGTGAAGCATTAGCGCGACGTGTACTTCTTACACACACCGCTCTAGGAGGAATTAAGCGGACCACATCCTTCGAACACTTTCCATGAAAGTACTTGTAGAATAGGCTCAAGTCGCCAACCGTTCTTTGATGTACCAGCGAATCAACGTCGCCGGTCAGTTCCGGGTCTCCAATCAGACGAACAGCTCTTCTCTGAATAGAATCCAACAAATGCAGGGTATGTTTGGGAGCGGAGCTCCAAACATGGGAGCAGTATTCCATAGTTGGTCGAATTTGAGCTTTGTAAAGAATCAACAGTTGTTGTGGAGTGTAAGGTTTTCTGGTTCGAAATAATATTCCCAACTTTTGAGAAGCTCTCCTTGCTATGCCTGCAACATGTTCATGCCAGGACATATTTGCTCCCAAATTAACGCCCAACAAATTGAGTGATGATGTTAGAGGAATGGAGTGCTCCGACATAACTATGTCGGGTTCAGCAACGTTAACTTTTTTAGAAAAAACTGGGGCCTGGGTTTTTCTAGCGTTAAATTTCACTTGGTTACGGTCACCACAAGACAGAACTTCTTCCAGGTCTTTGCTAAGTTGAATGACTTCCTGCTGTCTGCGAATATTCGTCTGAGTAGCCGATGTCCGAGCGTTCAAAGTGAATGAAGAGATAAGCGTACTGTCATCTGCAAAGCTGTAGATTGGATTCTCGGTCTTTTTCAGCAGATCATTAATAAAAATGAGAAAGAGAGTAGAAGACAGTATGGCCTTGAGGTACACCGGCATTGATAATGAAGGTGTTAGAAAGAAGTCCATCGACTGCCATTCTAAGGAAACATGAGAGCAACAAACAGAACTTTTCAGACATACCATAAGAGCGTAGCTTAACCAACAGCCCATCGTGCCAAACACGGTCGAATGCCTTGGATATGTCAAAAGCAACCGCTCGAGATTCTCTAAAGTGTTCAATTGCGTTTGTTCCAAACGTGTGTTACATAAGTCAGAAGATCTCCTGTTGATCTATTTTGATAGATGCTGATTGATAGCCTTTTCCATGACTTTCGATGTTATTGAAGGCAGTGCGATTGGTCGGTAGTTATTTGGCAAGGTCTTCTTGCCTTTTTTAGGTATCGGCTGAACTGTGGCACATTTCCAGCAGGAAGAAAATATTCCCTTTCTGTAGGATAGGTTGAAAAGTCTACAGAAAACTGGTGTTAGTTCCCCCGTACAGTTTTTGAGAACTATGGCAGGTGTTCCGTCAGCGCCAGAAGCTTAATAATGAAAAAAAGCCATACAAAAGACTAAACACAATTTATTAAATATTTACATGCGATGCACAAATTGGTTGACAAATTCGTCAATAGCACTGTCATAATTAACAGATTGTGTTAAGTCAGCTTCTATATTAACGATGGCTAAACTGTTCAAACGTTCTTCGTTTGATAATTAGATAATTTTTTTATTCTTTTTAGTACAGAAAACGAACGTTCTGAACTGCAATTTGTCACTACAGTGCAGAGGAATATAGGTAATGCTATTTCCCTATACGGAAATGCTTCCTTCAAATCCTTTTGCTTAATAAACAGGTTAAGTTTGCCTTAAACTCATTTTGTTTTCATGTGATGTCATTATTTTAAAAGTACACATTCTTCTTGTAAAGCATATGCATGATCAATCGGCTCTAATTTTCGGAGTTTTTTATGGTGTTAACTCTAACTTCCGCTACAGAGATTCTATGCAATTTGCATAAGAATGCAAAATTGGCGATTTACTGCGTCATACGAAGATTTGCGCCTCCTCAACTCGTCCAATAATTGGTCGCATATTAGCAAGAAGGTATTAATCCTGAAATGGTTACGTTCTTGTATAGCTTGTCCTAAAATACAAGATCCTGATTTTTGCCGTTTTAAGTGGGCAATATAAAAATTCTGACCATTTGTTTAAATAAATAAAATTATAAGTGTTTTTGGAGATGTTTATTTATAGATGCATGTAAGAACAAATGGATAAAAAGTACAAAATATACAGTTTGAATGAATGGGGTTTACAAGAGGGGACATATTGTATAAATAAAAATATGTTTTAAACTTAAGCCTAATTCGGTTTTCAGTATCACTGTCATCAGTTGAGGTAATTATCAGTGCTTTTATATTATTTATATAAATATATGTATCTTCAACTTTAACAACGTGCTGAATGGAATTCTTCCAGCTTTCACAAGGTATATCATTTATAACTTTTTTTACTAATTCAACCACTGACACGCTTAA
>CM032455.1:178299081-178374159 GCA_019049505.1 Pachyrhynchus sulphureomaculatus | reverse complement strand
CAGGTATCTAAAGTGTGGGTTTCCGACGGCTGATCATCCTTAGATAGATCGTAATACATTACTCTTTTGTCTCTTTCTTCTTTTTCTGCCAATTCATTCATTTTTTCCGCGTTTTTTCTTTCGACTTTTTGGTTTAATTGTCGATGGCTATCATTGTCTTTACTATTGAATACCTAATTTTCATGAGGTTGTGTCTTTGATGTGTAGGTCCATTTTCAGTTATATCGGTCATCAATGATCTTATGTAATGTGTATATTTCTACCTTTGGTAGTATTATTACTCCCTCTCTACCGGGTAACCTCACCTTTCTTCCGATTTTCTATGGTTCATTTTTAGTTTCAGAACCACAATACAAAGGATTCTGTATTTGGGTCTATATGATGGTGGTCTCCGTTAGTAAATTCATGCGCAGCCGTACCTCACTGAGGGAGTTTACCGTTTCCACATGGTTAGTCTACCCTGCAACGGTGGCGGTGAGTAATGGATTCAGGTATCTAAAGTGTGGGTTTTCCGACGGCTGATCATCATTAGATAGATCGTAATACATTACTCTTTTGTCTCTTTCTTCTTTTTCTGCCAATTCATTCATTTTTTCCGCGTTTTTTCTTTCGACTTTTTGGTTTAATTGTATGGCTATCATTGTCTTTACTATTGAATACCTAATTTTCATGAGGTTGTGTCTTTGATGTGTCAGTTCAATTTCAGTTATATCGGTCACCAATGATCTTATGTAATGTGTTTATTTCTACCTTTGGTAGTATTATTAGTCCCTCTCTACCGGGTACCTCACCTTTCTTTCCGATTTTCTATGGTTCGTTTTTAGTTTCAAGAACCTCTATACAAGGATTCTGTATTAGGGTGTGTATGATGGTGGTCTCCGTTAGTAAATTCTTGCGCAGCCTTACCTCACTGAGGAGTTTACCGTTTTTCACATGGTTAGTCTACCCTGAAACGGTGGCGGTGAGTAATGGATTCAGGTATCTAAAGTGTGGTTTTCCGACGGCTGATCATCATTAGATAGATCGTAATACATTACTCTTTTGTCTCTTTCTTCTTTTTCTGCCAATTCATTCATTTTTTCCGCGTTTTTTCTTTCGACTTTTTGTTTTAATTGTATGGCTATCATTGTCTTTACTATTGAATACCTAATGTTCATGAGGTTGTGTCTTTGATGTGTAGGTTCAATTTCAGTTATATCGGTCACCAATGATCTTATGTAATGTGTATATTTCTACCTTTGGTAGTATTATTAGTCCCTCTCTACCGGGTACCTCACCTTTCTTTCCGATTTTCTATGGTTCATTGTTTAGTTTCAAGAACCTCAATACAAAGGATTCTGTATTTGGGTCTGTATGATGGTGGTCTCCGTTAGTAAATTCATGCGCAGCCGTACCTCACTGAGGGAGTTTACCGTTTCCACATGGTTAGTCTACCCTGCAACGGTGGCGGTGAGTAATGGATTCAGGTATCTAAAGTGTGGGTTTTTGGACGGCTGATCGATCGTAATACATTACTCTTTTGTCTCTTTCTTCTTTTTCTGCCAATTCATTCATTTTTTCCGCGTTTTTTCTTTCGACTTTTTGTTTTAATTGTATGGCTATCATTGTCTTTACTATTGAATACCTAATTTTCATGAGGTTGTGTCTTTGATGTGTAGGTCCAATTTCAGTTATATCGGGTCATCAATGATCTTATGTAATGTGCATATTTCTACCTTTGGTAGTATTATTAGTCCCTCTCTACCGGGTACCTCACCTTTCTTTCCGATTTTCTATGGTTCATTTTTAGTTTCAAGAACCTCAATACAAAGGATTCTGTATTTGGGTCTGTATGATGGTGGTCTCCATTAGTAAGTTCATACGCAGCCGTACCTCACTGAGGGAGTTTACAGTTTTCACATGGTTAGTCTACCCTGCAACGGTGGCGGTGAGTAATGGATTCAGGTATCTAAAGTGTGGGTTTTCCGACGGCTGATCATCATTAGATGGATCGTAATACATTACTCTTTTATCTCTTTCTTCTTTTTCTGCCCATTCATTCATTTTTCCGCGTTTTTTCTTTCGACTTTTTGTTTTAATTGTATGGCTATCATTGTCTTTACTATTGAAGTCTTATGTAATGTGTATATTTCTACATTTGGTAGTATTATTAGTCCCTTTCTACCGGGGTACCTCACCTTTCTTTCCGATTTTCTATGGTTCATTTTTAGTTTCAAGAACCTCAATACAAAGGATTCTGTATTTGGGTCTGTATGATGGTGGTCTCCGTTAGTAAATTCATGCGCAGCCGTACCTCACTGAGGGAGTTTACCGTTTCCACATGGTTAGTCTACCCTGCAACGGTGGCGGTGAGTAGTAATGGATTCAGGTATCTAAAGTGTGGGTTTTCCGACGGCTGATCATCATTAGATAGATCGTAATACATTACTCTTTTGTCTCTTTCTTCTTTTTCTGCCCATTCATTCATTTTTTTTTCCGCGTTTTTCTTTCGACTTTTTGTTTTAATTGTACGGCGATCATTGTCTTCACTATTGAAGTCTTATGTAATGTCTATATCTCCTTTGGTAGTATTATTAGTCCTTCTCTACCGGGTACCTCACCTTTCTTTCCGATTTTCTTTAGTTCATTTTTAGTTTCAAGAACCTCAATACAAAGGATTCTGTATTTGGGTCTGTATGATGGTGGTCTCCATTAGTAAGTTCATACGCAGCCGTACCTCACTGAGGGAGTTTACAGTTTTCACATGGTTAGTCTACCCTGCAACGGTGGCGGTGAGTAATGGATTCAGGTATCTAAAGTGTGGGTTTTCCGACGGCTGATCATCATTAGATGGATCGTAATACATTACTCTTTTATCTCTTTCTTCTTTTTCTGCCCATTCATTCATTTTTCCGCGTTTTTTCTTTCGACTTTTTGTTTTAATTGTATGGCTATCATTGTCTTTACTATTGAAGTCTTATGTAATGTGTATATTTCTACATTTGGTAGTATTATTAGTCCCTTTCTACCGGGTACCTCACCTTTCTTTCCGATTTTCTATGGTTCATTTTTAGTTTCAAGAACCTCAATACAAAGGATTCTGTATTTGGGTCTGTATGATGGTGGTCTCCATTAGTAAGTTCATGCGCAGCCGTACCTCACTGAGGGAGTTTACCGTTTTCACATGGTTAGCCTACCCTGCAACGGTGGCGGTGAGTAATGGATTCAGGTATCTAAAGTGTGGGTTTTCCGACGGCTGATCATCCTTAGATAGATCGTAATACATTACTCTTTTGTCTCTTTCTTCTTTTTCTGCCAATTCATTCATTTTTTCGCGCGTTTTTTCTTTCGACTTTTTGGTTTAATTGTATGGCTATCATTGTCTTTACTATTGAATACCTAATTTTCATGAGGTTGTGTCTTTGATGTGTAGGTCCAATTTCAGTTTATATCGGTCATCAATGATCTTATGTAATGTGTATATTTCTACCTTTGGTAGTATTATTACTCCCTCTCTACCGGGTACCTCACCTTTCTTTCCGATTTTCTATGGTTCATTTTTAGTTTCAAGAACCACAATACAAAGGATTCTGTATTTGGGTCTATATGATGGTGGTCTCCGTTAGTAAATTCATGCGCAGCCGTACCTCACTGAGGGAGTTTACCGTTTCCACATGGTTAGTCTACCCTGCAACGGTGGCGGTGATAATGGATTCAGGTATCTAAAGTGTGGGTTTTCCGACGGCTGATCATCATTAGATAGATCGTAATACATTACTCTTTTGTCTCTTTTTCTTTTTCTGCCAATTCATTCATTTTTTTCCGCGTTTTTTTCTTTCGACTTTTTGGTTTAATTGTATGGCTATCATTGTCTTTACTATTGAATACCTAATTTTCATGAGGTTGTGTCTTTGATGTGTCAGTTCAATTTCAGTTATATCGGTCACCAATGATCTTATGTAATGTGTTTATTTCTACCTTTGGTAGTATTATTAGTCCCTCTCTACCGGGTACCTCACCTTTCTTTCCGATTTTCTATGGTTCGTTTTTAGTTTCAAGAACCTCTATACAAGGATTCTGTATTAGGGTGTGTATGATGGTGGTCTCCGTTAGTAAATTCTTGCGCACCGAGGTGGAGCCTTACCTCACTGAGGGAGTTTACCGTTTTCACATGGTTAGTCTACCCTGAAACGGTGGCGGTGAGTAATGGATTCAGGTATCTAAAGTGTGGGTTTTCCGACGGCTGATCATCATTAGATAGATCGTAATACATTACTCTTTTGTCTCTTTTTTCTTTTTCTGCCAATTCATTCATTTTTTCCGCGTTTTTTCTTTCGAATTTTTGTTTTAATTGTATGGCTATCATTGTCTTTACTATTGAATACCTAATGTTCATGAGGTTGTGTCTTTGATGTGTAGGTTCAATTTCAGTTATATCGATCACCAATGATCTTATGTAATGTGTATATTTCTACCTTTGGTAGTATTATTAGTCCCTCTCTACAACGGGTACCTCACCTTTCTTTCCGATTTTCTATGGTTCATTGTTAGTTTCAAGAACCTCAATACAAAGGATTCTGTATTTGGGTCTGTATGATGGTGGTCTCCGTTAGTAAATTCATGCGCAGCCGTACCTCACTGAGGGAGTTTACCGTTTCCACATGGTTAGTCTACCCTGCAACGGTGGCGGTGAGTAATGGATTCAGGTATCTAAAGTGTGAGTTTTCCGACGGCTGATCGATCGTAATACATTACTCTTTTGTCTCTTTCTTCTTTTTCTGCCAATTCATTCATTTTTTCCGCGTTTTTTCTTTCGACTTTTTGTTTTAATTGTATGGCTATCATTGTCTTTATTATTGAATACCTAATTTTCATGAGGTTGTGTCTTTGATGTGTAGGTCCAATTTCAGTTATATCGGTCATCAATGATCGATCTTATGTAATGTGTATATTTCTACCTTTGGTAGTATTATTAGTCCCTCTCTACCGGGTACCTCACCTTTCTTTCCGATTTTCTATGGTTCGTTTTTAGTTTCAAGAACCTCTATACAAGGATTCTGTATTAGGGTGTGTATGATGGTGGTCTCCGTTAGTAAATTCTTGCGCAGCCTTACCTCACTGAGGGAGTTTACCGTTTTCACATGGTTAGTCTACCCTGCAACGGTGGCGGTGAGTAATGGATTCAGGTATCTAAAATGTGGGTTTTCCGACGGCTAATCATCATTAGATAGATCGTAATACATTACTTTTTTATCTCTTTCTTCTTTTTTTCTGCCCATTCATTCATTTTTTCCGCGTTTTTTCTTTCGACTTTTTGTTTTAATTGTACGGCTATCATTGTCTTTACTATTGAAGTCTTATGTAATGTGTATATTTCTACCTTTGGTAGTATTATTAGTTCCTTTCTACCGGGTACCTCACCTTTCATTTCCGATTTTCTATGGTTCATTTTTAGTTTCAAGAACCTCAATACAAAGGATTCTGTGTGTGGATCTGTATGATGGTGGTCTCCGTTAGTAAATTCATGCGCAGCCGTACCTCACTGAGGGAGTTTACCGTTTCCACATGGTTAGTCTACCCTGCAACGGTGGCGGTGAGTAATGGATTCAATTCATTATATTGGTATGGAAAGGTAAAATCCTACGACAACATAAGCACAACTTTTCCAAACCTACAGAGTCCTAACCTGTAGCTAGTGGTTGAGATTTTACTTCATCTGTAGTGACAGTAAAAATTTTTCTCCTATGTTTGTATTCATATTATTTATCAAATTTGGATTCGTCTGTCGGTCATTTCTTAAGAATTGCAAAAAATGGTCATTAATATCAGAAATTGTTACTAAAATTATTTGAAGAACTGAGGACCATATGCTACTATAGGGACTGGAACATTTAGAAGGGCGGCACTCTGAACTTTTATTTACAAAGATAATCGAGTTGATTCCGATTGATCCTACAGTATTTTTTCTCTTAAACAAAAAGAAAATTGAAAAAAAATTTTCAACCAAACGGCTATTTTTAAATTTATTTTACGCACCAAGTAAACTGATTAAAAATTAATCAAATACGAGTATAATAGTGCTTACCTCTAACTACACGACGGTACGAGAAGAAAAAGTGAAAATCGTAATTTTTTGGGAAGATCTGAGAAAAATTTCAAGCCAGGTTGACGACATACGTCCACAATTGCGAGCGCACCAAAGAAGGTGTAACTTTAAGACCGTGCAACAGTGCATTGCATAAGCGTATCAACGTGATAATTTAGATTCGTCGTCAACAATTAATTACCTTTAATTTAAGCCATGTTTCATAATTTTATGTTAACTTTGAAAATTCGATTTATTTCTTAAATTTAGGGATTTTGTCCCAGAGTATCTCGTTCCAACTTTCGTGAAGGACATAAAAATCCTTGAAATATGATATTTTTTTGTAGTATTTTATTTTATTTAATTGGCTAAACGGGTATCCGAAAAAATTTGTGATACTTCGAATTCCTTTTAAATTATAACTTAGATTTATTTTTAGCTTTAAAACGAGTACCATTTAACATATTTTCAATATTATATTGACCGGTTAAAAAGTATTTGTTATGGTGTATCTAATATTGATTTCTTCTATAATTTTCACCAACTTCTTAACAGGAACTAAACCATAAGCCTTATAAAGATTTATACGCATAAGTTGAGCCTCTTGGTTTTTTTATTTGGCCTGAAAAAATTTTGGTATGATAAGATCAAATTTCCAGATGAAACTCTACGACCTAGATCGTCGGTTCCCAATCGATGAGTCGCGACCCACAAGGGAGTCGCCTTGGCTTTGTTGGGGGTCACCGGTTATCAACTTTAAAAACCAAATTTTAAAATGTTAATAATTTATTTATGCTTGGCAATAAAAGAGATATGCGACGTAATCAGTGAACGGCTGGCGCACGCACATCTCCTTATGCCTGGCGAAATCCAACTGGGACAAGCTAGCCGGGTAGTCTGCAGCGATCGCAACACTCCGTTGTCTCTCGAAGAAACGTGTAAAAGAGAGAAGTTTCGAAACGGACAGCTTGACAATAATCGGGAAAGTACTCCCAACTGATATAAAAGGAACCAGTGGAGCCATAGGGGATAATCTTCAGTTATTCAGCCGCGAGTTTAAACTTTCGAATATAAATATAAGTGTACAGGGTGAGTCAACGATAGAGAAAAGTTCATTATCTCATTTGTTTCGGGAATGGCGAAAAAAATGTTAAATAAAATAGTTTTAGGGAATATTAAAGTGCACAGTTTAAAATCAATTTTGAGTGTACAGCGTACTTCAAAAAAATGTGGCCGATATAAAATAACTTTTTTATTAATAACGTTATATACCTAAACGTAGTAGTGTTTCTAATATTCCAATTTTTTTAAAAAATACTTTTTTTCAGTTTTGTAACAAAAATGCCAGTAGCGCCATTGTTTCTGAAGGTGGAATACTCATAATTGGTACGAGCGTTTTTTATAGAGACGAAAAAAAAGATATATGCAAAGAAATTTGAGTTAGATGCCACAGGGTGTTCAAAATAAATTTATACATTTCGACTATTTAAATTGAAAAATCTCAAATTTTTTAAATGGAATATTCTGTATATTATTATTTTTTCTGATAGATTTTACAAAATCCTCCAACTTTTATTGAGTATGTCATATACCTATTTCTAATAGTTTTCGATTTATTTTAAATTTTTCATTTTTTTCCCTTGTTTTTAATACATTTACGCTATAACATCATACTTGCCAAGACAAAACAAAAATGTAGGCATTGTCAAACTTTGACATGTCTATTAAGCGAGTAAAAATAGTTTAATTTGTTGTAGTAAATGACGTATAAAGGTAATAGTTATGGATTTTCCTAAAAATGAATTAATCGATATGGTTTATATCCTGGGCGAGGCGGGAAAAAATTGTCTTTTGGCAGTAAGGTTTTACGGAGCGAAGTACCCTAATAAACGTATACGATCTAGAAAATCTTTCAGTGCTTAATGGAACGGTTTGATGGTAGTGGTAGCGTTGAGTATACGAAACGGAAAGTAGTAAACCAGAATGCTACCAATGAGGAAAGGATATGGAGATTTTACTTCATGTTGAAGATAATCTCCAACTCAGGAGCCGTCAACTAACTGACTTATCTGACACATCCCAATCTACGGCCAATCACACCACGAGAAAATCCAAGTATCATCCCTTTCATATGGAACTACACCAAGAACACACACAACATTTTATCACTCTATTTCCATTTCTGTTTATTTCGTTTTCCCCATATGGTCCTCTAGATCCCAGTCCTTTATGTATGTATATCTTTACCTATTCTATCGTTCCAATCTGTCGTTATAATAATTTTGTTTCGTTTCTCTCGTAGTTTATCCATGGTATTCTGTATTTTTGTATAGTACTATCGTCTGTTCCTTCAACTCGGCTTTATAGTTGAACTGTACTTATTTCTTCTCATTCTCTGATATCGCTGTTAACTCCTAAAATATATTTTTTCAAACTCTTTATTTTTTGTTTTATTGATCCAATATGGCGGATAGGAAAGGGGAGTCGCGAATATTTTTAAAAAATCTAAAAAGGATCGCGATTAAAAAAGGTTGTGAACCACGTACCTAGATGATTTTAACTTTAGATTTATGTGCTTGGACAACTTGGGGTTCACACTGTGGGCCTCTCTTTTTTAATTTGTTCATTAATGATATTGGTGAGATGTTCAACCGTTCTGAATATATTTTATTTGCGGATGACCTCAAATTGTACAGAGGAATAGAAAGTGTAAACGATGTTACGCGTCTGCAGGAAGATCTGAATCGATTCTATCACTGGTCAGAGAGAAATAGCCTAAGTCTAAATGTTAAAAAGTGTTTCTGCATTTCCTTTGGTAGGAAGTGGAATGTTGAGCGTCATTGGTATAGTTTGAACGGCGCCATGCTTGAGTTGGTGTCGGAGATTCGTGACTTGGGTGTGCTTTTGGACAGTCAACTTACTTTTCGTGGCCATATTAATAATATTCTGAGACTGGGTCTCAGAAATCTTGGTTTTGTTACCAGATATAGTAAGCAATTTTCGGCTAGCACGTTTAGAGTGTTGTATTTTTCAATGGTCCGCTCTGGTTTGGAGTATGCTTCGGTAGTGTGGTCACCATCTTACCAGTGCCATATTGCTGAGATTGAGTCAGTGCAGGGTAGATTTCTACGAACTTTAGCTTTTAAAGCTGGAATAAATATTTATAAGGATGCAAGTTTTCATATTGACTATGGGGGTGATTATGAACGCTTTTGGTGTGGCTACTTTGGAGAAGCGTAGGGATCTTCCAGATGTTTTATTCCTGTATAAACTCCTGAATGGCTTTGTTTCCTGTTCACCACTTTTGGAGAGCGTCCAACTTAATACTATTCATAGGACTCGTGGCAGTGTACTGCTCAGTATTTCATTTCACAGTGCTAATTATGGCTATTACAGTCCTCTTACGAGAATGTGCCGATTATTTAATGCATACAGCCTTGATCCCTTCAGTTGCGCTTGTAAGCGCGATCGGGATATGAGGTGTTAAAAACTGTTGTAATGCTTGCTTTTTTTTCTCTCCTTTTTCACGTTATGAATTGTATATGTGCATTTTGTTTTTAACATCTTTGATTGTGTTAGCCGATACCTGTTGGAAATTCATGATAAAATTATATAAAAACAACACTATGTTTTAATTTCCAATATATTTAAAGTCACTTGACAATTGTTTCACCATACAATGGCTTCTTCAGAAGTAAATAAGAAAGAAAAATATTTGGTGGTTAAATACATGTTGTCAATTGTCAAGTGACTTTAAATATATTGGAATATATTGGAAATTAAAACATAGTGTTGTTTTTATATAATTTTATCATGAATTTCCAACAAGTATCGGCTAACACAATCAAAGATGTTATTGAAGCTTCAACGAGCTTTTTTAGCCTTATGGTATTTTAAACTACTACTGAAAACTAGAATCTGCACACAGAATATTTGGTTTTTAAAACAGTGTACACAGTTCAGAGTTTATCCTAAATATATGTGCCTTAAAACAAATAATCAATCTAAAGCCGCTAAAATTGCACAACAAACTGGACTTAAGAGATGGATACTTGAAGATATGAAAAAACAATACAGTAAAAGGGATAACTACAACATATATCTCAAAGTAATACATACTGAAATTGCTCACAGATCAACAAATATTGAATTTGATATCTTCGATAGGAAAGTCAGAGAACAAGTAAATTCTATAATTGCCAAAAAATTCACTACACAAAATAAAAAACTTCAAACTCTCAGAACAACCAATAAACGAAAAATCCCGACAATAGAGCCAGAAACCAAACACTTTACGGACCATACATTTCACAAGAGATTTGTTAATCTTACTAACTCAACATTCACCGAAGAGGAATCAGGACTACTTGAAAAAGGATTACAGTACAATTTAAAACCTAAGGATACCCAAAAATCAAGAGAAATCCTCGGAGTTGAATGTGAATTAGCGTTATCTAATGAAGACCCACATTTTAAATACATGACAGCCAACAAGATTAAAAAAAGAATTATTTGAACAACCACAACCAAGACAAGCCAGAGAACAGAAAACAGCAGTATCCATCAAAACCAAAGCCAAAGAAAACAACATAATATTCACTAGAGCTGATAAGGGTAAGTCTGTGGTAGCTATTTCTAGAGAACAATATATATTTAAAACTCTTTCTTTTCTGAACACAGACAAATTTCAAGTATTAAATAATGACCCAACAAAAGTCTACCAAAAATTAATAAAATCTACTTTAAAAGATCTCACAATTTTCAATGATTTTGAAAAAAGCACTTTAACAATAATGAACCCACAGGCTCCAAAATTATATTCCCTAATTAAATTACATAAAAAGGATTTCCCTATTAGACCAGTTGTATCGTTTGTTACTGCACCATCTATCAAACTATCACAAAAACTCATCCCTTTACTACGACAACATTGCAAATTTAAACCGAAATATAGTATAGCCAATACCTATGAACTAATCGATAAAATTAAAAATATTAACTTACCGGAAAAATTCTAGAATTATCTCATTTGACGTACAAAACTTATTTCCTAGTATCCCACCACATGAAGTCATAGAATTAGTAGATAAGCTCTTAATCAAAAATAAAGTAAACGAAATTATTAAACGGGATATTTTAGATTTACTTACGACGTGCTTGGATCAATACTATTTTGAATTCAACTACAACTTTTATACATCTAAAGAAGGTCTAATAATGGGTAATCCTTTAAGTCCGTTACTAGCGGAAATTTTTATGGATCACTTAGAACTAAAAATTCATCAAAACGCGATAAGCAAAAAATATGGTTTACTGGTATAGATATGTTGACGATATCATTTCTTGTTTCACGGGAACAGATAGACAACTAACAATCTTCCTTAACTTCCTAAATAATTTGCATCCTAATATTAAATTTACCATAGAATTAGAAACCAATAACTCTATAAATTTCTTAGACATATCTATATCAAAAGTTAACAATAAACACGATTTCACGATTTTTCACAAACCTTCACATACTGACACAGTCATACACAATAGCTCATCCCACCCGTATCCTCACAAAATGGCAGCTTTTAACTCTTTCATACATAGATTGTTACATATCCCTATGACTAAAACTAATTTTAACAAAGAATTCAACATAATCAAACAAATAGCAATTAATAATGGATATGACCCCAACGTTATAGATAATATCTTGAATAAAAAATCCTTTAAACAAGCAATCTCTCTAATTTATCCCACAATGAATGACAAAAAAGGAAAATTTAGTACACTCACATACACAGGGAAAATAACTAGAACAATTTCCAAACATTTAATAAAAAAGAACAATAAAATAGCATTCAAAACCAGTAATTCTTTAGGGAGTATAATTTTGAATAACAAAACCAAATCTAAGAATTCCTTAAAATCAGGAATTTACTTATTAAATTGTGGATCTTGTACTAAAACCTACGTAGGACAAACTGGTAGATCTTTTGAAACTCGCATTAAAGAACATAAACATAGTTATTTAAAAAATAAGAACAATTCACATTACGCAACTCATATAATAAACGAGTCTCATAATTTTGATGATACTTTAAAAATCCTACATGTAGAAAATAAATCTAAAAAATTAAATTTGCTTGAATGTCTTGAAATTAACAAACGGAAAACCTCCAATCAATTATTAAACGAACAGGTAGACTTAAACCATTCGCCCTTACTTAACCTTTATTAGTTCTCGGAAATAGTACCATAGATTTGCATTCTTAAAATAATTCTGTCTGTAAATAATATAATAAAATGATTAGCATAATCTTAGGCAATTAAGGATAGTTTATTTAACCACCAAATATTTTTCTTTCTTATTTACTTCTGAAGAAGCCATTGTATGGTGAAACAATTGTCAAGTGAGTTTAAATATATTGGAAATTAAAACATAGTGTTGTTTTTATATAATTTTGTTTTAACATTATTTTGTTTTTATATTACTATTGTAATTGGCTTGTCCGTTAAAATAAAATACATAAACTTAGAAGTCATGAATGCATAGTTCCAGCAAACACACAAAAAATCCTTATTAAAAGTAATGATTTTAGTTCTATTTTTAAAAATTGTTAATAAAATTTGGTTTGACATTCTCGAGTTATTGAATTTTATTATTTATCTAAATGAATTATTACCTGTTCTTTTAAATAATGATATCGACGACACAATAAAATTAATTTAATATAGAAACATTAACACCTTATTCAATAATTTCGAGGCGTACTTTTTAAAACTGGAAAGAGAAATAAGAAAGTTATTTCTAACATACTCGTAATAACGATAAAAAACACTGACATTAATATCACAATGGCATGCAAATTTCTGGGACCGCATGTTAATGCAAATTTTAAGCTCATATTGACATTTGGTGTACCAAGCTAGCGACATCATGTTATATGCTTAGAACTGTGTTCAAGTATTTAAATTGGATAATTGAGCGTATGCTTTCATCCATATTTGTATTAGTATTTGGGACAATTAAATTTAAATAGGATTTCTGTATGTGAAAAAGAGTTCTTGAACCTTATTAAATATAAGGATTTATAAGTCCAACAAAAAGTTCGTGAAATCCTATTAACTATGAGCGTGTAGCGTCCATTTTTACCGTATGTTTATTTTACATCACGCTATAGAGTTTGGCCACAATAGTACAAAAGTTTGATATTGATAAGATCTTCAGTGTAATGTTCCTACATAATAAACACTCGTCCGTCTACTTCGAATATACTTTTTTATAGAACTTTCTTGTATTTTTTACATTATATAATTGGGTCTATTAGTGGTAGGACGTTTTAGGATCCGGCAAGACCTAGTACCCCGCTAAGTAACATTCGGCAAATCCAGGCCGGGTAAAATCCGGTAATATTATATTACGCTCAATATTTTACGTTTTATTAACATTTTCTGTCAACATTGCCATCTTTAGATAATTTTTTCATAATTTAGCAATATTGTTAAGAAGCGATAAATTAGCGCTTAGGCAACTATATGTCTCGTTGCTTTGTGTGAGATCCCGTATTTAGTGATAATACAATGAATACTCGAGCGAAAGAAAAAATTTATTCCGATTTTCTACGGTAGAAAACCTAAATGGAACATCCTATTTTCTAATTTGTTTCTAAATTCTGGGTAAAATTGTATAACTTTTTTATTAATAATGTTATATACATAAACTTAGTAGTTTTTTCTAATATTTCAATTTAAAAAAAAAATACTTGTTTTCAGTTTTGTAAAAAATTGCCAGTAGCGCCATTGTTTCTGAAGGTCGAATATTCATAATTGGTACGAGCGTTCTATAGAGATGAAAAAAAAGATATATGTAACGAAATTTGAGTTAGATGCTACAGGGTGTTCAAAATAAATTTATAACATTTCGACTATTTAAAATTGAAAAATCTCAAATTTTTTAAATGGCACACCCTGTATATTATTATTTTTTCTGATAGATTTTACAAAATCAACTTTTATTAAGTATGTCATATACCTATTTCTAACAGTTTTTGATTAATTTTGAATTTTTCAATTTTTACCCTTGTTTTTAATACACTTACGCTATTGTGAAAACATAAATAAGTAGTTAATAATAATTTTAATATACTTTAACTTATCTAATGATTAATTATTATGACGTAATAAATGTTCAAAAATATGCCCGTGCACTTGAATATACATGTTTAGTAGTTTTACTATATTTTCCTTCACTTTCTTTAGCATAAAGGGAATTATTATCCTGCATGCATCCCGTATCTTATTTTCCATAACTACTGGTGTTGTAGGGAGATTCACATAAACACGATGTTTAATGTAGCATCACAAAAAGGAGTCTAAAGGTGTTAAGTCACATGATCGAGGGGGCCAGTGAATGAATCCATCACTACCGATCCATTTTTGTGAGTAACGATCGTTTAAAAATTCCCGAACTTCTCGGTGGTAATGAGCAGGAGCTCTGTCTTGTTGAATCCACATTTGTTCCTTTTCAAAGTTATCAACTTCTTCAAGAAGCTGGGGTAATTCGTTCTGCAAAAAACTTAGATATCTGAGCCTGTTAAGAGACCAATAGTTTTTGGTTTTGAACTTCCTTAACTGTTGAATAATAATGCATGTTATGGTTGTTAACTGCTCCATTACTGCTAAAAGTAGCTTCATCAGAAAACATTATTTTGGAAAAAAAAATTTGGATCGGCCTCTATTGCTCCATTCATGGTGGTACAAACGTTTACTCGTCGTTCAAAAGCACGATCTTGAAGTTCTTGGTGTAGTTTCATATGAAAGGGATGATACTTGTATTTTCTCGTGGTGTGATTAGCCGTAGATTGGGATATATCAGATAAGTCAGCTAGTTGACGGCTGCTGACCTGGGGATTATCTTCAACATGAAGTAAAAATCTCCATTTCTTTTTCCTCATTGGTATCATTCTGGTTTACTACTTTCCGTTTCGTATACTCAACGCTACCACTACCATCAAACCGTTCCATTAAGCAATAAAAAGATTTTCTAGGTGGTATACGTCTATTAGGGTACTTCTCTCCGTAAAGCCTTACTGTCAAAAGACAAAGACAATTTTTTCCCGCCTCGCCCCGTATATAAACCATATCAATTAATTTATTTTTAGGGAAATCCATAACTATTACCTTTTTACATCACTTACTACAACAAATTAAACTATTTTTACTTGCTTAATAGACTTGTCAAAATTTGACAGTGCCTACATTTTTGTTTTGTCTTGGCAATTATGATGTTATAAACGTATAGTGTATTAAAAACAAGGGTAAAAATTGAAAAATTCAAAATAAATCGAAAACTATTAGAAATAGGTATATGACCTACTTACTAAAAGTTTGAGGGTTTTATAAAATCTATCAGAAAAAATAATAATATACAGGGTGTGCCGTTTAAAAAATTTGAGATTTTTCAATTTAAAATAGTCGAAATGTATAAATTTATTTTCAACATCTTTTCAATTCTTTACATATATTTTTTTTTCATCTATACGCAAAATTTAAAAATAAATTAGGAAATAGGATGTTCCATTTAAAATAACCGATCAAGTGCAAGTTGAACTTGCGCAATTAGTGTTCCGTACGTTGATTGCTTTTAAAATAAAAAATTTTGTCACAGAGGTATAAAATGATCAGTGACTTCACAAAACACACCCCAAATGAGTTTTCAACAAAGTTTGTTTCCAATCTTTACTAAAATCTGATGACCTTGAAATTTTTGATTTTTTTTTATATACCAGCTAAATTATTAAAGGTAAGGTACTCGTGATAATTTTCGTTCAATCTACACCCCATAGAGAATATTCCAGAATTTTTTCGAAATTTTTTGATAAGTACTTTTCGAGATAAGGCGGGGGACAGCAATTTTTTCGCGATTTTTTAAAAATAATACAAAGAAAGGTGCGCGCAAATATTACATTATATATATATATTTTTTACTCGTGTTTTCACAAGCTTTCATTTGACACCACACTCGATGACCTAGTAAAAAAATTTTTTTTCACTTCCGATTTCATCCCCCAAACTAACCCCTTAAGTCAAAATTTAACTCTCAAAACTACATGGCTCTGATGAGGCCATCAGTTCCTATATTATTACCAAATTTCAACTTTCTATGTAAAATAGTTTCGGAGAAAATCGGGTGTGACAGACAGACAGGCAGACACCGAAGTGATCTTATAAAGTGTTCCGTACGGAACACTAAAAAACATATGTTATATCGGCCACACTTTTTTGAAGTACCCTGTATACTGAAAAATAATTTTAAACTGTGCACCTTAACATTCCCTAAAACTATTGTATTTAAGATTTTTTTTTCGTCATTCCCGAAACAAATGAGATAATGCAGTTTACTCTATCGTTGTCTCACCCTGTACATTAAAAATGTACCTATAACTTAATAAATATAATAATAAATTATTTTGAAAATAATTTTATTCTTTTCTCTTCACCAAAAAATAAAACAGCAAAATAAAAACATTTTAACATGAAATATTTTGACTAAAAGATCCATAAAGCTAAAAGTTTTTTATTATAAATTCAGCCAACAAAAAAGTTAAACCGTCCCATAATGAGAAAGGAGGCAATCAAATAATTACACTAAACAAAAAGACCTTAATTTTCAGTTTAATTCGTTGCCTTTTAATTTAATTAATTCGGCTATTGCAGTTGCCAAAGTTCGCCAAACGAATGTTTTTTTAGTCCAAGAGCAAACAGCATGGTTTTGGTTATACGAATAGGAATCGCTATTTATTACCAAACAAAAAGATACATTCGCTGACTACACAGCCATGTTAGCGATAGGAGAAAACATAGAAAAACGCAACTAGAAAACCTCAACAAGATAACGGTAAAATCTGCCGATGGACCAAAAAATGGAAAATAAAATTGAATGAATCCAAATCAATACATATAAATTTTACAAACAAGAAAATTGAAGAACTCATCTCAATAAACTTAAATGGAAAGATAGCTCCACATGCAAACACAGCAAAGTAGTTAGGCATAAAACTGGACACTAAATTAAGGTGGAAAGACCATGTAAAAAAGAAACGAACTGAGCTTGGTCTCAAATACAGACAAATGTACTGGCATTTGGGAAGGAACTTCAAATTCTCAATACATAATAAACTAATGATATATAACCAGATCCTAAAACTAGTCTGGATATATGTCATTCAGCTGTGGGGTTGTGCCTAACAAAGCCACATCAACTGTATACAAGTCTTCCACAATAAAGTACTGCGAAGCATGGTAAATCTTCCGTGGTATGTACGCAACAAGGATCTACATAAGGACCTTGGTATTCCTGAAGTAGACAAAGAAATCAAAAGATTCGCCAATAAACACGAGTATCGTCTCCATCAACACGTCAACGAAGAGGTCCTTCAGCTCTTAGACAACCGAGATCTGGTCAGAAGGCGGCAGAGGTCCAAACCGTTCGAGCTTGTGTATTGTGTTAGTGTTAAAAGCAGAGCATAGTGCGCATGTGATAATGCTTGGGCAGGTCCGAGAAAACTTTGGGACATCATTGGATGGACTTTAGAAACATACGTTATGTACTTAGTTTTAAGAATTTATAGTTAAACTCATGGTTAGTCTCTAAGACTAGTTTTAGTAATAATATATATATATATATATATATATATATATATATATATATATATATATATATATATATATATTTAGTGAACGGCATGAAGTTTGTACAGTGCCATGGTCAAAACTCTCTTAGCTTTGTTGCCACATCAGGTGGTACCACAGGGATCACGTTTGGGGCTACTACTTTTTAATATATTTTTAAATGATCTTGCTGTTACGATAGGTATTGAATACCTAATTTAAGCCGATGACGTGAAGTTATATTGCAGATTCCAAGATCTTAACAACTGCGGAAGAATACAAAATGACTTTAATCGTATGAATGATTGATGTAACGACAACACATTACTTTTAAATATATCCAAATGCAGTGTTTACTAAATACTTAGTTCATTACAGTATATCTATAGCAAAAATGGCCAGGTTCTCAAGCAATGTCAGTCAGTGTGTTGAACACTACTTTATTATCTTTCCGGGACTATTTTCCAAAGATTATAGCGGATAGTTTTAAAACTATTAGGTTTTATTATACGTAATGCTGCAGGCTTTATAGAATATGACACACTGATATTGCTTTTTAATAGTTTTGTAAGATTGTGGCTGTAATACTTCGTGGTTATTTGATGCTTTTTTATTACACACATATTCGAAGTATCAAAAAAAATTCAAAAAAGTTTTTTAACGTACGCAAGTTTTAAACTTGACGGAGTATATCCCGAAATAGGTTATCCTTATTAAAGTCTCCTGACTAGACTTTCAATGGAAAGTCTAGAGGCATCGCAAAATAAACCACAAATTATATTTTTACAAACAATAATATCTAACAATATTGATACCAACAAAATCCTGTAATATCCTTCTTTTCACGTGCTTAGACCTTTCTCCCTCAATTTACCAGCTTTAAAAACCAATGGCCTAAAATTTTCCACTCTCTTTCAAATTTGCGAGACATATAACAGAATGCCGAACTAACTCGATATTTTCAATTGCAGGGTGACTATAATAAAACGACTGCAGGTTTTAAATTAAGCTGTTATTTTGATTTTAATTATATTCATCAAATTATAACATGTAATTTTCCATTCTGTAATTGGACTACTGTTGAATTTGGCGAATAAATAAATAAATAACATACACCCAAAATATATAAAAAAGACTGTTTTTAGTCAACTGGTTTATTTAAATTGCGATGACGCGTTTCGCTGTGGATGCAGCTTCTTCAGATCTATATTTTACACTGTCAAGTTAGGTTTAATGTTCACAATTTTATATAATTTCTTAATTATAATATTACACCTAATTTAAACTACATTGATAGTATTGGAAAACCTACACAAATTTGGAATTAGGAGAATAAATTCAATAATGGTGAATTGCTTAAATCTACCTGGTCATTGAGTAATGTACCTGTAGTCCTTAATCGATTTATTTGCATTGTCTCTAAAAGGTTTAGTTTTAAACCTTTTTGTTGGGTGTGTAAAAATTTTGAAATTCTTGTTAAATGTGTGATTTTCTGTTAAAAAATGATTAGCATATGTTGAATTAGATTTTCTATGGATGAAACTTTTTTCGTGTTCTGTAATTCTTTGTATAAATGTACGTCCAGTTTATCCTATGTATGTTTTAGGACATGACCCACATGTTAATTGATAAACCCCTAATTTATTGTCTTTATTGATATGTGGTTTGTAGTTTTTAAGATATTTCCCTATAGTATTGTTAGTCTTGTAAGCTATGTTGATATTTTTTTTGCTTTAAATATTTTTCCCAGTTTTTCCGTTGGTTTGCCGAAATAGGTTAAGCATTTAAAATGTGGTATTTCTGTCCTTAAAAAAACGTGGGTATATTTCTGAGATTGTCTTGTTTCTAAGTTTTTTTCCTAACGATATTATTAATTAAAGTAACCGAATAACCGTTGTTAACGGCTACTTGTTTTATGTAGTTTAATTCTTTAGTAAAATTTTTCTCTGATAAGGGGATATTAGTTAGTCTATCTATAAAAACTATGATAAGCTGCGAGTTTATGATGGTGGTGTGAGAACTATTGTAAATTGTGGTATCTGTATGACAAGGTTTGTGATATATTGCAAATTCATGTTTTTTCATGGTTTTACTGATTGTTAAGTCTAGGAAGTTGATTTTCCCTTCGACTTCTTCTTCCATTGTAAAATTGATATTTCTATGTAAAGAATTAATATACTGTAAAAAGTGAGTTAATTGTCTGTCCGTACCTGTAAAGCATACAATTATATCGTCTACGTATCGATACCAGAATAGACAATTATTATTGTTATTATGGTTGTTAAATATCATTGTTTCAATACTGTCCATAAAAATTTCGGCAAGTAATGGACTTAAAGGATTCCCCATAATTAACCCTTCCTTACTATTGTAGAATGTATTGTTAAATGAAAAATAATTTTGTCTTAGGCAAGTTCTTAATAAATTAATTATGTCCATTTTTATAACTTCATTTACTTTGTTTTTTGTTAATAGGTCCTCTATTAAAATTATTGTATTGATACTGAGATTGCCTTGAAAAATAGTCCTAACAACATATTGCCAAATTTCAAACAGCCGAAATTATTAACAAAGAATTCATATCTAACAATAACAACTTCAACCAAGGCTTAAGGACAATAAAAACCATTCAGAGTAAAGCAAAACAAAATGATGTAATCTTTACCAAAGCAGATAAAGGTAAACACAGTAATAGCAATAGACAAAATCGTCTATTGACCACCCAATCAGACCAGTTGTTTCCTATATGTCTGCTCCAGCATATAAGACGTCATCCTTTTTAATTGATTTAATCAAATATCATACCAAATTTGAACCTAAATATAGTATCAAAAACTCATACGAACTCGTGAATAAAGTTAAGAATATAACAATACCAGATAATTCTAAATTAATCTCTTTCGATGTCAAAAACTTATTTTTCAAGTGTTCCCCCCCCAGATGAAACAATAATTTTGATAGAGGACCTATTAACAAAAAACAAAGTAAATGAAGTTATAAAAATGGACATAATGAATTTATTAAGAACTTGCCTAAGACAAAATTATTTTTCATTTAACAATACATTCTACAATAGTAAGGAAGGGTTAATTATGGGGAATCTTTTAAGTCCATTACTTGCCGAAATTTTTATGGACAGTATTGAAACAATGATATTTAACAACCATAATAACAATAATAATTGTCTATTCTGGTATCGATACGTAGACGATATAATTGTATGCTTTACAGGTGCGGACAGACAATTAACTCACTTTTTACAGTATATTAATTCTTTACATAGAAATATCATTTTTACAATGGAAGAAGAAGTCGAAGGGAAAATCAACTTCCTAGACTTAACAATCAGTAAAACCATGAAAAAACATGAATTTGCAATATATCACAAACCTTGTCATACACATACCACAATTCACAATAGTTCTCACCACCTTAACCATCATAAACTCGCAGCTTATCATAGTTTTATACATAGACTAACTAATATCCCCTTATCAGAGGAAAATTTTACTAAAGAATTAAACTACATAAAACAAGTAGCCGTTAACAACGGTTATTCGATTACTTTAATCAATAATATCGTTAGGAAAAAAACTTAGAAACAAGGCAATCTCAGAAATATACCCACGTTTTAAGGATAGAAAATACCACATTTAAATGCTTAACCTATTTCGAAAAACCAACGGAAAAACTGGGGAAATTTTTAAATCAAAAATATATCAACATAGCTTACAAGACTAACAATACTATAGGGAATATCTTAAAAACTACAAACCACAAATCAATAAAGACAATAAATCAGGGGTTTATCAATTAACATGTGGGTCATGTCCTAAAACATACATAGGACAAACTGGACATACATTTATACAAAGAATTACAGAACACCAAAAAAGTTTCATCCATAGAAAATCTAATTCAACATATGCTAATCATCTTTTAACAGAAAATCACACATTTAACAAGAATTTCAAAATTTTTACACACACCCAACAAAAAGGTTTAAAACTAAACTTTTTAGAGACAATGCAAATAAATCGATTAAGGACTACAGGTACTTTACTCAATGACCAGGTAGATTTAAGCAATTCACCATTATTGAATTTCTTCTCCTAATTCCAAATCTGTGTGGGTTATCCAATACTATCAATGTAATTTAAATTAGGTGTAATATTATAATTAAGAAATTATATAAAATTGTGAACATTAAACCTAACTTGACAGTGTAAAATGTAGATCTGAAGAAGCTACATCGACAGCGAAACGCGTCATCTCAATTTAAATAAACAGTGGAAATTGACTAAAAACAGTCTTTTATTATATATTTTATAATGAATTTCCATCAAGTACAAGCTACAACCATCCAAAATACACCTAAATATTTTTTAAATTTGTACTTTAATCAATAATATACAAGGCTCAGCTTGAAGTAAAAAAAAAAAAATTAAGGTCATCAAGAGGGGTGTCAAATGAGTGAGTTCAAAAATATATGTAACGTAATACTTGCGCAAACATTTTATATTATTTTTAAAAAATTGCAAAAAATCGCCGTTTCCCACCCTATCTCTAAGAGTACTAGTCTAAATATTTCGAAAAAGTTCTGAAATATTCTCCATAAGATATGTACTGCTCTCTTCTTTAATTACGCTTACAAGTTGAGCATTTCATTGCCCAAGTAGTGATACAATTATACAAAAAACATCAGAATAACACATCTGGAGAATCGTAAACAGTCTAAGGAGGTAAAAATATTATTATTACATTTTTAAATGTTCTGTTTTAAAAATAAAATGAACTGTGAGAACAACATGCTTTCTTAATGTTACTTCATTTTTAGTGTTCCTTACGGAACACTTATAAGATCACTTCGGTGTCTGTCTGTCCGTCTGTAACACCCGATTTTCTCTCCCGAAACTATTTGTCATAGAAAGTTGAAATTTGCTAATAATTTAGGAATTGATGGCCTCATCAGAGCCATGTAGTTTTGAAAGTTAAATTTTGACATAAGGGTGGGGGTGAAATCTGAAGTGAAAAAAAATTTTTTTTACTAGGTAATCGAGTGTGGTGTCAAATGAAAGCTTGTGAAAACACGAGTAAAAAATATATATATAATGTAATACTTGCGCGCACTTTTCTTTGTATTATTTTTAAAAAAATCGCGAAAAATCGCTGTCCACTCGCCTTATCGAAAAGTACTTATCAAAAAATTTTGAAAAAATTATCACGAGTGCATTACTTGTAATAATTTATCTGGTATATAAAAAAAAAAAAAAATTTCAAGATCATCAATTTTCAGTAAAGATTGGAAATAAACTTTGTTGAAAACTCATTTGAGGTGTGTTTTGTGAAGTCACTGATCATTTTACGCACTTCCGTTACAACATTTTTTATTTTAAAGCAATCAACGTACGGAACACTAATTGCGCAAGTTCAACTTGCACTTGACCGGTTTTTTAAATCTCTATTTGACCCAACGTCTAGTAACCTACAGTGATTTTTGGTTCGACTGCGGACTAGAAAAATTCGCCAGCACATTGAGATTAAGATTGATCTCTGTTTAAGGTTAAGATCTGTTACTCCGATAAAAATGCCTTTATTGGAAAACTTATTTTATAAAATTCTTAGAAGTTATGCAACACGTTTACAACAGAGTGAAGAACATATCCCTTACTCGAAATTAGTTCTTTTTTAAAAATCGTTACTTCTAATTAGTTTGGTGTGGGTTTGTGTTAACAAATAAGTGTAAATAGAACTCAAACTTCTACGTCTTTTTTATGATTGAGATTGTTTTTGTAAGTTTTTATGTAACACATATACAATACATACATATATATAATATATATATATATAATATATATATATATATATATATATATATATATATATATATATAGTGAAATCTGCTTATAACAAACCCGTTTATAGCGAATTTCCGGTTATAACGAACTATTTTATAATGCACGAAAAAACTTCCTTAAGACAAACACAAATTTTTATCTTGTTATAACGAACTTCCGGATAAAGCGAACCAAATTTAGATGTTTTGTGTCCGTTTATAACGAACTTGCTACTCCCTGTGCTCGACGTCGCGCGACTTGATCTAGGGAATTCACCAAAACTCGCTCGGAACCCCTATTCTACTTGTTTCCACCGCGTCGCTAGTTCGAGCAGTATTATTTTCAATTCACTTGTTGTGTTATGCGGTTTTAATGCATATTTGATCAAAGTAGCAAAGTGAATGTTTAAGTTTCTATTTCAAAATGAGTACAGAAAAACGTAAAGCGTTTACTTTAAAAGGCAAACACGATATTATAAGGAAAATAGAAAAAGGAGTTAAACGAAGTGATGTTTGCAAAGAGTTGAATTTAACTAAATCTACGATTTCTACCATATGGAAGAAGAGGCAAGAAATCTTATCAATCTATGATAAAAGAAACTTTAGATGTAAAAAATAATAAAATCTACACATGACCAAGTCGATAAAGGACTCCTTAATGGTTTAGTCAAAAACGACATGAACATTTTTCTATTACCGGCTATACTTTACAAGAGAACGCTAGTGAATTGGGAAGGAAAATAGAGAACACCGAGTTTAACTGTTCTAGAAGTTGGATTGAACGATTTATAAAGCTACATAATATTAGTGGGGGTAAGATAGTAGGATAAACTGCAGGAGTGGATATGACTGTTGTTAATCAGTGGTTGGTCAATATGTAGAAATTCGAGAAAGTTATGAATATATGGACATTTTTAATGCGGATGAAAACGCCTGATAAGACATTAAAGTTTGTCGGAAAGAATTGTGCTGGTGGAAAATTATCAAAAATTATAATTATTGTGTTAGTAACTGCAAATATGTGTGAAACAGAGAAAAGAGAATTGTTGGTGATAGGAAAGTTCGCCAATTTCAGGTGAATTAAAAACAAACATTTACCCGTCAAGTACAAATCAAACAGTAAAGCCTGAATGATATTAGAAATTTTTAAAAACGAACTGATCGAATAGGACAAAGAATTAAAATTCACAAACAGAAGAATATTACTTTTCATTGACAACTGTCCAGCGTCCCCTGAAGTTGATCTACAGCAAATAAAATTGGTTTCATGCCTCCAAACACAAGTGTAAAGCTTCAGCCTATGGATCAAGGTGTGATACATTCTTTAAAATGTCATTAAGGAAGGAATGTAGATATGACTCAGATGATGAGCTACCGTTGACTCAGTGGATTGAAAAACATTGAGAAGATTCTACTGGTTTTCTAGAATTTGTTTACGATGCTGACATTCAACAAAGTACAGTGGAAATCGAGATTAAGAAAATGTTTAATCACTTTAATTTGCAAGAATATGTATGTGCTGATAATGAATTAATGACGAGAGAAATATTAACTGATGATCAAATTGTGACATCAGTGACTTCTGGAAAGATTTTAAGCGATAATGTAGACGAAGACGAGCTTGGAGAAGGAGATAATAAAAATTTCAGAAATTACTAAGAAAATGACTGAAACAATTTTTTGGAATCTCGTGAAGTTCCTGAACATATATGGAGTAGTTTTTGTGATCTTGACAATTTTATAAACACCATTTCTTTTTTAAGTAATATTGTATAAACGAAAATTACTGATTTTATTGTATAAATTACGTATTTTAATGTTTTGGTTTATAATCCTACTAGCCGTGCCCGCGGCCCCGCTCGCGTGGATTTGATTCACTACTATCGTCACTGCTTATTCCTTATGTTACCTAACGTAATAAAATATCTGCCATTATTTCCCTTTATCTCCCATTATTTCTCCTTATCTCCCATTATCTCTACATCATTTCCATTATTTAGGCTTATCTCTGCTCATTTCCCATTATTTATCCTTATCTCCCATTATTTCTCCTTATCTCCCATTATCTCACCTTATCTCCCATTATCTAGGTTTATCTCGACTTATCTCGCAATACTTCTCCTTATCTTCCATTATTTCTCTTTATCTCTTATTATCTCATCATAACTCCCATTATATAGACTTATCTCTGCTTATCTCCCATTACTTCTCCTTATCTCCCATTATTTATACTTATCTCCTATTATCTCACCTTATCTCCCATTATCTAGGCTTATATCGAATTATATAGAACATATGTATAAATTTATAAAAACACGTAAATCGGATAAGTGGTTCTCAAGTGATACGCGCACTAACGGACAGACAGACAGAGAGAGAGACGTTGCATTTTATATCTACTATATTCTTTGCAACATGATATTGTTCCATATTTAATGGTTTAGGCAGTGTATTGCAGGAGAACGCACTAACGTCACTGCTTATTCTTTATGTTACCTAACGCAATAAAATATATCTTATAATCTGGCCAGAGAGCATATGTATGTTTTAAAAAAAAGCGCATAAATCGGATAAGTGGTTCTCGAGTGATAAGCGCACTAACGGACAGACGTTGCATTTTATATATATAACATTCTTTGCTACATGATATTGTTCCATATTTAATGCTTTAGGCAGTGTATTACAAGAGAACGCGCTAGCGGCAAACATTTCTCCGACTTGATTCGCTATTATCGTCACTGCTTATTCCTTATGTCACCTAACGTAATAAAACATATCCTATAACCTGGCCAGAGAACATATGTATGTTTTAAAAAAAAGTACGTAAATCGGATAAGTGGTTCTCCAGTGATAAGCGCACTAACCTACAGACAGACAGACAGAGAGACGTTGCATTTTATATATATTATAGATATATACCAACATACATAATAATAACTTTAGTGTGACTTGTTTTATTTTCCATTGAAAGTTTTCTTTTATTTTAATAATTATTATTATTCATTTTTCTAAACATTAGCGCCTAATCTAAATAAAAAAGTAGTGAAAAATGAAATTAGATTTTGTTTACTGTTTGTAATAAACCTCGGATATAGCGAACCATTTTTAGTGATTTTTTGGAGTTCGTTATAAACGGACTTCACTGTTGATATCTCTAAAACCACATAAACATAAAACAGTTCTGAAAATGATAATACTCTTCAAGTATAAGGTATCCACTATCGTTGGACTGATGTTTTACAGTGTGAAATCAAATGGATCACAATGATAACATCCTACCATCGAATCATGACTCTGGGCCTCTAATTATATCATGATAAATTCATTACAGCCCTTATTATGGATCCATTACAAAATATGTCCTCTACATAAAGAAGTAATATATCTATATATTATCTACTTTCGATTTTGATATTATTAAGCTCCTTAACTATAAATATTAGCATGTTAAGTAATAATAACCAGCGTTACATGCTACGACAATTAAATGAACAAAAACAAGTAAAAATTTTATAAAAATTGCAGCCGTAAAGACTACAACAACAAAAACAGGACATGTTATACCCTTTTGAATGTAATCAAAACATTTTTATAAAAATGGTGTCGGGTGATAAGTTAGCTTGTTTAAAAATTAAAAGGTTATTTACAAAGGTAATTTTTTTCTCAGTTATCGTCTATTTTTAATTGACATTTTGGTAGAGAAAATATTGAACAAATACACATTGAGTAATACGACGGTGTTTTTTTAATTTATGTACTTAGCTGTGAAGGAAAACTTATAGAGCTCAAAAAAAATATATTTATTGGCATAACTACCCTTTACTACTAATACACCAAAAAAAAATCTTCCTTTGCATCTTAAAAAAACAACGCAGCAGTCCTTTTAAAATTTTCATCTAAGGAAAATTCTTGAGCCATAAGGTCTTTTTTCATTTTCTTTAACAAGAAAAGTTGCAGAACGCTAATTCAGGGCTATAAAGTCGATGCTATAACGGCGGTGAATTTACAGCGTTAGGTAATGGACCCTGTAGTTAGCGTAAATAGTTTTGGTTCTTCATGAATTCCGACGTTGTTCTGTAGTAGCCACTTTCAGGTTGAAGTAAACCTCTTCATGAATTGTGGACCATTTCTCCATATATTCTTTAAGAAAAGTTCTTTCGCAGTCCCTTAAAAACGGTCGCAATCAACTTTCCAGAAGACGACTAAGTTCTCGCCTTCTTTGGAAATGAAGAGCTCTTTTGGACCCATTATATCAACTCCTGCTTCGTGAAAGGATACCAAAAGAACACCCTGGTGTCATATACTATAAGTATTGATAACTCGTTTATCTAGACGAGGTTCCATGGTTAAAAAAAAATGCGGTTGCTATGGGTAGTACGAGGATGGACTGAAAAGTTCGCGGCCTCACCAAAACATAATTATAATAATTTTATTATAGTACTCTCAATAAGCTCTTACTTTCTTTGGTTGTCAAAGTGTAAAATTTTGTTGCTGTAGAATTTGTGGTTTTTAGGTTAGATAAGTTTAGTGAGACCAAGTGTAGCGTTTTTAGAAAAATAGAAAAAATTGAACAAGGTGCGGTCTTCAAGTACATGTTTAAAAAAAGATTAACACCAAAGGAAATCCACGATGATATGGAAACAACACTAGGGGAATCTGCTCCGTCATATACCACTGTGAAAAAATTGGTAGCAGAATTTAAACGTGGACGAGAGAACATCGAAGATGACCCTCACTCCGGCCAGCCCACGACGTCTACGACTGAAGAAAACATCGGCAAAGTGTGTGATCTCGCATTGAAAGACCGTAGATTAACTATCAGGGAGATTGCAGACACTATAGACATTTCGTATGAACGAACACAAAACATCATTGCCAACGAACTGGGATTTTCTAAGGTTTCCGCTAGGTGGGTCTCCAGATTGCTTTCAGTTGACCAAAAACGAATTTGACTCACGATTTCTCGCGACTGTTTGGAGATGTTTGAGGCCGATCCGCAAGATTTTCTTAACAGGTTTGTGACAATGGACGAAACCTGGGTTCGACATTATACTCCAAAGACAAAACAACAATCCAAGCAGTCGAAAAAACCTAGTGAACCGACCTCAAAGAAAGCGAAGGCAATTCTGTCGGCTGGAAAAGTGATGACATCAGTTTTTTGGGATGCTAAAGATATTATTATGATGGATTACCTTCCGAAAGGCGAAACAATAAACTCGACTTACTATTGCACACTGTTGTGTCGTTTACATCAAGAAATTAAAGAGGACGCCCCAGATTACTGGACGTGATCAGGACAACGCTCGCGTTCACACGTCGGTTGAGTCTATGGCTCAAATTCGTCATTGTGGTTTCAAATTGCGGCCCCACCCGGCTTATTCTCCCTGTATTTGGCACCTTCGGACTTTCATCTGTTTCGAAATTTTCATCAAACGAAGAAGTCGAAGCTGCAGTTAACAAGTATTTTGAAGACCTTGAGGAATCTTTTTTTCAAACAGGTATAAAAGCTTTGGAAAGCAGGTGAAAGAAGTACCTAGAGCTAGATGGAGATTACGTCGAAACATGAACATATTTTTGTACGTATTTTATTTTGTTTTCTTGACTAGGTCGCGAACTTTTCAGTCCATCCTCGTAGTTTGACATTTAATCCAGAATTTAACTTGCTATTTATAGTGAATTTTCAAAAAATATATGACCTACAAAAAACTGCGTAAAGCAAAAGTAAAATGACATAAGGTAAATCCCGAGATATAAGATCCTGGCTTTTTGCTTTTTCAGTGGAGCAATAAACGACCCTATATTAAGGTTTGGTGTATAGTTGCCAGGTATTAGGATAAACGTATTTTTATTTTACCTGCTTTGTATACCGCCCTTACTTGCACCTGCAATCATATTAGATCTATTTTTACCTATATATTTACTACCTGGCAACCTGGTCTGGAGCCCAAGTATTTGATAATATAGGCCTAATGACCACAAATTCCCATTACGATTTGAAAGATACATTTTATTATTTTTATTTTTAGTTTTACTTACAACTTACAACGTAACGGTTCTATTTTAATTATATGGGGTCCCGCGTCCGTGGGAAAATTGCAATAGTGGCTATGGCACGAGAAAACATTTATCACTTGACGCTAAACAAATAGTGAAAAATGTTTACCATAATTTGGTAAAAAAGAAATTTGAATAAACAAGATGGCTTGAAAAAACAAGTGAACTAACAAAAACACCAGTTCCTACTATTAAGGGTATTGTAGGAAAACCATCACTTAGGGGCAGGAAAAAATGGAAATTTTTCAAATGCATCATGTAGACCAGAGGTGCTCAAACTTGAACTGCTGGCGATCGACCTCAATATTGTTAGACTACGATCGATCGACTCTGAGAGGCTGCAAGTAAGTGTGATGCAGGATTGTCGTCTAGGTAGGGTATATCGTGGCATAGATAATAGTTTTCCGCACAATATGCATTTTTTTAGTCAAGGTAAGTGTAGGTCTGTTCTAAAATGTCAATGAAAAAACTCATAATTATTCAAAACTGCGAGTTTATTGGTTTTTACAAAACAAACGAGTTCTAGTGTCTAAACTTAACTAAAGAGTGGCTTTGGATGTTGAAGCGTGGCACTGCATGTTCTCAGCATACTTTTCATAAGATGGTACGTAATTACCGAGTGCTAATCGCAAGCATGATGACATATGTTCGTCAGTTAGTAGATTGCGATATTTTGACTTAATTATCTTCATTTCAGAAAATGCAGACTCGCACAAGTAAGTTGACCCAAACATTGCCGTCAGTTGAAGGGCGATTTGCCTTAGATTCGGATATTTATCTTCAGATATAAAACACCAGAATTTTGTATCAGATGCTGTGGCTTTGAGATGTATATCTGATATAATCTGCACTAACTCATTTTCAACAGAACATGAGTCCATGTTAAACTGACTTGCTATTTCAGTAGCTAATTCCTCAATGTTTTTACACGAAAAAGGATAACTCATAAATGATGCGATATTTGCCAATTTACTAAAATCATAAAAACGTATTTCGAATTGGCCCAAAATATTTGATAATTCTGCCTCATAAATATCATAATTCAACTGAGGAATCCTTGCTTTCAGAGACGGAAAAATTTTCAGATCCTTTCATTTCAGTTGATCTATCATAAGTTGCAATTTACTTTTGAATGCGTTTATTGCGTTAATCATCTCAATAATAGTTTTTCCTTTACCTTGAAGCTCCAAATTAATGGTGTTTAAATGCATTGTGATATCTGTCAAAAATACCAAATCAGTCAGCCATTTTCCGTTTTTCAGCATCTGAGTGTCATCACCTCTTTCGTCCAGAATCACCTCTTTCGTCCAGAAAAGCTGTTATTTCGGGCAATAATTCTTGAAACCTTTCTAGGAATTTTCCGCGACTCAACCACCTGACGTCCGTGTGAAGAACTAAATCAGTGTGTTCAGCTGACTCACTATCTTCCAACTGCAATTTAAAGGGAAGTCGTTGCAAGCTACGTACACGGATAGAATTTACAATTTTTATTGCAATGCCCATATTCTCCTCCATGTTTAGAACTTTTGAACACAAAACTTGTTGATGTATAATGCAATGGAAGGAGAAAAATGAAGGGAAATCATCATTAGCTCGACACAATGCCACAAAACCGTTTTTGTTTCCAGTCATTGCTGGTGCTCCATCGGTTGTAATGCACATTAGTTTATATATTGGTTGCTTTTAGTTTGTTACAAAATTGAAGAAAACGTCATACATATCTTCGCCACGGGTCTTTCCTTTCAAAGGAATCATTGTCAAAAACTCTTCCTTAGCCGACATGTCATTGAATACCATTCGAATAAAAATACACAGCTGGGCAGTGTCTGTCATATCGGTGGATTCGTCGAATTGTAAAGAAAAGTATGTACATTCCATGATATCATGTTTTAGTTTATCTGCCATGTCCTGACTCATGACTTCAACACGCCTTGTAACAGTCGGACGAGATAACTGAAGTTCTCTAATAGCAGACATAATCTCTGTTTTATTTTTAAAATCTCCAAATAAAGTCTCACCCGCTTCAATAAATGCTTCCTTCACAACCAATCCATTATCAAATGGTTTCTTGTGTTTCGCCAATATATGAGATATTTTAAATGACGCGATCGTTGCAGCTTTTGATTGTTTGGCTGGTCTTGTGAACATGGTTTGTTCTTTTTTCAAACAAGTTATCAAATCACATACTTTTCGTTTTCTTAATTCACTCTGTGACGGAAAATCCTTTTCATAGTTTTTATGAACCGTTTTATGATGCCTCTCTAAGTTCCCACGCTTAGGTATTGCAACTGACGCACGGCAAATGAGACAAATGCACTTATCCTTTACCATACAAAAGAAAAATTCTTCCTCCCAATCGTTATTAAAATGATAAGTTTTACTTTTCTTCGCCGCACTCATTTTGGACTATTTATTAATAAACTTTGTATCGATGTATCGCCTTCAAGTTACAACTCAGACTGACTCCTAATCCTGCAGGCGCAACATATATATCGGCGCGAACGAAGTCTCGAATGTTCCCGTTAAACACGCCTCCCGAAGTTTCTAGAAAAATCGGCGGGAATCAAAAACGCGGCTTTTCTTTGACAAGTACCGCGCGTTCCTTTGATAAAGCCGCCTTTTGCCGCTAGCAGGGGGTTATTACGATAAAAGAAAGTGATGAGGGGGTTATTCTGGCTTAATTGTGGATCGAATAAATTTTAGTAGTTTATTCATTTCATTTTGTTTTAGTTACCTAAAACAAAATCTGTGAATAGTTCTATATCGGAATTTTTTTCTCGAGATCGACTCAAAAAGCAGTTGCGATGGACTTGTAGATCGCGATCGACCGTTTGAGCACCCCTGATGTAGACGAATGTGGAAAAGACGTCATCAGGAGAAAAATATATTCTATATATGAAGAGCAGTTGGTGCCGACACTAGACAAAATAAAGTTAAGACTGGTGCAGGACGGGACCAATATACATTGTGGCCGATCAACCCTTCACAGAATTCTGTTAAGAATGGGATTCACGTTCTGAAAAATCAATAAAAGGCAAGTAGTGGCGGAGTCACAAAGATTACGAATCTTGCGACATACTTATTTACAAAAAAATAAAAAGTATCGATCAGAGAATTGGCCAATAATTTACCTTGACGAAACATGGTTCGATACCCATGAGACTGTGCAAAAAAGGTGGGTTGACAGCAGTACAAAATGTCAGACTAACGCACCTTCAAATAAAGGTAAACGAATAACCATTTTGATGCTGGATCTGAAAAGGGCTAGGTTTCAAATTGTCCACTATTATCTGCAAAAAAATTCTAGTTTGGACTATCACGAAGACACGACCGCAGAACTTTTTGAAAATTGGTTTCAAAATTCCCTTTTTGCCAAATATTCTTGAGCAGTTTGCCAAATGTTCTTGAACAGAGAGTTATAGTTATGGACAATGCAAGTTACTAGAGTCGCCTACTAAATAAGGTTCCTAATGTAGCCAACACCAAATCGGAAATACAGGAATATATGTTAGAAAGTGACATTTATTTTGACCACAGTTATAAAAAAAATGATTTTTTGGAAGTTTTGAAGGACTATAAAAATGAAAAAGAAATATGTTTGTGATAGTATGGCTGAAAAAAATTGGACACACTGTTTTGCGGCTTCCTCCGTATTATTGTGTGTTTAATCCAATTGAACATATTTGGCATCAAGTTAAATCAAAAATAAGGGCACAAAATGTTTTTTTCTACTTTAAGCGTGTCAGTGGTTGAATTAGTAAAAAAGTTATAAATGATATACCTTGTGAAAGCTGGAAGAATTTCATTCAGCACGGTGTTTTTTATTTATTTATTTATTTATTTATTTACGGTTCATTAGAACCTAATTTAACTATCGGATAGGCATATTCTTACAATGTTGATATAATAGTTGCTTATACTTATTTATGGTTGCACAATTTTTAATATTATTTGGTAGGTCATTAAAATGTTTAAGTCCTTTATAATAAGGATTTGCTCGATCAGCTTCATTTGTAATTTCCACTACTCGGAAGTCATTTCATCCTCTGGTGTTGTAGTTGTGTATCTGATTGACGTATCTAATTTTCTCGGTCAAATATGTGGGACAATGTTCTATCTTTATATTATAGATGAATTTCATTGCGTAATAAAATAAGCTCTGCTTTACACAGCTAATTTAATCTAACATATCTTTTATGTGCGTATCTCTAGGCTTCCGCAATATAAATCTCATTGCCTTGTTTTGAAGTTTTTGCAGTAGTTCTATTTGTGTATCCTTAGCAAGAAATAATACCTAGGGACAATAAATAAAATGTGGCTCAATTATGCTTCTATATATTAATATTTTATGGTATTCACTTATGATGTAGCAAGTTCTATACATGAAATAAAGTTTTTGGTTTATTTTATTCACTAAATATTGAAAGTGTGCATCAAATTTAAGTTTACAATCTATTATTATACCCAAGTATTTAATTTCGTTTACTTTTTCTATTTCACGTTTATTTATGTATAATTTATGATTATTATTATAGTTACTGTGTGATATTATCATATATTTAGTTTTATCTGTATTTAGTTTTAACATATTTATACACATCCACTTGTAAAGAATATTCAAAACGGGACTGCATTTTATTATTAGCCACATCCAAACTAACATCACTAATTGCAATCACTGCATCGTCTGCAAATAGTCTAAGATCCCCGTACTTTAAACCGTCTTTAATGTCATTTATGTATATGAGAAACAGTACCGGCGCAAGGACAGAGCCTTGCGGTAGACCATTATTCACTGGTATCACTGATGATGTCGTGTTTCCAATTTTTGTTTGTTGCTTTCTATTCGATAGGTAATCTTCAAACCATTTTAATCCTATATCACGCACTCCAATTTTGTGTAGTTGCATAAGCAATAATTTTCTGTCTATAGTTTCAAATGCTCTTTTTAAATCTATGAAAGTTCATACAATGTATTTTTTATTCATCAAATCTTCACGCCATTCACTTATAACATAATTAATTGCAGTTTTACATGAGTGTTTGCTTCTAAAACCCGATTGCTCTGGAATAATGATATTGTTAACATTCAAATATTGCACTAACTGATTTTTTATCACTGTTTCAAGGATTTTTTCGTCACTTGGAAGCGTATTTATTGGCCGAATCTCTTCAGATTTTATAGTATATTTTATTTTTTCAGTTGGCACAATTTGGAAATTTTCCATTCGTTAGGCACTTTTCCTTGCAGCATGCTATTATTGATGATATTGGCGTAAAAAAAAGCCGTGTACGTTATAGAATGTTTAATTACACCTTCAGATAAAATATTCTTACCGCCAATTTTATTTTTAAATTTTTTAACTATTTCAATTATTTCATTACTATCTACTGTTTGAAATTTAAATTGGTGATTGGTGTTAAAGTTGAAGATTCATATATTTATGTAAATAATATAAAACCACTGATAATTACCTCAGCTGATGACAGTGATAGTGAGACCGAATTAGGCTTAAGTTAAAATATATTTTTATTTATACAATATGTCCCCTCTTGTAAACCATATTCATTCAAACTGTATATTTGTGCTTCTTATCCATTTGTTTTTTACATGCATCTATAAATAAACATCTCCAAAACCACTTATAATTTTATTTATTCGCATTAATGAATAAAATTCTTAAGTCCATCTCTGCAACCTATCATAAACAAAAGGTCAGAATTTTTATATTGCCCACTTAAAAACGGCAAAAATCAGGATCTTATATTTTGGACAGGGTATACCTCCCCCCTGAAAAGACTGTCTGCTAAAGAAATTTACGACTACATCCTTAATACATTGAAATAACAATGTCCTGCCTACACTATTATTAAGCATTGAGTTGCAAATTTCCAAAAAGGAAGAAACGATAGCAGTGATAAACGACGTGCTGGAAGACCTGCATCTGTATTTACCCTACAGAATATTAGATGAATGATGATGATGATGATGATGATGATGATGAAATGATTTTGGAGAATGTTGTCGAAGACTTGTCTGTAAACAAATACCCTTTTTTCTGGAAAATCTCGAGTTCATTAATAACCGTTGCTTTAAATGTAGAAACTTAAAAGGCGATTGCGTTGAATAAACAATTATTGTTTTTGAGATTTGCTTGTCGTTTTTATGTTCGGCTAGAAACTTATCAATACGCCCTCGAATGTTTTATTTATTAGTTTTTTACCTCAATAGACTCTCTCTATCTTGCGCGTTTGTTTAACAATACAGTTTTTTTATTGATTGTAAAACAACAATAAAGGAGAGGATCATTAAACCTGATATTGTTGAAATCCCACTGAAATTTATTGGAAGAAATTTATACCGAAAATTTTGCGATGAAGTTTCAGATTTTTTTTACAAAAGTATCTGTTTTCAACTTATTCGAAAGCCAATTTTCGGTATGACATTCAGTACGGTTGATCTGTATGAGGGTAACAGCTTCCATAGATTGTACCAATAAAAACTATGTATTAAATACATTTCGGCTTTCTTATGACCTTTATCGATACGAGTGCGTAATGCTGGTAAAAAATCGATTTCGCCGAAGGTAGAAATGTTTGTGAGTTGTATTTATAGATCGTAGGTAACTAGATAGGGGTTTTAGTGCAGTAAAAAAAGGTCAAAATAATGATGCGATAGGCATAGTTTAGATACAGCACTATCATGATTTTTTCCTCTCTGGGGTATCACCAGGGGAGTATTGGTCCTGAATTTTAGATCTCGAAAAAACCTGTGCTCTTTTGCTTATAAACAATTTAAGTTTTTTGAGCTTAAAATGTGAATAACTCCGTTTATAGAAGTCGGATCGAGGCAAAAAAAAAAAACAAAATCAAAGACTGTTATTGTACGGGTCGGCAGTGTTGAAGTGTTGAGCTTGAAACTTTCAGAAAATATGCCTTTTGTTGTAGCAAAAATACCCTGAAATTTTGGTATAAAAATATTGAACCCAGTGGGCATAATTGAATTTGTTATTTAAAATTTGAATTGCCCGCCATTTTGTGCCATTTGGTCCAAAATGGATCTTTTCTTTTCAAAATTTAGATATTGACGCCAACTTTCCGATGACATTAGACAAATTTATTTTGGAGTCATTTTAGCTTTTTAGTGTTCCGTACGGAACAGTTATAAGATGACTTCGGTGTCTGTCTGTCCGTCTGTCTGTCCGTCTGTTTGTCCGTCTGTCACACCCGATTTTCTCCGAAACTATTTGTCATAGAAAGTTGAAATTTGGCAATAATATAGGAATTGATGGCCTCATCAGAGCCATGTAGTTTTGAAGGTTAAATTTTGACGTAAGGGGTTAGTTTTGGGGGTGAAATCGGAAGCGAAAAAAAAAATTTTTTTACTAGGTAATCGAGTGTGGTGTCAAATGAAAGCTTGTGAAAACACGAGTAAAAAATATATATATAATGTAATACTTGCGCGCACTTTTTTCTTTGTATTATTTTTAAAAAATCGCGAAAAATCGCTGTCCACCCGCCTTATCTCGAAAAGTACTTATCAAAAAATTTTGAAAAAAATTTTGGAATATTTTCCAAGGGGTGTAGAATTGAACGAAAATTATCACGAGTGCATTACCTTTAATAATTTATCTGGTATATAAAAAAAATAAAAATTTCAAGGTCATCAATTTTCAGTAAAGATTGGAAACAAACTTTGTTGAAAACTCATTTGGGGTGTGTTTTGTGAAGTCACTGATCATTTTACATTTCCGTTACAAAATTTTGTGTTTTAAAAGCAATCAACGTACGGAACACTAATTGCGCAAGTTCAACTTGCACTTGACCGGTTATTTTACCTTCGTTTATTAATCAAATAACAACAAATACGTTTTTTCGGTCATTTTCACGTTAACGAAAATGATTTTTTTATAAAAATAAAGGTCTCGCGATTTTCTACCTTTTTTCCAAAATAACCAAAAAAACGCATTTCGAAATTCAATTGTGCCCACTGGGTTCAATATTTTTGTACCAAAATTTCATTTTTTTTTTGCTATCACAAAAGGAATATTTTCTGAAAATTGCTGCTTTTTAAATTTTGTAGATTAGGTATGCACTTGAGCGACTGAAAACCAAGGAGGATTTATTGGAAATTTCATTAAGAAGAATTCGTTTTTTTTTTTGTCCCCATTCGACTTATATAATCGGAGTTATTCACATTTTAAGCGTCAAAAAACGCGTTTTGGAAACTTAAATTGTTTATAAACAACAGAGCTCAAGTTTTTCGAGATTCAAAACTCAGGACAATACAACGCCCCACTGCATGGAAAATATATTAATTACCTACCCATATCTATTTTCCAGTACAAGTAGTTGATTTCTCGTTATCTGTATAGTTCGAAATAAATAAAAAAAATGTATTTTTTTCGCCAATAATAAATTTCCTGGTGAAAACTGCATTAAAAACGTCAGATATAGGTTATTAATACTCATTAATAATTCTCTTTAATTAAGCAAACTCTTATAAAAATCAATTGTCATTAAACTCTGCTAACATAAATAAAATACTTAAAATAATAACGTAAAGAAATAGTATTGCCGCTGCCGGCGTGTCATTTCTCTTCAACCCGTTTTAAAATTCACGGCCTCTCACTCAGCCATGAACATGATAACTGTGAGAAGTGCTGCACAATGATTTTATAATTTGCGTAGTCCACTGATTTTGTAAATTTTGAACTATATTCAAATTTATTAAAAATTGTCTCCAGGAGTCACTCATTTCAATATATTAAACGATTTTCATAACACCCTATATATATATATATATATATATATATATATATATATATATATATATATATATATATATATATATATATATATATATATATATATATATATATATCTATATATATAGCAATTCAGTATACAGAAAAAACAAATTGCGAGTCTTAGGTGGTTAATTCATTATCAACGTTTGGAATGTTTTGATTATCTTTTGGTCCTTCTCCAAACTGTTTTTTCTGTATTCTAAATTCCAGCTTGTCATATTATCCTAATTTCCAAACCGGACTTTAAACTTATCCTCCTTGTATTTCTTCCCATTTTATTGACTTTTCAATTTGACGATATATACTTATATTTCGTACTAAAGCCGGTCCTGTCCTGATTATTTTTCGATGGGCTATGGCCCTGTAGGTTTAATGATCCCTTGCTTCTGTCAGATGGCTGGTTCCTGTCAGCGTTGTGTCAAATATGTCATACAAATTGCAAGTCACAGGTGGTTAATTAAAATTGAATTAATTTATAATTGATATTAGCATCCAAGGTTTTTAATGGCATCCCTTTTGTAAATGCCTTTTTACTGATTTAATATGTTAGTGTCTAATGTAAGATTTACTTAATTGTTAGTAGCATTTATGTAATTGGTTTTATGGCCCTTTTTGTTATATTTATATCACACCTCTCATGTAAGTGATCTTTTCAGCTTTATTATTATACTAGCCGTGCCCGCGGCTCCGCTCGCGTGAACTTGATTCACCTTTATCGTCACTGCTTATTCGTTATGTTTATATTATTATATAGCTCAAGAGGCCTTAGAGGCCCATGGCTTTGTTACATACTTGTCTCCACTTCTTTTTGTCTACTGTTAGCTTTTCCCAGTGCAGGATTCCCATCAACTCCGGATCTTGCTTTACTGTCTGAATCCATGTAGATCGAGGTCTACCCTTGCCTCTTCTTCCAACCACTCCTCTTATTAGGGCTTGCTTTGCCTGTCTTTCCTCCTTCATCCTTGCCACGTGTCCCAACCATCCTAATCGCTGGCTTATTATGATTTGGCTTATAAGGGTTTTGGTATATAGGCATGTTAATTCGTAGTTTGTTCTTCTTCTCCACGGTCCCTCTTCTTTCCTTCCTCCGCAGATTTTTCTCAAAGCTTTCCTTCCACACACCTCCAACGTCTCCTTTTCTTTTGCATTCAGTTTCCACGTTTCGCATCTATATGTCACCGTGGGTCTGACAACTGTCGTATATATTCTTTCTTTTGCTTTTCTTGATACATTCTTTAATTTCAATATTGGATCCATTCCCCCAAACATCTCTGTCCTTTCGCTATTCTTTCTTGTATCTCCGTCCTTTCTTGTCCACTCTATGTTATTGTTACTCCCAGATAATTAAATTTGTCTACTTTTTTAAACATACATCTTTTTCCTAAGTTGTTTATTATATCTAAACTTTTTTTAAGTTGTTTTTAATATCCTTCTTCTTTGTAATTTTCATGTATTTTGTTTTTTCCTCATTTATCTTTAGTCCTCTCATCCTTCTCCTTTCTTCTATCCTACTTATGGCTTTTTTGAGATTCTCTTTTGCTCTTGCAATCACTGCTACATCATCCGCATAGGCCAAGCATTGGCAGGTTTGTTGGTATATCGTTCCATTTGTTTTTATTTCTGACTCCCGGATTATCTTCTCAAGTACCAAATTAAACAGACATGTCGACATTGGTTCCCCCTGTCTTAATCCTCTCTTCACCTTAAACTTGTCTGATTCTTTGCCCTCAACCAACACTCTATTTTCTGTGTCATTCAGGGTCATTCTCACCATGCGAATCAATTTACTTGGAATTTTTAGTTCTTCCATTATCTTGTAGAGTCCTTCTCTATTTACAAAGTCATATGCTTCTCTGAAATCCACAAAGACCAAGTGTAGTGCCAAATTTTGTTCTAAGCTATTATCTTGGATTTGCTTAATCGAAAATATCTGGTCTGTAACCGATCTATTTTTCCTGAATCCACACTGGTACTCTCCAGAATAGACTCGGCTTTCTCTGCTAGTCTGTTTTTGATAGTCAACACTACTATCTTGTACACGACATCCAGTAAGGCTATTGGTCTATAATTAGCACATATAGTTTTTTCTCCTTTTTTGTATATTGGACAAATGAGCGACTCTCTCCAGCTCACTGACATCTTTTCTGTTTCCCATATTTCTTGCACCAACCGGCATATTTCATTTTCCAGATCTACTCCTCCAGCTTTTATCAGTTCTACAATTTCCACCCGGGGCCTTATTTTTTTTTGGGTTCTGAGTATTTCTCTTATTTGTTCTTTGCAGGGTTTATTTGTCGCCTCCTGCCCTTCAGTTAATTTTGCTTCATATTTCTCATTCAACTCCTCATTTTTATCTCCATTTAATGTTTCTTTAAAGTATTCCGCCCATCTATTCAGTCTTTCTGCGAAGCTTACTGCTAAACTTCCAACTTTTTTCCTATATATTAGCATTTTGTCTCTGTTTATGCCCTTTGTATTTTATAATAAAAAACACGTAAATCGGATAAGTGGTTCTTGAGTGCAAAGCGCAGTAATGGATAGACAGACAGGCAGAGAGATGTTACGTTTTTATATATATTATAGATTTTTTTTGACATATATTAAAATCACTTAAATCCGATGAGTGGTTCTCGAATGATAAGCACACTAACGGACAGACAGACAGAGCGACGTTGCGTTTTATATATATTATATAGATTATTATTATTATTATATAACCTCTTCAGAGAACATATGTATGAATTTAAAAAATCACGTAAGTGGTTCTCGAGGGATAAGCGCAGTAACGGACAGACAGAGAGACGTTGCATTTTACATATATTATAGATATAGATTATTATTATTACTATATAACCTGGCCAAAGAATATATGTATGAATTTAAAAAAAGACACGTAAATCGGATAAGTGATTCTCGCCTGATAAACGCACTAATGGACAGAGAGACAGACAGAGAGACATTGCTTTTTATATATATATTATAGATTATAGATATTCTCTGCTACATAATATTGTTCCAAATTTAATGGTTTAGGCTGTGTACTGCAAGGGAACGCGCTAACGGCAAACTTTTTTCCGACTTCATTCACTATTATCGTCACTGCTCATTCCCTATGCTACCTATCGTAATAAAATATAGCCTATAACCTGGCCAGAGAACATATGTATGTTTAAAAAAAAAAACTATGTAAATCGGATAAGTGGTTCTCCAGTGATAAGCGCACTAACGGACAGACAGACAGACAGACAGACAGAGAGACGTTGCATTTTATATATATTATAGATATTATAGATATATATTTTTCTACAACAACATATTAAAATTAAAATAACTTATACTTTTGTTTATTTGCCCGTACTACTTCAATTATCGCTTGGCTCTCTCTTTTTTAGTTTAGGCCCTGATGAAGGTCCCAACCTAGGACCGAAATATTGGCTAAATGAACACAGTGTGAACACTTGTTGCGCCCTTTGCCGAGTTTCCCAACTAATTTCATATTTAAGTATATATACAGGGTGTCCCATTATTCCGTGTACATAGAGTTACTGTGGATTTCTGGGATGAAAATATGACCATTTAACCCGAGTTACCCTAGTCCAAAAATTCGTAAGTTTTGAAATAGAGGGCGTCAAAGTTATACTTTTATTTTTCTTAAGGAGCTTTTCTCAATAATTGTACTATTTGCACGGTGCTTAGGGGTTTTCTGAGCTGAGAAATCGAAATCAGCTCACAGTTTTATTATAAATTGTAGGAGGCACCACTTATTGCAGTGTGTATACTTTTAAATTGTCATAACTTTTTTATACCACTCTGTATGATATTTTAATTCAATATTAGTATTTTCCGCCTGTCTTCCTGTCTAAAAAATCTCTCTTGGTAAATATTGTTCCGAGCAACAGTTTCTGAGATAATGGGATGTTTGTTTCCATTTTTAATTCCACTGGTAATACCCCAGAGAGGATAAAATCATAATATTGCTGTATTTAGACTGTGCAATTTCAAATGCTTTTTTACTGCACTATTTTAAAAACCCTTTTGTAACTGTTACTTGAACAAAGTTAGTAGTTTTTAACTTAATAGTAATATTTTTAAAACCATGACGATCTAGGATACCCCTAGACCAATTAAATAATAAAAAGAGTCTTTGATCATATCCTGCAATTTGGAAAATTAAGAGTTCAAAGAAAAGTTACGATGGAGAAATATTAAGCACAAAAGGAAAATTAATGTGCTTATATTTTATGCGAGGAAATGCCTTCAGTCAAATTTTCTTGTTAGCTGCTTTTTGTTTTTTATTTAAATGGGACTTGTTTTAAGGAGAAGAAGAGAGTTAAATATTTAATGAACAATGAATTTTTTTAATGTGAAAGTCGCTTAATATTATACACACAAAACAATATTTACAGGGCGACCACAAAATTACTAGTCAAGCAGATATTTTACTATATAAAAAAATATGTTGAGTTCAAATTTTAGGGACTTATATGGTTCAAATGACTGCAGAATTTGCCCGCAAAAATTAAGTGACTATCGTTTCCGGTCTAACTGGAGACGCAATCGAACTATGAAAAAAAGTAATCCTAAAACATGCATCATGACCTATATTTTTCTTGGACTGTTTTTGAAAAAAATGGCAGTATATGAGGGTGGATTAATAAGTCTGGTAAATTTATACGAAACAACGAAACATTCTGTTAAGCGGCATGACTGTTGGTAAGCCTGATTCTTGTAACAGTTGTGTTTAAAGTTTCAAATAGATGCAACGCGCAGTTGATTGTTGGCAGCTATCGTGCAATGATAGATCATTGTTATTTAAAAAAAGTACTTAGTATATATCACCACTACACCAAATACTTTATTTTTGCACTGGCGTTTTGCTAACCATGCTAGCTTCATCAGGAGCGATGATTAACTGGATGATTTAGTCAATCGTCGCTCCTGATGAAGCAGACATGGTTAGCGAAACGCGCTGTAGAGATAAGTTTGGATTTTTGGTAATAGACAAAGAATCTAACATAAAGTCAAATAGAAATCGAGAATGTTTCGATTCATTTATTTACTTACAAAAATAGACCAAATCTTGACAAAATATCAATTAGGCACGAATGATTGGCAAGAGAATCTGTTAAATCAATAAAAGTTGTTAAACAAAAATATCAGAGTTTGAAAAATGTATAATTTAAGGCACAGTCTAAATTGTACCAATGTACCAATTACCTAACTTTTACAAAAACTAGTATCCACATTTGGTAAAAATGTTTACCTAAAAGAAGCATACTTAAATTAAAACATTTTATGAATCATCCAAACTGGGACTAAACGCGCGCAAAAATAAAGTGTTTGGTGTAGTGGTGATATATATTAAGTAGTGTCATTGTGCCAAAAATTCCACATTCCCAACTTAATTTAAAAAAGTGTACTGCGGCCGCTATAGAAACTCATTTGAAGAAACTTCATGAGAATTGTGCACCTGCATTCAATACCATTTATTACTGGATAAATGAATTTTAACGTGGCAGTATAACCAACGCAGATGTTGTACATTTAGGATGCTCGATTGAGATTTCTTCTGAAGAAGTTGTTAATAAAATTCATGATATAATGATGGTAGGTCATCACATTAAGCTTAGTAAAATTGCTAAGATAGTAGGCATCTTATATAAATGGATATATAATATACTGAAGAGGCAAGAAGCACTTCAGTCTTCAAAAAAAAGAGATGAAAATTAAATATCGAAATACAAGTAGTATACCTGGCCGGATACTGTGACTGCGGATGGCATGTGTCCATCAGCAGTCGTCCTATACCCGAAGAATAGCCTTGAAGAGCCGAAGAATAACCTCAAAGAGCCGAAGAAGTGATCGACAATGACGTCACAAGCCAGAGGCTGTTGAAGAACATATATATATATATATATATATATATATATATATATATATATATATATATATATGTATATATATATATATATATATATATATATATATATATATATATATATATATATATATATATATATATAACACATGGGCTGAAAAGTCCCGGGCCTAACAAAGAAAACACGGTTTTTTTGGTTCAAAATTAGCTTTATTCATCAACGTAATCTCCATCAAGAGCAACGCAATCATTCCAGCGCCGCTCTAACATGTCAATACCACTTTTGTAGAACGATTTATCTTTTGCCGCAAAATAGGCCTCAGTTTCAGCGATAACCTCTTCATTCGTGCGAAATTTCTTACCGGCGAGCATTTTTTTCAGGTCTGCGAACAGCCAGTAGTCGCTGGGAGCCAAATCTGGCGAATACGGTGGATGTGGGAGCAATTCGAAGTTCAATTCATGTAGTTTTGCCATTGTTTTGATTGACTTGTGACACGGTGCGTTGTCTTGATGAAACAAAATTTTTTTCTTTGCCATATGCGGTCGTTTCTTTGCAATTTCGGCCTTCAAACGCTCCAATAACGCTATATAATATTCACTGTTGATGGTATTTCCTTTCTCAAGATAGTCGATGAATATTACACCACGCACATCCCAAAATACCGAGGCCATAACCTTTCCTGCCGATTGTTGTGCTTTCGGGCGCTTTGGACGAGGTTCACCAGTTACTGTCCACTCAGATGACGATCGTTTTGATTCCGGAGTGAAGTGATGGATCCATGTTTCATCCATTATCACATATCGACGCAAAAATTCCGGTTTGTTACGTTTAAACATGGCCAAACACTACTCAGAATCATCAACACGTTCTTGTTTTTGAGCAAACGCGGCACCCACTTTGAACAGAGCTTTCTCATAGTCAAATGCTCATGCAATATAAAGCCAACACGTTCTTTTGATATCTTTACGATGTCAGCTAACTCACGCAACTTCACTTTTCGATCATTCAAAACGATTTTATGGATTTTTTTGATGTTTTCTGGTGTTACCGCCTCATTTGGACGTCCACTGCGTTCTGCATCATCGGTGTCTCTACGACCACGTTTGAAGTCAGCAAACCAACGTTTTATTGTTGTTTCTGATGGAGCGGAGTCCCCATAACACTTTTCAAGCCATTGCTTCGCTTGAACGGTATTTTTTCCCATCAAGAAGCAGTGTAAAATTAAAACACGAAATTGTTTTTGATCCATTGTTTTGAAAATAACAAGTAGCGTCACTCTTAGCACAATAACTCACAAACTAATGAATAGAATATCATGAAATTTTAACAGCTGTCTTTTGAAGGTTAGTATTAACTGAAAAAAAGGTGACTGCAATAAAACTAGCGCCATCTATGTGTTAGGCCCGGGACTTTTCAGCCCATGTGTTATATATATATATATATATATATATATATATATATATATATATATATATATATATATATATATATATATATGTATATATATATATATATATATATATATATATATATATATATATATATATACATATATATATATGTGTTATATATATATATATATATATATATATATATATATATATATATATATATATATATATATATATATATATATATATATATATATGTATATATATATATATATATATATATATATATATATATATATATATATTCATATATATATATATATATATATATATATATATATATATATATATATATAGATACTGTTCCATTTTAATCCTTCTTATATAAAATACATAAAAAACCATATCAGATACTGATTAAGAGCCATTAACCTCTGAGAATCTCAAATATTCAAAATTATTTTTCAGATAGAACTTTTTGATGACACTATTAAGTGGAATATCACTTAAAATATGTATCTGAAGCGACAACTGCCGGCCTCATTTAGGAGCAAATTGCAGTCTACCAATACCCCAAGAATGACTACATGAAGTTCTAAAAATAAAAAAGCTGGGTGCGCAAATGGTGCCGCGTTTATTCATTCCAGGCTGCTGCGTTTGGAACAGTTGCAACATAGTTGGAGGGTCTATTGGAGTCGTTTAGTGACTGTAGACGAAAGATGGATCCATCTTTATACTCGGAAGACAAACTTCAACCGAAACAGTACCGGAAATCAATTTTGAGTGTTAATTGGCTTGAATAACTTTAATATATTCTACAGAGAATTTCGATGCTTATTTTCCTACATCTAAAATTAATACTTTTCATCCAATCCGCCTAAACAATGCTTTAATACTGTACTTTAATACAAGGTGGCTATGCACATTGATGGGCGGGTTATTGGATCTTAATAATTTCATTTGTTTTATGGTGCCATTATTATTTCATAAATTAAGCTGTTCTTTTAACAGTTATAGCTATCTTAGATTAAAGCACAACATTAGAGTATTATTTAGATGCATTGAAAGATAGTTAAGGTGTATCAAAACCTTAAATTATCGATATCTCAGAAAATATTAATTTTAGTTATAGGAAAATACATAAAACTTGTTTACGTTTCTCTTTAGAACATAAATATTTAATAAAGTGGATCACTTAATTAAAATTATTGAAGAAAAATTGATTTTCGGAACTGTTCTTGTTGAACCGGAAGTAATAATTTTTTGACATAGGTTATTAATACTTTTAATACAAGCACAAGTAATAGTATTATTTGGCTTATATCTTCATTTGTATTATGTCAAAAATACAATACGAGTATTGAAGCATTATTTGACATTTTCAACTGCCATTTTTACACAAATTATCAATAAGAAAAATATAGGACGTGATACGTATTTTGGGATTAATTTTTCCCGTAGAATTCAAAAATGGTATAATATATAGGGTGTTCCATAAGAAATAACAAAGTTGATTTCGTTTATGGGTAAACCGTAAGTTATTTTTACGGTCAATTTCTGCAATTATTTGAACCATATAAATTAGTAAAATTTTAACTTAATATCTCTCTTTTTAGGCAAGTAATCTCGCGGTAAATCCTTTTTATTATTTTTTCCCGTGTAATCCGTTTTCATTGGGCCTATACAGTAATCTAATTCTTGCTATACCATACACTTTTTCTTGGAATTTGTTAGTTAACATTGTCAAGAACGATGAGTGATTATACATAAAATTAATAGTAACCGGCCAAGGGCAAGTCGGACCTGCACAGTTAGTGTTCCGTATGTTGATTGCTTTTAAAATAAAAATTTTTGTTACGGAAGTATAAAATGATCAGTGACTTCACAAAACACACCCCAAATGAGTTTTCAACAAAGTTTGTTTCCGATTTTTGTTGAAAGCTGATGACTTTGAATTTTTTTTAATATGTAAGATAAATTGTTAAAGATAATGTATTCGTAAAGAATATTCCAGCATTTTTTCGAGATAAAGAAGGGGACAGCGATTATTGGCAATTTTTTAAAAATAATACAAAGAAAAGTGAGCGCAAGTATTACATTATACATATTTTTGAACTCTTGTTTTCACAAGCTTTCATTTGACATCCTCTCCGATTTCACCCCCCAAAATTAATTTTTAAAGTCAAAATTTAACTTTCAAAACGAAAATGCTCTGATAGAGCCATCAATTTTTATATTAGTGCCAAATTTCAACTTTCTATGGCAAATAGTTTCGGAAAAAATTGGGTGTGACAAACGAACAGACAGACACCGAAGTGATCTTATGTGAGTCTTCCGTACGGAACACTAAAAGCTAGACGAGTTTACCAAAGTTGTGAAGTATGCGAGCGAACGTGACCAAACACAGACAAATTCTAGTGGAGTAACCATTACAGAGGACTATAAGTAATACGCTAGGTCCTTGGCCCTTATTTAAACTAGAGCTAAATAATAAGTTATACTTACTGATCCTAAACAAAAAAGAGTTTTTTTTATCATAAATAATAGCCCATCAAATGAAATATTGTTTTCGTTTTGATGGGCGGGTTATTGGATCTTAATAATTTCATTTGTTTTATGGTGCCATTATTATTTCATAAATTAAGCTGTTCTTTTGACAGTTATAGCTATCTTAGATTTAAGCACAACATTAGGGTATTGTTTAGATGGATTGAATGATAGTTAAGGTGTATCAGAACCTTGAATTATCAGTATCTCAGAAAATAATAATTTTAGTTATAGAAAAATATATAAAACTTGTTTACGTTCCTTTGTAGAACATAAATATTTAATAAAATGGATCATTCAATTAAAATTATTGAAGAAAAATTGATTTTCAGAACTGTTCTTGTTGAACCGCATGTAATAGTTTTGTGACATAGGTTATTAATACTTCTAATATAAGCACAAGTAAGAGTATTATTTGGCTTATATCGTCATTTGTATTATGTCAAAAATACAATACGAGTATTGAAACATTATTTGAAATTTTCAACTGCCATTTTTACAAAAATTATCAACAAGAAAATATAGAACATGATACGTATTTTGGGACTAATTTTTTTTTTTGTAGAATTCAAAAATGATATAATATATAGGATATTCCATAAGAAATAATAAAGTTGATTTCGTTTGTGGGTAAACCGTAAGTTATTTTTACGATCAATTTCTGCAATTATTTGAACCATACAAATTAGCAAAAATTTTTTTATCTTTCTTTTTAGGCAAGAAATCTCGTGGAAACCCGGTAAATCCTTTTTTTATTATTTTTTCCCGTGTAATCCGTTTTCATTGGGCCTATGTTTATAGTAATCTGATTCTTGCTATACCATACACTTTTTCTTGAAATTCCTTAGTTAACATTGTCAAGGACGATGACATAAAATTAATAGTAACCGGCCAAGGGCAAGTCGGACCTGCACAGTTAGTGTTCCGTATGTTAATTGCTTTTAAAATAAAAATGTTTGTTACGAAAGTATAAAATGATCAATGACTTTGTTGAAAACTGATGAGTTTGAATTTTTTTTAATATGCAAGATAAATTGTTAAAGATAATGTATTCTTAAAGAATATTTCAGAATTTTTTCTAGATAAAGAAGAAGACAACGATTTTTGGCAATTTTTTAAAAATAATACAAAGAAAAGTGAGCGCAAGTATTACATTATACATATTTTTAAACTCTTGTTTTCACAAGCTTTCATTTGACATCCTTTCCGATTTCACCCCCCAAAATTAATTTTTCAAGTCAAAATTTAACTTTCAAAACTAAACGGCTCTGATAGAGCCATCAATATTAGTGCCAAATTTCAACTTTCTATGGCAAATAGTTTCGGAAAAAATTGGGTGTGACAAACAAACAGACAGACACCGAAGTGATCTTATGTGGGTCTTCCGTACGGAACACTAAAAGCTAGACGAGTTTACCAACGTATTGAAGTATACGAGCAAACGTGATCAAACACAGACAAATTCTAGTGGAGTAACCATTACAGAGGACTGTAAGTAATACACTAGGTCCCTGGCCCTTATTTAAACTAGAGCTAAAAAAATAATCAGTTATACTTGCTGGTCCTAAACAAAAAAGAGTTTTTTTTTATCATAAATAATAGCCCACCAAATGAAATATTGTTTTCGTTTTGATAAAACCTTGCCCTAATTTCTTTTAAGCGTATATTTTATCCGTTCTTGTAAAGAAAACTTCTAAATAGGGGCTAATAATTAACCCCAACAAAAAATAAATAAACCCGTCTTCGCGATTAGTCCCTCCGTTTCGTTTTTTTTCGTAGAGATATAAAACAACCAAGGGTGTGTTAGAGTACTAACACATTGTGATAAACGATCGCCTACTTGATTAAATATTAGCTTAAAAAAAACAATGAAGTGTAAATTGAACTCGTACCCTGAGGGTTCTGCACCACTCAGATTCTCAACTAACAACCCACTCTCTTGGCTGTTTCTTGCTTTCTAGTTGGTAATGGTAAATTCAAGTTTCCTCTACAGTAATAAATCGTCGTAAGAATTCGTCAGGATTTCTTTGATAAAGTCGGCCAAACACAACCTAGCACATTCGCGTTTCTGATCGACAGAGCAATCGCAGCTCCCACCTTGTCGCGAACATTCTGATGTGTTGGTGTTCATGCAAGATATTGTGAACTCGGTCATTGGAGATGTCCAAAAGCTTAACGATTTTATACCCCTTCAATTGTCGTCACTTAACAACATACCATGGATTTTTGTGATCTTTTGGTTTGGCATAGTGACGTCAAATGGGCCTTCGGAATGTTCTCTGTCTTTTGTGCTCATATGGACCGTTCGAAGCTGTCTAAACTACTTAGAAATCGTCTTATCTCCCTTCTACATTCCATTGGCACCTTATTTATTTTATTATAAATAATCATACTTAAAATTTGCCTTTTCTTCCATCCAAAAAAACCTAAACCCTTTTGACCCTATGTGTATATGTATATATATATATATATATATATATATATATATATATATATATATATATATATATATATATATATATCAGTGGCTCGGTTCTAGAAGGGCAAATGTCAATTTTTTCGTAAAATGAGTTTTTTGGTACCAATATTTTTCTTTTCACAGTATGATGTTTGTGTCAAAATGTGAAGTGTCTAAGTCATCTTGATTTTGAGATATCATTATTTCTCTTGTCACTGAAATTGCCTCATTCATAGGTTCAAGATTTAAAAGACTTGATACAATATGTCGAAGACAGCAGCAAATCGTACTGCGAAACATGTAAAAAAAATCAATAATTTTTTTACATGTTTTTTCTTGCTAGATAAGAAATCATAAATATGTACGCACTCCTAAAGCTTCGTACAGACCCGAATATTGCTCCAAACGACAAACAGAACACCAGGCAAAGCGGCAAACGGAACACCAGTTTAGACGGGGCCACGAACGCGTTTGCAAACAGATTTCGAGTAGGATTTGCAAATCTGTTTGAACACTCGTTTGTGGCCCCATCCAAACTCGTGTTCCGTTTGTCGATCAGCGCAATGTTCAGGTCTGTACGAAGCTTAAGAAATACAATACTTGAGAAACATGAACTGCTAACCAGCTGATTTATTATAATGCTTGTTTTAAAAAAAAAATTGGTTAAAATTATTGAAAAAAAATGGAGCATGAATAAATTTTGTGCTAAATTACAAAAACTGTCTTACACACGTCAATAATTAATGATATAATAAAACATGTAGCTACTATACTGATTAAAGCAATGAGATTACTACACAAATATGAATATATGCCATTTACACTTAAGAAAGAAATATTAAGACACTATGGGAACAAACTTCTCAAAAATAAAACTCCAAATCAAAACTTAACATTAGCAACATCTAAACACACATTAACAAATATATATGTCCCACTTACAAGAGGCTGCACCCTAGCTGAGAAGGCTGCGAGCTTATATCCTTCGATATGAGTGGCTCTTATTTCTTCTTCTGTCAGCCAGTGTTCTGTTAGACAAATAACATCGACTTGTTTCTCGGCTCTGACAGCTTCCAGTTCACCAGCCTTATTCTTCAATGATTGAATACTGGTATGCAACAATATTATATTTACCCCTACATTTTACGTGAAGTCGACAGGGTCTGGGAATATGCAATCACCCATCCTCGGCTCTGTAGATTTAAAAAATGGTTCACTGTAACTCCTTGAGGCCACATATCTGTACACAGATATTTGGCTCGTTGATCCATAGGAACCGCCAACTTAAAAGAACTACAATATTTTTCTCGTTTAGTTCTTATTTTCTCACATTTGTAGCCAATATCGAGATTGCAACTCTGCAGATACTCCAAGACCATCTGTGCTGTTGTTTCATCGGCCAGTCCTGAAACGCAAACAAGAAAGCGATCTTTTTTGCAGCCTCGAACAAGCCATTATCGTTTTAATTGTTGCTCATCAATGGCTTCGATCGATCACAAGCTGGATTTTTGCCTCGGTTTGGAAGCACATTTTGTAGGCTGTCCTGACTGGCTCTTATACTTGGGTCTACTTTCCCCCTGATTTTTTTCTCAACCAATTTCCATTCATTATCCTCATCCTGTTCATTCTCTGTTTGTAATGTTTGCCTTTATTCTTATTTATTATGATTTTGTAGGTTAGTATCTCCATCATCTTCACCATTGTTCAGTAATCGATTCGACTCCAATGTTTATCGTTTATCGTTTGCACCAACACCTGGACTATTTTCAGAGTATTCGTCTCTGTTGCCAGATTGTTTAGATATAACAAGCCTTGGACTAACTTCAGGTTCAATTAGGTCGAAAATCATTAGTTAGTCTATTTACCAAATTTCAAAAAAGACCAAAGCGAAGTTAAAAAGGCCAAAGTCATTCGTATTCGTTTCGATAAAATTTGAAGAACAGCCAAAGTCACATTTTGAATTTAATTCTTCAGAGATAATAAGAAAAACATATTATAATCTTTAAATAAATTATGGAATAGCGAACGAAATCCAATAAAAATTATCTTGAAACTGCGATTCAGCTTTAATTTACTACTCGGTATATATCACCACTAGACCAAACACTTTATTTTTGCTCTCGACGCGCGTTTCGCTAACCATGTTAGCTTCATCAGGAGCGATGATTGACTAAAGCTAAACTACAAATCTACCCTATTTATACTTAGCCTAACCCTTGAATTACTCAAACGGAACTAATGACATAGGCAGGGCCATCAGTTCCGGTCAAGTAACCAGTAGAGAGGACTATAAGGAATAGGCCCTCTGTCTTTATTTAAACTACTTTTACATTTTATGATTTCCATACTTTCGTATGCGTTCAACAATCTCCTATCAGATACATTTTTTATTAATCTTAGATTATCTAATGTTACAGTATGATCAGCTTCAAGGGCATGTTCGGCAATGCTAGACTTTTCTGTTCTATTGTATTTTAAGTGTGCTAAGTGTTCTTTAAATCTTGTTTTAATTGACCTTTTAGTTTGCCCAACATACTTTTTGTCACAATCATTACAACTAATTTCATAAATTCCACTTTTCTTACAATTAGGAATTTTATCTTTGGGATTTCCTAAGATATTCCTCAGATTGTCTGATGACTTATGGACTAAAGTGAGGCCTATGTCTATTTATTAGCTTATTTACCAAGTCATCGTCATAACCATTAACTCTAGTTATATATCTAATACGATTCCTTTCTTTATTAAAGTTTACTTTATTCAGAGGGAAAGTGACCAAACGATGAACTAAAAAATGTAATGAGGCTAATTTATGTCGTTTGCAATGAAATGAATCATTAGGAATATATCTTACTGTTACTGTGTCCTTCCTATAGATATCAAATTCTAATCTATTATTATTTTTAATAATTAAAATATCTAGAAAAGGCAGTTGTCCTTCGTAAGTGAATTTAATGGAATCATACCGGCTACTTAATTTAGAAACAAAATCATCAATATTTGCTTTCTTTGTATCAAAAATCGCGAAAATATCATCCACATACCTATACCATACCCTTGGGAAATATTCGAATTCTTGACTGGCTTCGATTTCAAACTTACTCATGAATAAATTGGCTATGAAAGATTATAAGCAATTACCCATAGCTTTTCCTTCTTTCTGAACATAAAATTGATTGTTATATTGGAAAAAATTTTGTTCCATACAAATTTTAGATAATGTTAAGTATTCACGAATAATTTCGTCTTCAAAGTCATTCATTCTAAGTAATTCTTCGAGATATTGTAAAGTTTGTGGAATTGGCACACTTGGGAACAAAGAACTAACATCAAAAGAAATTAAGACTTCACCTTCATTAAGTACTAGATTTTTTGTTTTATTAATGAATTCTAACGAATTCTTCACTGCAAAAGTATTTAACGGTAACTTCTCAAGTTCTTTTGATAACGATCCATTGTTTCATCGGTCGGATCACCCACATATTTAATATCCAAATGGTTATCAAAAGAACTTGAGAAGTTATCGTTAAATACTTTTGCAGTGAAGAATTCGTTAGAATTCATTAATAAAACAAAAAATCTAGTTCTTAATGAAGGTGAAGTCTTAATTTCTTTTGATGTTAGTTCTTTGTTCCCAAGTGTGCCAATTCCACAAACTTTACAATATCTCGAAGAATTACTTAGAATGAATGACTTTGAAGACGAAATTATTCGTGAATACTTAACATTATCTAAAATTTGTATGGAACAAAATTTTTTCCAATATAACAATCAATGTTATGTTCAGAAAGAAGGAACAGCTATGGGTAATTGCTTATCACCTTTCATAGCCAATTTATTCATGAGTAAGTTTGAAATCGAAGCCAGTCAAGAATTCGAATATTTCCCAAGGTTATGGTATAGGTATGTGGATGATATTTTCGCGATGTTTGATACAAAGAAAGCAAATATTGATGATTTTGTTTCTAAATTAAATAGCCGGTATAATTCCATTAAATTCACTTACGAAGTTGAGAACAAAGGACAATTGCCTTTTCTAGATATTTTAATTATTAAAAATAATAATAGATTAGAATTTGATATCTATAGGAAGGACACAGTAACAGATAGATATATTCCTAATGATTCATTTCATTGCAAACAACACAAATTAGCATCATTACATTTTTTAGTTCATCGTTTGGTTACTTTCCCTCTGAATAGAGTAAACTTTAATAAAGAAAGGAATCGTATTAGAAATATAACTAGAGTTAATGGTTATGACGATGACCTAGTAAATAAGCTAATAAATAGACATAAGTTTAGGTTTAATATTCAGAATTCCACCTTTTCTACACGCGAAGAAAATAACACCAAGTATGTCTCCATACCATATAATCCGAAATATAGCAAGGGACTCAATAAGGTATTTAACAAGGTAGGCCTCACTTTAGTCTATAAGTCATCAGACAATTTGAGGAATATTTTAGGAAATCCAAAAGATAAGATTCCTAATTGTGAGAAAAGTGGAATTTATGAAACTAGTTGTAATGATTGTGACAAACTAAAAGGTCAATTAAAACACGTTTTAATTGACCAACAAATTAGCCCCATTACATTTTTTAGTTCACCGTTTGGTGTAAACTTTAATAAAGAAAGGAATCGTATTAGAAATATAACTAGAGTTAATGGTTATGACGATGACCTAGTAAATAAGCTAATAAATAGACATAAGTTTAGGTTTAATATTCAGAATTCCACCTTTTCTACACGCGAAGAAAATAACACCAAGTATGTCTCCACACCATATAATCCGAAATATAGCAAGGGACTCAATAAGGTATTTAATAAGGTAGGCCTTACCTTGGTCTATAAGTCATCAGACAATCTGAGGAATATCTTAGGAAATCCCAAAGATAAAATTCCTAATTGTGAGAAAAGTGGAATTTATGAAATTAGTTGTAATGATTGTGACAAAAAGTAAACTAAAAGGTTAATTAAAACAAGATATAGAGAACACTTAGCACACTTAAAATACAATAGAACAGAAAAGTCTAGCATTGCCGAACATGCCCTTGAAGCTGATCATACTGTAACAATAGATAATCTAAGATTAATAAAAAATGTATCTGATAGGAGATTGTTGAACGCATACGAAAGTATGGAAATCATAAAATGTAAAAGTAGTTTAAATAAAGACAGAGGGCCTATTCCTTATAGTCCTTTCTACTGGTTACTTGACCGGAACTGATGGCCTAGCCTATGTCATTAGTTCCGCTTGAGTAATTCAAGGGTTAGGCTAAGTATAAATAGAGTAGATTTGTAGTTTAGCTTTAGTCAATCATCGTTCCTGATGAAGCTAACATGGTTAGCGAAACGCGCGTCGAGTGCAAAAAAAAAGTGTTTGGTATAGTAGTGATATATACTGAGTAGTATCATTGTGCCAAAGATTCCACATTCCCAACTTAGCTTTAATTTAGCTTAAAAACTTTAACTTCACCTTGCTCAAAACAGCTGGATATGACACTGGCCCTTTTAAAACCAAGCCACTGATTTTACACGGAGTTTTCGGTCTTTATATAAAATGTTAATTTTGTCGAATTCATATTCTTCTAATTAGACTTCTTGAATAACATCAAACAACATATCAAGTTGCTATAATTGACATAAATGATAATATAATATTTAAATTTGAATTTTTTACGATTAGATTACACAGGTTTCCTTGCGTGATATCGTTAAGGTTTTTTTTTACTCCCTCATTTCTATCGTCGTTGTCATTCCAGCTATTTTATCTGTCTATCGTTCTTTCGGCCTTAAAGTTTAACCGAGCAACCGTTACGAAAATCTCCAATTAAAGAATAATCCCAAAATCCCCTTAAATAACTCCCTTTGAAGGGGTAACTCGTATTTTTTGGGCCCGAGCCTTCTCGGTTTTCGAACGGCGTTTCGCCCAACAGTAATTACTGTCACACAGTAGGCCGTGGAATAAAATTGAATGCGCGCTTACGTAAACAGAAAAAGGATTTTGGCCAATTGGACAGTTTTATTAAATTATAGGTTAGTCCAGAAGCATACGGAGAAGTTTAGATTTTGTGGGTCGTTCCTAAAGTTCTCGGTCTATTTAAGAAGACGCAAGATTAAAGATACTTAACGATGTAATAATATATTATTAATAATTTGGTCATCTTGGCGCCATATTTGTGCCAGACCGAGAACTTTTAAAACAACACTCGTATATCAGAGTCCATTACAAACACTATATTTAAATGCATTTATTATAATTAAACGTGTTCTAAACAAATTGTTACTACCAGTAACCAGTGGCTTATTTTAAGATTTGTTCTTGAATCGCTGTAAATTGTACTCGGTGGGAAACACAGTCCTGAGCAAATTATTCCAAAGGGATGATGTTTTCCATATAAAAGACTGCTTGAGAAGCATTGTATGAGGAGTAACAAGCTGAACCTCATACGGATGTGAAGCATTAGCGCGACGTGTACTTCTTACACACACCGCTCTAGGAGGAATTAAGCGGACCACATCCTTCGAACACTTTCCATGAAAGTACTTGTAGAATAGGCTCAAGTCGCCAACCGTTCTTCGATGTACCAGCGAATCAAGGTCGCCGGTCAGTTCCGGGTCTCCAATCAAACGAACAGCTCTTTTCTGAATAGAATCCAACAAATGCAGGGTATGTTTGGGAGCGGAGCTCCAAACATGGGAGCAGTATTCCATAATTGGTCGAATTTGAGCTTTGTAAAGAATCAACAGTTGTTGTGGAGTGTAAGGTTTTCTGGTTCGAAATAATATTCCCAACTTTTGAGAAGCTCTCCTTGCTATGCCTGCAACATGTTCATGCCAGGACATATTTGCTCCCAAATTAACGCCCAACAAATTGAGTGATGATGTTAGAGGAATGGAGTGCTCCGACATAACTATGTCGGGTTCAGCAACGTTAACTTTTTTAGAAAAAACTGGGGCCTGGGTTTTTCTAGCGTTAAATTTCACTTGGTTACGGTCACCACAAGACAGAACTTCTTCCAGGTCTTTGCTAAGTTGAATGACTCCCTGCTGTCTGCGGATATTCGTCTGAGTAGCCGATGTTCGAGCATTCAAAGTGAATGAATAGATAAGCGTACTGTCATCTGCAAAGCTGTAGGTTGGATTCTCGGTCTTTTTCAGCAGATCGTTAATATAAATGAGAAAGAGAGTAGGAGACAGTATGGCCTTGAGGTACACCGGCGTCGATAGTGAAGGTGTTAGAAAGAAATCCGTCGACTGCCACTCGTAAAGAACGCTCTCTGAGGAAACATGAGAGCAACAAACAGAACTTTTCAGACATATCATAAGAGCGTAGCTTAGCCAACAGCCCATCGTGGCAAACACGGTCGAATGCCTTGGATATGTCAAAAGCAACCGCTCGAGATTCTCCAAAGTGTTCAATTGTATTGTTCCAAACGTGTGTTACATAAGTCAGAAGATCTCCTGTTGATCTATTTTGATACATGCTGATTGATAGCCTTTTCCATGACTTTCGATGTTATTGAAAGCAGTGCGATTCATCGGTAGTTATTTTGCAAGGTCTTCTTGCCTTTTTTAGGTATCGGCTAAACTGTGGCACATTTCCAGCAGGAAGGAAATTTTCCCTTTCTGTAGGATAGGTTGAAAAGTCTACAGAAAACTGGTGTTAGTTCCCTCGCACAGTTTTTGAGAACTATGGCAGGTATTCCGTCAGCGCCAGAAGCTTAATAATGAAAATAGGCCATACAAAAGAATAAACATTTATTAAATATTTACATGCAACGCACAAATTCGTCAATAGCACTGCCATAATTAACAGATTGTGTTAAGTCAGCTTCTATATTAACGATGGCTAAACTGTTCAAACGTTCTTCGCTTATCCGGGAACGTAGATAATTTTTTTATTCTTTTTAGTACAGAAAACGAACGTTCTGAACTGCAATTTGTCACTACAGTGCAGAGGAATATAGGTAATGCTATTTCCCTATACGGAAATGCTTCCTTCAAATCCTTTTGCTTAATAAACAGGTTAAGTTGCCTTAAACTCATTTTGTTTTCATGTGACGTCAAGAATTATTTTAAAAGTACACATTCTTCTTGTAAAGCATCTGCATGATCAATCGGCTCTAATTTTCGGAGTTTTATGGTGTTAACTCTAACTTCCGCTACAGAGATTCTATGCAATTTGCATAAGAATGCAAAATTGGCGATTACTGCGTCATACGAAGATTTGCGCCTCCTCAACTCGTCCAATAATTGGTCGCATATTAGCAAGAAGGTATTAATCCTGAAATGGTTACGTTCTTGTATAGCTTGTCCTAAAATACAAGATCCTGATTTTTGCCGTTTTAAGTGGGCAATATAAAAATTCTGACCATTTGTTTAACTAAATAAAATTATAAGTGTTTTTGGAGATGTTTATTTATAGATGCATGTAAAAACAAATGGATAAAAAGTACAAATATACAGTTTGAATGAATGGGGTTTACAAGAGGGGACATATTGTATAAATAAAAATATGTTTTAACTTAAGCCTAATTCGGTTTCAGTATCACTGTCATCAGTTCAGGTAATTATCAGTGGTTTTATATTATTTATATAAATATATGAATCTTCAACTTTAACAACGTGCTGAATGGAATTCTTCCAGCTTTCACAAGGTATATCATTTATAACTTTTTTTACTAATTCAACCACTGACACGCTTAAAGTAGGAGAAACATTTTGTGCCCTTATTTTCGATTTAACTTAATGCCAAATATGTTCAACTGGATTAAACACACAATATTATGGAGGAAGCCGCAAAACAGTGTGTCTCATTTTCTCAGACATACTATCACAAATATATTTCTTTTTCAATTTGTGGTCTTTCAAAACTTCCAAAAGATCACTTTTTTTATAACCAAAGTCAAAATAAATGTCATTTTCTAACATTCCTGTATTTCCGATTTGGTGTTGATTGCATTAGGAACCTTATTTAGTAGACGACTATGGTAACTTGCATTGTCCATAACTGTAACACTCTGTTCGGGAACATTCGGCAAAAGGGAATTTTGAAACCAATTTTCAAAAAGTTCTGCGGTCGTGTCTTCGTGATAGTCTAAACTAGAATCTTTTATGTTTTTTGCAGATAATAGTAGGCAATTTAAAACTCAGCCCTTTTTAGATCCAGTATGCAAAATGGTTATTCGTTTACCTTTATTTGAAGGTGCGTTAGTCTGATATTTTGTACTGTTGTCAACCCACCCTTTTTACACAGTATCATGGGTAGCGAACCATGTTTCGTCAAGGTAAATTATTGGCCAATTCTCTGATCGATACTTTTTAATTTCCTGTAGATAAGTATGTCGCAAGATTCGTAATCTTTGTGACTCCATCACTACTTGCCTTTTGTTGGTTTTTTAGAACGTGAATCCCATTCTTAAGAGAATTCTGTGAAGGGTTGATGGGCCACAATGTATATTGGTCCCGTCCTGCCCCAGTCTTAATTTTATTTTGTCTAGTGTCGGCACCAACTGCTCTTCATACATAGAATATATTTTTGTCCTGATGATGTCTTTCCGTTTTTTCCTGTTACTTCAATACCCTTAATCGTAGAAATTGGTGTTTTTGTTAGTTCACTGGTTTCTTGCAAAGCACTTTGTTTATTAAAATTTCTTTTCACCAAACTTTTTTCACTATTTGTTTAGCGTCAAGTGATAAACGTTTTCTCTTGCGATAGCCACTATTGCAATTTTCCCACGAACGCCACATAATTAAAATAGAACCGTTACGTTGTAAGTTGTAAGTAAAACTAAAAATAAAAATAATAAAAAGTGTCTTTCGAATCTTAATGGGGACCTGTAGTCATTAGGCCTATATTATCAAATACTTAAACGGCTTCAAACCGGGTTGCCAGGTAGTAAATATATAGGAAAATAGATCCATTATGATTGCAGGTGCAAGTGAGCGCGGTATACAAAGCAGGTAAAATAAAAATACGTTTATCATACTACCTGGCAACTATGCACAAAACCTTAATAGGGTCGTTTATTGCCCCACTGAAAAAGCAAAAAGGCAGGGTCTTATATTTTGGGATCTACTATAACAACACTTCTCCCTCGCGACAATCATCATCTCGTTTCTTCCTCTTTATAATTCTCTTATGATCGCTTCTGTATTCTTCTGAGGATTTTTTTTTACCAGCCTCTTCAAAAGCATCAAAAGATTCCCGTTTATTTTCTACGAAAGTGATGAGTGAGTCGTAGAGCCTGGAAACTACCTGTACGTCTGTGTCTACACCTTGTAAAATTTTGGAAACTATATTAAATTGTTTTAATATAGATCCCCAAAATTCCGATAATATAGCCGTTTGTAGGGAATTTAGTTGAGCCAGTAGTTCTGTAGCTTCATTTTTAACCAAAACTTTTTGGTAGGCGGAGTCACTTTTTATAGATTTGGTCCCAATCTTTATTAAGTCTGGCATAGGCATCGTCCCTGGCTGACCATGGCGTATGTGTCTAATTTTTTACAGTTACATTTTCAGGCTTAGTCAAAAATGATTGCAGTAATTTCGTACGTTCTTTTGATGCTGTAAAAAATACGCAGCAACTCGAAAAAATTTGTAGCTTCCGGGCAACATTCAGCTACCGATGATCCGACCAAGTTTAACGAATGGGCAGCGCAAGGTACATACGTTGCATACTGATATTTTTCTTTGATCTTAGCCTGTTGGCCATTATACTGCCCAGACATATTGCTAGCATTGTCATAAGATTGACCTATGCAATTGTCAATGTCGATATTCAGTGTTTTGAAAGTGTCCATAACGGCTAGCAATGTCTTCTGCTTTGTGACAAGTGTTTGACAGAAAGCAAAAGAATCGTTCAACTGGTTCTGTATTATGCATTAAGATAATTATTTTCGTTAAAAATATTTCAAATAAAATTATGTTATACATAGCGAACCTAGTTATACATTATTTATTGAAATAAATACCTAATTTTTAAATTTTATAATAATAATAATATTCCTTAATACACAACGGCAATAGCGTTTATGCTGACTTGGCTTGGGCCCGTCAGCCAAACATGGAACCACATTGACTAAATGTGAGAAAGAAGAACTTTTTTGTATAATAATAATAATAAATTTTCTTTTGCTGATGTTTCTCCTATCCTATTTATTTAAAAAATCAAATCAAATAGACAAAAAGGTGTGTATTATCCATAGAAGTTTTACTTCTTGCGCGTATACACATTGATATACACACCAGTTTTTTTCAAACGGTAAAGATAACTTTCTTTTGTCAAGAAAATATTTTTTCAAGTCAAATATATATATATATATATATATATATATATATATATATATATATATATATATACAGTCCCTGGCCAAATTATTAGACGCACTGCAAGATTTCATGTAAAATATTAATTACCGAGTGATATTGTACCGTTTTATTATTTTAAATTGATTTGTTTTTTTATTTTTATATTATCCAATCAATTACCTATTTATTTGACATAAATAAAACAGCATTAATTTAGAAAACAATAAGTTTATTAAGTTTTAAAGAAAAGTGAAATTAATGTTAGTAAAAGTCAATATTTAGTTGAGCCACCTTTAGCCGCTATCAAGGCTTTAATTCTGCGCGGCATGCTATCAATGCAAGATTGTACTGTCTCCTGCATTTGAGGATGATGATTCCACACTTTTCATTAGCTCCCACACATTTTCAATGGGGTTCATATCAGGGCCAATCCAACAGAGGGATATTTTTTTCTGCCAAAAAAGCTTTAACAGACCGAGCAGTGTGGCAGGGAGCTCCATCTTGCATGAAAGTGAATGGTTCCCCATTTGGAAACCATTCTCTGAGCTGCGGAATCAACCGATTTTGTAATACTTCTTTGTACTGATCTTGCCTCATTATTCCTTTGACGACGTACAGACGTCCAGTGCCCTTGCCGCTGATGACTGACCAAATCATCACTTTGGTGGGATGTTTAACCGTCGGGACGACACAATCAGGATGAAACTTTTCTCCATGACGACGACGCACATACTGAGCTTTATTCTGCAAAATTTCGAATGTGCTTTCGTCACTGAAGCAGACCTGTCAAAAATAGGAAAAATATATAAACTTCCATGTTTATTTGCTTTATTTAACTGAAAATGATAATAATGTATCAATTATTGATTAAATTGCTGTATCTTACCGATCTCCAGAAGTCCACATCTTTGTCTTGCCATTGTTTGGCCCACTTCAGGCGCTTTGCTTTCATTGCAGCTGTTAACTTGGGCTTCCTGGCGGGGCGACAGGCCTTAAAATCTAATTCTTTCAATTTTCTTCGAACAGTGCGCTCAGAAGCATTTACGCTAGCATCCTGGAGTTGTGATTTTATTACCTTTGTGGTAGCAAATCTGTTTTCTACACAAATTTTCTTCAAACATCTCTCTGACCGTGGAGTGAAAATTGGTTTTCTACCTACCGCATCTTTTCTTTGTTTTCGGGCTTAATTCCTTCCCTGACTCAATTTTCTTTTTTATGCGTCGTACACTAGCTTCAGAAACCTCCAATCTTCGTGATATTTCTCGGTTTGTAAATGTTTTCGCAATCACAAGGGCCTTCACTTCAGCTTTTTTACGTGGTGAAAGATCGCCTTTTCTACCCATAATGAAAATAGTCCAATTACTTTTTTAAAACACTGCATACAAAATAAACTAATAACTGAGTAGTATAAAACTGTTAAACAAACAATCACAGTCCATAAAGCCACAGAAACACGTCCGTACCTGACTCGATTCCGATCGCGACTGATACAGGTTTGTACTTGTTTACGTTCATATATCACTTTGTCAACATAGTGTTGCCATATGTTAAAAATAAATACAAATATGTAGTCTACAACAATTCTTTTAAATAAAAATCAATAATATTGTAGTTTAAATATACCATTATTGCATAAAAACTCTTAAGAAACATAATATTACTAAAAAAAATACAGTGCGTCTAATAATTTGGCCAGGGACTGTATATATATATATATATATATATATATATATATATATATATATATATATATATATATATATATATATATATGTATATATATATATATATATATATATATATATATATATATAAATTTTAATTCTTGTATCAAGAAAGCAATTATAAAACACGCCCCAAGCTGAGCGTGAGGGGCGCAACTTGCCTCCCCAGGCCATGGCCCCTAGGGTAAAAAAAAAAAAATCGAAGGAGGGGTCCCACCTCCCACATTCCACCGCCGGTTCCTGAAGGAAGCTCGACGGTGCCCCCGTCTTACTACGTAATTCTAATCAGAATTTATTTAATTTTATTCCTCTTTTAATTTTATTCGATTATAGTTTACATATTCATGAATTTATTTGTTGATATGGCGAGGTGCCCTTCCTCAATGTGGGACTCTATCCCGGGGTACCTACATCCTCCATTGGCCCTAGGGTAAATACGCCACTGCCAGTAACCCTTTCTAATGCCTTTTTGACCAACTTTTTATCAAAAATACCTACTAATTTCATTAACGCCTTTTGCACATCTAACCTACCCCCATTACACATTAAAAATAACCAAGATAATTCCAACAATAAACCTCATCATCATAATAAAGACTTTTTAAACCGAGTCTAGCATATCCCTCATCACCATAATAGGGATCGTTTGCTCAACCAATTCCTCACCTATATTTTCATTAACGCCCGTTTGACCTACAAGAAACATTACACACACACACACACACCTCGCCGATGATGAGCATTTTCAGCCGAAAAATTACTACTTCACATAGAGTTGGCAAGACTGTCTCATAACGCCCTCTTGACATCTAACCTAACTCCATTACACTAACAATACCCTAGACACCCGAAAAACTACTTCTTCAGACAGAGTTGGCAACACTCTCACCTCTGCGTTAGGGTACATACACCGGAGTGGGTCCAAAAAGTCACAAAAAATGCAGATTTAAGATCCATAAGAAAATACACGGGATTTTTCGGCAGAACATCATAATTTGGTGGATTTAAATTCCTAGCAATATTATAAGAGCCCCTACTTTTAAAATTAGTTTGTGGGCAGCTCGAGTTCCGAAACACCCTTGTAATATATATATATATATATATATATATATATATATATATATATATATATATATATATATATATATATAAATAAAAATAAAAAAAAAAATCTTAATCCAAACGTTACCATTTAAAGACAGTTGTTATCTTCGTTAAATACACAATACAAAGAATGTATTTAATTTAATAAGGATTTATATTTCCCTACCTTAATTACTCTCTTTAGTTGAAGTATTTGAACACGTCTATTTTTAATATCTTTACTTTGATAATTTGGGTTAACCTTTGTCGATAAACATATGCTGTCGCGGACCTTTTTGTAGAATTATTTGAGGCGAATAATACTGCCTTACATTGTTTTCGCGTATCTCTAACTATTGACGCAGCGTACGCGAAAATATCTCTTCAACGATTGATTTTTTTCCAACTTCATCCAACATTCATCATAATAGGTTGGTTAATTTAGAAAAAATATCCACAAATTATACACTTAAACCTTCCTCGTGAAACAATCTATCGGCTAGTGAAAACCAAAATCAAATCGGTCTAGTAGTTACTGAGAACATCGCGTACAGACAGACAGACAGCCGCGGCGGGGGATTTTGTTATATAATACTAGCGACCCGCCCCGGCTTCGCGCTTTTAAAGTTTGATCTTATGCTTTGTTAATAGTCATTCCAAACGCTAATTTTATTGGAAATTGAAGCCGTTTGAACTGAAAAGGCAATTCTGAGGGGGTATCATAGGAATTCTTGCTGTAAAGACAGTTTCACCAGTTCCGTTGCCAGTTAATATGGTACATTCGATTAAAAATTTTTTTAAATTGACTACTTTGAGTCTTGTACCGTCGCATAGTTTTGGTGGATTTAAATTTTCTTAGTAATATAATAGGGGAACCTACTTTTAATATTAATTTGTGCGGCGGAATTCCGGGGAGGCGTCAAAGAATTCAAAAATTCAGTTGGATAATGTACTGCCTCCTCTCTGGCCACGACTGTGTCAACTGAGTAGTAGGTTTGTGATGATGCTTCAAATTTTGAAAGAATAAAATCATTTATTTTATCAACTTGCTCATTAGTGGGTGATAGTATAGTCCTTTCTTGAAACTAATTTAGTGTCTTAGTGGATATGTTACTAATATCGGGATATACCTTTTCAATCAATTCTTCCACATTTTGCACCAAAACACAAAGATTATTAAGAGTGATACAGACATTTCCAGCTTGAAATTCACCATTACCTATTTGGAGCAAGTCGTTAGAAAATTGCCTATTATCTTCGCTAGACAATAAAATTCTCATGTTGGTTTTAAGTTCACATTTCATTATATGTGGCCAAAGATACGATCTTTTGAGCGATGCATTGACTTCATCTGCTCTCTTTATGAGACATAGAAGCCTCGTCCCAAATAATCAAACTGCAATCTTTCATTAATTTTCCGGCGTTACTTTGTTTTGAAATATTACAAATGCTCGAGACGTCATCACTACATATTTTCAGTAGAAGTTTGAAGGTGGAATGGACGGTTCGCCCACCTTCCAAAAGTGTGGCTGCTATGCCGGACGATGCCATAGCAAGGGCAATTTTTCTATCGGATCTTACTTTTGCTAATAGTCTAAACGTATTTAAGTTGATAAGGATTATACTGCATCCGTCTAAATAGCTTTCCAATTACCGCATTGTACGTGACCATTTTTTTAGAAGATAGAATGGGTATAGCAAGCTATCCTTAAAAGATAGATATATGACATCGCGGACTTTTTTGTAGATCTATAAAAGAGGAATATCCCACCATGCATTGTTTTGTTATATCTCAAAGGGATTAGGCAGCGTTTTCGATGAAAGCTTCCAGGCAGCTTGACTTTTTTCCGATTTCAATAATTATCGTTATATTTCAACCAATTTACACAAAACCTTGACAAATTATATACCTAAACCTTCCTCATGAATCACTCTATCTATTGGTGAAAACCGCATGAAAATCCGTTCAGTAGTTTTTGAGTTTATCGCGAACAGACAGACAGACAGACGCGGCGGAGGACTTTGTTTTATAATATATAGTGATGTATTGATAAGTGTAATAAATTTATAAAATGTTAATGTTGTGTTTTTTAACTTCTTAATAATGGTTAGTTAACGATCCTAATAAATAAAATTAAGTAGAAATGAGAATATAATCTTACCGTCCACTTCGGTCACTTAAAAACAGCTTTCTCAATGCGAATGATTAAGCTGAATATGAAATAGAGACCTGGTGAAGAGGTCGGGTTGAGTGTTACTTCAGAAAATTATGAATTCGGGGTTTAAAATGAAAGTAACATCGCAACACAATTGGCAACATTAAGCTACTTTGGTACACGCCATTGTTGAAAGTAAAAGTGTCTACAGAAGTCTCACCTCGATATAGGCTAATAATTCTTATAAAGTGTGCTCCAGTGAACTTTCAATATGCTCCCACACTATACGACTTTTTTATTAGACGTGAGAGTGGATTTTGGCAAATCCTAAACTCTCTCGGCACCGACAGCGATGCTCCGCATAACGATTTTTTAATAAAAATTCAGGGTGACTGGTCAATTTTTATTGGTTAAAAGTGGCTCACATATATCATACGCCAATTTTATTCGCCCTGAAGCACTTTTTATTGCCATTGACATGAGAGAACGGGCAAAAATGGTCGGGATAAATTTCGACACTTAGAATACAGAACTTGACAACTCAGAAGTGGGAATTAAGAACCAACTTAACTGAAAGATGCAAGGACATGGATGTCAACGTATATTTTCTACCTTATTGTTTATGGAAAAACCTCCCGTTGGATTAAACACCATAAGATGATAGACAGTTGCAGAACTGCAAAGATAGAGAAAAAAGACGTATAATCTTTACTGGCAACGATAGGCTGAAGGCAGCAACATCAAAACTACTGACTCAAAGACATCCAAAGGTGTATTGGAATGGCATGACCAGCAAAAAACCAGCATGATATCTAGAACCATGCTGGTCTTTTACACTGCCGATCTTCAGCTGGAAACAGCATCATAAGAAGAAGATAAATAATAATGATGAGATTATAAGGTACGTGAAAAAACTTGAATGCAAAAATGAACATGACATTCGGAGGAGATAAAATAGAGGCAGTAGAAGGATTTTATTACTTAGACAGAAACAAAATGATTCTATGCTAGATATGATATAAGTTTTAAAATCAGTTCACTTCAGTGACTTTCATCTTCTTCTTCTAACGATATTGCAAAGAGTAACCCGTTGTGAGTATCATATATATATATATATATAAGATATATATATATATATATATATATATATATATATATATATATATATATATAGATAGATAGATAGATAGATAGATAGATAGATAGATAGATAGATAGATAGATAGATAGATAGATAGATAGATAGATAGATAGATAGATAGATAGATAGATAATAATTTATTTGTTTTCATGTAACAATAGGTTACACTTATAGCCAATAGGCATTAAACAATGTTGAATAAGATTACAGTAACCTGTAATTAAATAAAAGAAAAAGAAAAAATTGTAAATAAGTAAAAACACTTTAAAAGCAAAATTACAATATAGTAACAAAGATACAATGAAACAAGAGGCACAACAGAAAAGACAAGAAACCACCTCTACTGACAGAGCCATCAACTCCCTGTGCTAATTTCAACTGGATTTAAGAAAAATTCATTTAATGAGTAATAAGCTCCTTGACGCAGATATTTGGTTAAAAGTCTCTTTACTTCCGTTTTACATAACGCACGTACACTCTCTGGGAACCTATTATATATCTTTAATATGACATAGTTAACATTTTTCTGTATGTAGCTGTAATTACACTTTTCGGGAAGCAGTTTTCGGAAAGCAGATTCAATTTATGTCTAGTGGCATACCTGTGATTGTTCATGTATGTCTCAAAAATATCTCTATATATATATATATATATATATATATATATATATATATATATATATATATATATATATATATATAAATTTGATTGGTTTTTCTTGGGTATTTAGGTTCTTTTGGAAAATACAAACTAGTTTATTTGACCTTTCGCCTTATTTTTTTTAGGCATTTTCAAAAAATTCTTTATATTTTAATATTCATTCTAAAATTAGAAAATACAAGGTTAAAATCTTTTAGGTCATATTACAGGTTTAAAAACATTTTACGCACACTCAGACATTTAAAATATTTACACTATAACAACAATATAAAATAAATTAATTAAGAGTATATACCTTAAAAGTCAACTGTTTGTGTGTTCGTAAATTTCAAATTCTATATTTCTTATCAACATATCGTGTCTCGTATTTTTTATTAACTTTTTTTAAATTTTATTATCTATAGTGGGTGTCTTAACCAAAAAACTGTTATTGATGTTAAGTATATATACCATTTTGTATTATTAAGAGGATATGCATGCCACCATGTTTATTTTTTGATTAAATTTGTGTAGATATGACTGATTCCTCTTATATCAGTCGTATCATTCACAATGTTTTCATCTTTTTTTATTTCAATCCTCTCTTTGATTTGTAATTTTGGCATAATTTCCTCAACTGATATAGATCGTTTGCTCCTTGGACAGAGAGCCAACTGTGATTATTCAGTAACCACCCCCACCTATTATGATAGGACCTCTTGCCTTCCTTCTTTTTGAAATATGGCATAGTCCTTTAAGTGGTTCCCTGGCTGATGAGGTTCCTTTCTGTGTCTCCTAGGTCCTGAAGATTATGTACGATTTGGCATCGAAAGCTCGATATTAGAATAAAACTACAGTTACTAAGAACTTTGAGACCTTTCTTCACTGTGTAATCCTAAGGGCTATCTCTAAGTTAAAAACCCTCTTGGTGGTTACCAGTACCCTTTTACTGACATTCCTCTTCTATATATATAACATATATATATATATATATATATATATATATATATATATATATATATATATATATATATATATATATATATATATATTCTGTCAATTTAGTGATGGTTTATTATCATAACGTTTTTTTATATTCTCTGTACAGCTATGTCCTCCTAAGAATAAATAGGGTTTTTAATCTGTTTTTAGTGAAAAAAATACGAATGTTTTGAAAGTGCCTTGTCTATTAATGTTTTCAAACTTTTAATTATGATGAATTCCCCTTTTTAGGATAAGCATAATACTGATGAAAACCAAATGTGGTCGAAACGTTCGTGATAATAAAAATAAATATAAAATAACTTTCCCAAATTCAATTTTTGCCTAAATTAATCAAGAGCCATATTCCCAAGAAGAAAAAACAAAAAAGAATATCTAAAACTTGTTCGAGAACGTCTTCAATTTATATATATATATATTATATATATATATATATATATATATATATATATCAAGGATTTTTCTACAGCTGACACTGTCTTCCTTCTCTCAGCCTTTGAATCCATCCGTTTCTATCTTTCCAGTCTCTCCACGATCGTCTGGGTCTTCCTCTTTTTCTTCTCCCTATAGGGCTCACTCCGTTATTTTCCTTATCCACCTATTATCTTCGCTCCGTCTTATGTGTCCATACCATTTTAATCGTTTTTCTTCAATGGTGTTTATTGCGTTCTCTTTGATGTTCATTCTGCTTCTTATTTCTTCATTTGTTATTTCTCTCCATCCATACGTGTCACTCCACAACATCTTCTCCAATACTCCATCTCTACCGCGTTAATTTTATTTAGATTTATTTCTTTTGTTGATCGTCCATGTTTCTGACCCGCATGTCATTATGCTTTGTATTATTGATTTGTATATGCGTGTTTTCTTTCTCTTTGTAATGTGCTTGTCCCACAGGATCGAATTTAATTGTCTTATGCATGTCCGCGTTTGTCCTAATCTAGCTTTAATCTCTTCTTCTGATGTTGCGTTTCTTGAAATGATGGTTCCTAAAATATTTCAATCTATCGGTTCTCTGATTATTGTTTCGTTATCAACTTCTAGATTCTCCACGTTTCCCTCCTTTGTTGTTAGATATTCCGTTTTATCAAAGTTTATTGCTAATCCTGCTTTAGTGTATTCTTCTTTCAGTTTTCTTAACCATATAACTGAGGTCTTCCTCATCTTGCGCTATGATTACTTGGTCATCTGCGAAACTTAGAGTGTATAAGTAATCTCTCGTATTTGGACTCCCATTCCACTACATTTTTGCTTCCATTTTTTTAATGTTTGTTCGAGGTATATTTTGAATAGTGTGGGGGATGTAGAGCATCCTTGTAATAAGCCTTTTGATGTTTGGAGTCTCTTCCCTATTTTATGTCCTATTTTTATGTTCACTGTTTCGTTTTCGTAGAGAGCTTTTACTGCTTATATATATATACATATATATATATATATATATATATATATATATATATATATATATATATATATATATATATATATAAAATGAAATAAATTAATTGTTGAATTAGTATTAAAAACATTGAATGTTAATCGTATCAAACGTAGAATCCTAGTCATTAGTTGTAAGTTTAGACTATAAAATAAGTATAATATACGTGAAATCATTTACTTGCATTTATTTTATTATATAAACAAAATTTCTAAAAAAAAAAATTAAAAAATCGTGAAAATCTGAAAAAAAAATTTTTCAATTAAAAAAAAATAATAGAAAAAAAATTCGACCCACTCTAAGATTGGCGAGGATAACTGCAGAATTGATTGAAGTTTTTTTTAAGAAAAAAAAAAAAAAAAATGGCGAGCTTAAAAAAATTGACGGTTTTCCTCAAAAAAGGCAAAAATTTCATAGATTTTATTATCTAAAATTTTTTTTGTATTTTTTTTTGAAAAAAGCACATTTAATTACGAAAATTTTGAAAAAAAAAAACGTCTCGATCGGCCAATTTATGACAAAGTTATGGCAATTTGGAAAAAAAGAGCTATTTTTTTGAAAAAATTCATAACTTTTTTTTGGGGTGGGGTAAAAAAATTTGAAAAAATTCTGAGAACCGTTTTTCATAGGGTAGAAAAAGATAAAAAACTTTCAGCCAAATTGAAAAGGGTCGATGTGACATGGAATGACCCATATATATATATATATATATATATATATATATATATATATATATATATATATATATATATATATATATATATATACATATATATACATATATATATATATATATATATATATATATATATATATATATATATATATATATTATATATATATATATTTCCATCCTCTTTTCTTTTTACTTGGCATCCACTTTAAAACTATTTTTGGTATTAAGTCTTCTGCTGTTCTTTCCACGTGTCTGTACCATATAAGTTACCGTTGTTGAATTTCTTCAATAATAGTGATTTTTACTTTCATTATATCTCTTATGCTTTCATCTCTAACTCTATCCATTCCATCCACATTCAGCCGGTCTTCGCCAGTAATCCATTTCTAGTGCCATTAGTTTCTGTTCCAATCGTTTCGCCGAATATCAGGTTTCTCACCCGTATAAACAGGAGACGTTCTTGAATACTGCATTATAAATGAGGTACTTACTTATTTTGTTCTTGACTTCTTTTTTCCGTTCTGCACTCTTTACTTATTTTCCAAGATATCTCTTCACAAGCACCAATAACCAATGCACAAATATTTAGTTTTCTTGTAGTTTACTGTTAAGCCCTAGTTTTTTTTTTCAAACAACATTAAGATACTTTATCACAACCGTCTTTATTAAAAACTCAATAAAGACTATCTAAAATTGAATATCTACGTAGCATATAGCCACATTCTAGGAGGAATACAGACGACAGCAACAGAAGCTCTTGGACACCCCCCCCCTAAATATAACATCCAATTCATGTGGAACGATTAAATGGAGGAACAAAAACAGAAAACACAAAAAAGCCCTACCAGAAATGAACGACTACAAAGAAACATAATGACAATATAGTATAAGAATAGAACAGGCAAAAATGAAGAGAATAGTCATCCAAAACTTAAATGAAACGAGGGACAAAAAGCGCAAGGAAGTACACACATACTTAGGAGGAACCAAACCATGGGAAGCCAGGAAATTCCTGAAATCACTAAAAACAGAAAACATCAATAAAATGAATTTTAACTCCATAAAATTAAAGGAATGGTATCAGCACTACTCTAGAGAACTTCTCGAAAACAGGGAGTATGCAACGCAATCACCAACCAATTACCACATTAAGGACCAACTAACCAATATAACAGAAGCGATAGTTTAGAAATCCATTCGGTCAATAAAGAGCATAAAAGAGGTTGGACCAAAGAGCATCCCGGCGAAAATTGCTAAAAAAAATGGGGCTAGCAAGTTGAAGTGACTGTCATAAACGTAGAGAAAATAACGGCAAATGATGTCGAAAGAACATCCACCTAGAAAAATTTCACATTTGTTTTATAAAAGGTTAACGTTTTGATCAGTTTCGTCGTAAGAAGACAAGGGTCAAGAGCTTATATATGTTGCAGACAGATGTATCTTCATGTTTAAAGGCAATTTGGTTATGGTTATTATATTGAAAACGTTTGGATTCATAGTTGATATCTTGAAGTTTGCGGGGTCTTTCATATAAAAAATATTACAAAAGTGAATGTATTTTGAACAAACAATGTATTGTTGGTTTTGAGCAGGACGAGGGTCGTTCCAATTCTACTAGATAATATGCTGTGAAATTTCAGGAGTGTGTTTTTAATTCAGGTCTTAGCGGTTGTATAAACAGACAAGTTTTAACATTTTCTACAGCATTAATAAATACCCCCAGTTGTCAGAGGCAAATTTTGACGAAAAACTCTCGTTAAATGTTAACAGGCTACATTTTGGTATGCAGGTGGTTTTTTGGACGTAGAATACAATAAAAAAAAAGTTTGCTGCTCTAAAGTGTACAAAATCGAAAATAAAATGAAAAATTCGGTTTTTCGCAAGTATCACGAAAAATAAAAAAGATATCGAAAAAGTAATAGCACCACGTGAAAGAACGGTAAATTTTACAAAAGAATAGTATATAGATTATTTTTTTTTTAGTTTTAACCTAAATGAAAAAAAATTATTTAAAATAAAATGACTGATTCGGTTGTACTGGGAATCATCCTTCCCAACCTCAATTATGATTAAATTACCGTTTCTGTACGCCGCTAAATATTTTGAAATTGGCTGTTAAGGGGTTTCTCGAGGTGCTGATTAAAAATCCGATGACAGATTTGAAAAATTTTAAATGGCGAATCCAATATGACGGCCAGAGTAAGTAATTCATTTAATTTTTTTCGAGTAATTTAGAATTTTTGGGTTTTCAATAACTGTTTTCTTTGTACCTGGATGTTTAAATGTAATACGAGGCTGGTTTGAAAAGTCCGTGCAAAGTCCGAGAGATGGCACCACCGGCGCGTATCGAGGTCATGTTTAGTTAGTAGCATCTCTTGAATGAACGCACACCAAGTTTCAGCCATATTGGTCTATTTCTTTGTGTTTGGCATTCGTGTGAATCAAGGAAGTCGAGTGATTTTCAAGAAATGGACGAAAAAGAAATTTCGTGTGGTGATTTAAACATTACTTTATGAAAGGGAAAAACGCCTCAGGAGACTAAAGAGAAGCTTGATAAACATTATGGTGACTCTGCACCTTCGATTAGAACAGTTTATAAGTGGTTCAAAAAACGATTTTCGGACTGGCCATATGGGCACAAGTGACGCTGAACATTCTGGACGGCCTGTGGAGGTTACGACTCCAGAAATCATTGATCATATCCATGATATGGTGATGGATGACAGAAGAGTTAAAGTGCGTGAGATTGCTAGGGCTGTGGGCATCTCGACTGAACGGGTACATAATATTTTGCATAAACATTTGGACATGAGAAAGCTATCCGCAAGATGGGTGCCGCGATTGCTCACGCTTGACCAAAAACGGAATCGTGTGAAGTGTTGCAAGGATGGTTTGCAGCTGTTCCAGAAGAATCCGGAGGACTTTAAGCGTCGTTTCGTCACTGTGGATGAAACATGGATACATTACTATACTCCTGAGACCAAACAACAATCTAAACAATGGGTTACCAAGGGGGAATCTGCACCAAAAAAGGCGAAGACCGTTCCTTTGGCCGGAAAGGTTATGACGACTGTCTTTTTGGGATTCGCAAGAGATATCCTCATCGACTATCTGGAAAAGGGTATTATAAACTATTAAAGGTGAATATTATTCATCGTTATTGGACCGTTTGAAAGCCGAGCTGCAAGAAAAACGCCCGCGA
>CM032455.1:178281581-178294081 GCA_019049505.1 Pachyrhynchus sulphureomaculatus | reverse complement strand
CATCCAGCTTATGTAGAAATATGGAATGGTCAACCCTATCAAAGGCCTTTGAGAAATCATTGTACACAGCATCAACCTGTATTTTGTTTGTCTAAAGCATTGCCTGTAAATCAATTACTTATTGTACTACGTTTGCTAAAAAAAACATTGTTAATGTACAGAAATGAGGCTTTAAACCTGTTTAAAAATACACTGATATATGACATCTCAAATGACTTTGGCGAATATCGGTATTAAAGATACCGGTCTATAATTAGATATATCATTTGCGTCACCCTTTTTAAATACGGGAATGATTTTGGTCTTCTATCCATAAGTCAGGAAATCTGTTCGTTTTTAGAGACAAATTGAATATATAAGATAAAGGTAACAACAAAGCATGAGCACAATCTTTCACAATAAAAGCTGGGAATTATCAGGGGGGGCCACAGTCAGATTATCTTTCAATCCTTTCAATGACGTTAGTATAGTTTGCTCTGGTAAACAATCAAGAGCGATACATAAATTAGAGGTGAAGACATGATGGAAGTAAGAAGAAAGTATAACAACAACGATGATACACAATACAAAATAAAAAAAACCGGTCAAGTGGAAGTTGAACTTGCACAATTAGTGTTCCGTACGTTGATTGTTTTTAAAATTAAAAATTTTGTTAGGGTGGTATAAAATGATCAGTGACTTCACAAAACAGACCCCAAATGAGTTTTCAACAAAGTTTGTTTCCAATCTTTACTGAAAACTGCGTGACCTCGAAATTTTGTTTTTTTTTTCTATACCAGATAAATTATAAAGGTAATGATAATTTTCGTTCAATCTATTTCCCCGTGGAGAATATTTCAGGATTTTTTCAAAATTTTTTTGGTCAGTACTTTTCGAGATAGGATAGAGGACAGCGATTTTTCACGATTTTTTTTAAAAGTAATACGAAGAAAAGTGTGCGCAAGTATTACATTATATATATATTTTTTTTACTCGTGTTTTCACAAGCTTTCATTTGACACTACTCTCGATGACCTAGTTAAAAAATTTTTTTTTTCACTTCCGATTTCACCCCTCAAAACGAATCCCTTAAGTCAAAATTTATGTTACGGTAATATAAAATGATCAGTGACTTCACAAAACACACCCCAAATAAGTTTTCAACAAAGTTTATTTCCAATCTTTACTGAAAACTGGTGACCTTGAAATTTTGGTTTTTTTCTATACCAGATAAATTATTAAAGGTAATGATAATTTTCGTTCAATCTATACCCCGTGGAGAATATTCCAGGATTTTTTCAAAATTTTTTTGATCAGTACTTTTCGAGATAAGGTAGGGGACAGCGATTTTTCACGATTTTTAAAAGTAATACGAAGAAAAGTGTGCGCAAGTATTACATTATATATATATTTTTTTCTTCGTGTTTTCACAAGCTTTCATTTGACACCACACTCGATGATCTAGTAAAAAAATTTTTTTTTCACTTCCGATTTCACCCCTCAAAACGAATCCCTTAAGTGAAAATTTATGTTACGGTGATATAAAATGATCAGTGACTTCACAAAATACACCCCAAATAAGTTTCAACAAAGTTTTATTTTCAATCTTTACTGAAAATTGATGACCTTGGAATTTCTGTTTTTTTTTATATATCAGATAAATTATTACAGGTAATGAACTCGTGATAATTTTCGTTCAATCTACACCCCGTGGAGAATATTCCAGAATTTTTTCAAAATTTTTTGATAAGTACTTTCCGAGATAAGGCGGGTAGACAGCGATTTTTCGCGATTTTTTAAAAATATTACAAAGAAAAGTGCGCGCAAGTATTACATTATATATATTATTTTTTACTCGTGTTTTCACAAGCTTTCATTTGACACCACACTCGATTACCTAGTAAAAAATTTTTTTTTTCACTTCCGATTTCACCCCCAAAACTAACCCCTTAAGTCAAAATTTAACTTTCAAAACTACATGGCTCTGATGAGGCCATCAATTTCCTATATTACTACCAAATTTCAACTTTCTATGACAAATAGTTTCGGAGAAAATCGGGTGTGACAGACGGACAGACGGACAGACGGACAGACGGACAGACAAGACGGACAGACACCGAAGTGATCTTATAAGTGTTCAGTACGGAACACTAAAAAACAAAAAACGCACAACCTAATAAAAAGAAAGATAAAGGAGGCTAAAGACATGTGGCTAAATGAAACAATACACAGAAATAGAAACATTAAAAAAGAAATACGACACATTTAATTTACATAAGAAAAACAAAGACTAAGGTTACAAAGGCAACCACAAGTAATAGAGGGTAAAGAACGTAAACTACTACTGAACATACAAGAAAGAATAGATAGATGAGACGAATAAATAGGGGGAATGTATAGTGACACAACTAAACAAACATAATACAAATAAGCTTAGTACAAACGGACCCCCCATAAATGAAGACGAAATATTAGCAGCAGCAAATAAGTTTAAAAAATAAAGACAGTAGGAGAAGATAATATACCTACAGAAATCATTAAAATATTTCTTCAAAAACATATGGACATTAATACAGGACCTCTTCAACAGCGTATACAACACAGGTAATGTACCTCATGTTCGGTTGCCATCATTTTTTTATAACCATTGCCAAAAAAGAATAACCCTAGAAAGTGCGAGGAATACCGGAATATAAGTCTAATGAACCACATTTTAAAACTCTTCTTTAAAATAATCCACCAAAGAGTATACAAAAAAACTAGATGAACGTACTGGACAAAGACAGCTCGGCTTTAGGAACGGACTAGGAACGAGGGACGCACTATTCTCCATCCACGTTCTGATTGAAAGATGTAGGGATGTCAACTCTGATGTTTATTTATGCTTCATGGATTTCCAAAAAGCCTTTGATATGGTAAATCATGAGAAAATGATGGAAATTTTACAAACATGTAACATTGCTGATGCATGTAAAGAATATGGAATGAAACTGAATACGAACAAAACAAAAACAATGGTGGTCAGTAAGAATCCTAATATAAACATAAATATTAAAGTAATCGACAAACACTTGAAAGGGTAACAAAAATAAGGTACTTAGGAAGCATAATTAGTGAAGATTGGGACCACTCTATTGAAATATGCTCAAGAATTGAAAAAGCACGAAGCTTCTTTAATAAAATGCGCAGCATACTTTGTAATTGTCAACTAAACTTAAAAACAAGAACAAAAGTGCTAAGATACTACTTGTTCTCGGTCATATTATACGGCAGGGGTGCTCAAACCTGAACTGCTGGCGATCTACCTCAATATTGTTAGACTACGATCGATCGACTCTGAGAGGCTGCAAGTAAGTGTGATGCAGGATTGTCGTCTAGGTAGGGTGTATCGTGGCATAGATATTAGTTTTCCGCACAATATGCATTTTTTTAGTCAAGGTAAAGTGTAGGTCTGCTCTAAAATGTCAATGAAAAAACTCATAATTATTCAAAATTGCGAGCTTATTGGTTCTTACAAAACAAACGAGTTCTAGTGTCTAAACTTAAAACTAAAGAGTGACTTTGGATGTTGAAGCGTGGCACTGCATATCCTCAGCATACTTTTCATAGATAAGATGGTAACGTAATTACCGAGTGCTAATCGCAAGCATGATGACATATGTTCGTCAGTTAGTCGATTGCGATATTTTGACTTAATTATCTTCATTTCAGAAAATGCAGACTCGCACAAGTAAGTTGACCTAAACATCGCCGTCAGTTGAAGGGCGATTTGCCTTAGATTCGGATATTTATCTTTAGATATAAAACACCAGAATTTTGTATCAGATGCTGTGGCTTTGAGATGTATTCTGATATAATCTGCATTAACTCATTTTCAACAGAATATGAGTCCATGTTAAACTGACTTGCTATTTCAGTAGCTAATTCCTCAATGTTTTTACACGAAAAAGGATAACTCATAAATGATGCGATATTTGCCAATTTATTGAAATCATAAAAACGTATTTCGAATTGGCCCAAAATATTTGATAATTCTGCCTCATAAATATCATAATTCAACTGAGGAATCCTTGCTTTCAAGACGGAAAATTTTTCAGATCCTTTCTTTTCAGTTGATCTATCATAACTTGCAATTTACTTTTGAATGCGTTTATTGCGCTAATCATCTCAATAATAGTTTTTCCTTTACCTTGAAACTCCAAATTAATGGTGTTTAAAAGCATTGTGATGTCTGTCAAAAATGCCAAATCAGTCAGCCATTTTCCGTTTTTCAGCATCTGAGTGCCATCACCTCTTTCGTCCAGAAAAGCTGTTATTTCGGGCAATAATTCTTGAAACCTTTCTAGGAATTTTCCGCGACTCAACCACCTGACGTCCGTGTGAAGAACTAAACTCAGTGTGTTCAGCTGACTCAATATCTTCCAACTACAATTTCAAGAGCCGTCGTTTGCAAGCTAACGTGCACGGATAGAATTCACAATTTTTATTGCAATGCCCATAATCTCCTCCATGTTAGAACTTTTGAACACAAAACTTGTTGATGTATAATGCAATGGCAGGAGAAAAAAATGAAGGGAAATAATCATTAGCTCGACACAATGCCACAAAACCGTTTTTGTTTCCAGTCATTGCTGGTGCTCCATCGGTTTTGTAATGCACACATAGTTTATATATTGGTAGCTTGTAGTTTGTTACAAAATTGAAGAAAACGTTATATATATCTTCGCCACGGGTCTTTCCTTTCAGAGGAATCATTGTCAAAAACTCTTCCTTAACCGACATACCATTCGGATAAAAATACACAGCTGAGCAGTGTCTGTTTCATATCGGTGGATTCGTTGAACTGTAAAGAAAAGTATGTACATTCCATGATATCATGTTTTAGTTTATCTGTTCTCTAATTACAGACATAATCTCTGTTTTATTTTTAAAATCTCCAAATAAAGTCTCACTCGCTTCAATAAATGCTTCCTTCACAACCAATCCATCATCAAAATGTTTTCTTGTTGTTTGGCCAATATAGAGATATTTTAAATGAACGCAATCGTTGCAGCTTTTGATTGTTTGGCTGGTCTTGTGAACATGGTTTGTTCTTTTTTCAAACAAGTTATCAAATCACGTACTTTTCGTTTTCTTAATTCACTCTGTGACAGAAAATTCTTTTTCAAGAGTTTTTATGAACCGTTTTATGATGCCTCTCTAAGTTCCCACGCCTAGGTATTGCAACTGACGCACGGCAATGAGACAAATGCACTTATCCTTTACCATACAAAAGAAAATTCTTTTTTCCCTCCCAATCGTTATTAAAATGATAAGTTTTACTTTTCTTCGCCGCCGCACTCATTTTGGACTATTTATTAATAAACTTTGTATCGATGTATCGCCTTTCAAGTTACAACTCAGACTGACTCCTATTCCTGCAGGCGCAACATTTATATTGGCGCGAACGAAGTCTCGAATGTTTCCGTCAAACACGGGCCGCCCGAAGTTTCTAGAAAAATCGGCGGGAATCAAAAACGCGGGGTTTTCTTTGACAAGTACCGCGCGGTCCTTTGATAAAGCCGCCTTTTGCCGCTAGCAGGGGGTTATTACGATAAAAGAAAGTGATGAGGGGGTTATTCTGGGGCTATTTGTGGATCGAATAAATTTTAGTAGTTTATTCAATGTTTACATTTTGTTTTAGTTACCCAAAACAAAATCTGTGAATAGTTCTATATCGAATTTTTTTCTCGAGATCGACTCAAAAAAGCAACTCGCGATCGACATCGATCGCGATCGACCGTTCGAGCACCCCTGTTATACGGTATAGAAGCTGCAACATTGTCCAGTCACATTAGGGGTTTCACCTCGGAATGAGAGATAATAAGCTGTAAACTTGTATAAACCTTTACTTTGGCATTCTAAAAGTTGTCTCAAAAGTCTCATAAAATCTCGTGTCCCGCATCTTAAGATATTCAAGGTCAAAGGTCACAAAAATCGGTTTTGCGCAAATATCTCGCTTCCTACAGTGTCAATGATATTTGCATCTATATGAAAATTGTGGAGCATAAAATTCTCTACAAATTTTGTTCTAAAACATCTTTTGTACGCTTAACCGTTTTTGAGATAGAGCGCGGAGAGCGCGCAGCGCTCAGCCATACATAGCATAATGCAAGGTCAACCGTAAGTCCCGGTAAATAATTTACGTCGTATAAAGTTGATTAATCACTAAAAAAAATTTAATTCATCTCATGGTTAAGCACATCGGTTATTAGTATTTGATGGGTCAACACACGTTTTCTAAATTAAAGATAAATCTAGCATGTTTCTATGACTTTCTTCAATATTTCCAAGGTAATACGAATGTGCGATAAATTAAAATTTCATTTTAAATTAGTACTACACACACTGTAATATGCCCATTGTGCCAAAGATTGCAAAATCTCAACATCATCTCAACCCTAATTAACTGTTGTCAGTGTTATTTGCGATAAAAGATTATCATTTCAATTGTACTGTATTTTCTTAGTGGTTTTATATACCTAAGTAGGAAAAAAAAAACAGGCCCCCACCATAATAACGATTAGAATAACGAACTTCAAATAACCTCTCCTAATTATAAGTTCCTAAATAAGGGAAATCGTTATCCTCAATAACGGTTTCTCTTATTTTGGTTTTCAATACTGCGCAAGCTTCAAATGGTGGCCGTATACTTCAAATAAACGATAACAGCTTAGTCTTTTATATTTAATTTCTTCCTTTTACTACTGAGGAAGCTCTACACGATGGGCGCATGCTTTCAAATAAAGATCAAGACAGTAGCCTACCAAAATAAGCGTTGCAAAATCTCTCTATTGATGCATTATTTGACGTTTTTTAAAGCCATTTTTTCAGAAAACTGTCAAAAAGCATTCTAATATAATCTATAATATATATAAAATGCAACATCTCTCTGTCTGTCTGTCTGTCTGTCTGTCTGTCTGTCCGTCTGTCTGTCCGTTAGTGACCTTATCACTGGAGAACCACTTATCCCATTTACGTACTTTTTTTTTTAAAACATACATATGTTCTCTGGCCAGATTATAGGCTATATTTTATTACGATAATTAGCATAGGGAATGAGCAGTGACGATAATAGTGAATGAAGTCGGAAAAAAAGAAAAAATGTTGCTGCGCGTTCCCTTGCAATACACAGCCTAAACCACTAAATTTGGAACAATATTATGTAGCAGAGAATATCTATAATCTATAATCTATAATATATATAAAATGCAATATCTCTCTGTCTGTCTGTCTGTCCATTAGTGCGTTTATCACGCGAGAACCACTTATTCGATTTACGTGTCTTTTTTTAAATTCATACATATATTTTTTGGCCAGGTTATATAGTAATAATAATAATTTATATCTATAATATATGTAAAATGCAACGTCTCTCTGTCTGTTTGTCTGTCCGTTAGTGCGCTTATCCCTCGAGAACCACTATATTCGATTTACGTGATTTTTTAAATTCATACGTATGTTCTCTGACCAGGTTATAGATATATATTTTATTACATCTATAATATATATAAAATGCAACGTCTCTCTGTCTGTCTGTCCGTCCGTTAGTGCGCTTATCACTCGAGAACCACTTATCCGATTTTCGTGTTTTTTTTTAATTCATGCATATGTTTTCTGGCCAGGTTATATAATAAAAATAATCTATATAATATATATCATATATAAAACGCAACGTCTCTCTGTCTGTCCGTTAGTGTGCGGCATCATTCGAGAACCACTCATCTGATTTACGTGATTTTTTTTTTAATTCTTAATTTAATATATGTCAAAAAAAATCTATAATAATATAGTGAAACGTAAAGTCTCTCTGTCTGTCTGTCTATCCATTACTGTGCTTAGAACTCAAGAAACCACTTATCCGATTTAGTGTTTTTTTTTTTTATAAAATACAAAGGGAATAAACAGAGACAAAATGCTAATATGTAAGAAAAAAATGGAAGTTTAGCAGTAAGCTTGGTAGAAAGACTGAATAGATCGGGGGAATACTTTAAAGAAACACTAAATGGAGATGAAAATGAGTTGAATGAGAAATAGGAAGCAAAATTAACTGAAGGGCAGGAGGGGATAAAACAAACCCTGCAAAGAAGAAAATAAGAAAAAATACTCAGAACCCAAAAAAAATAAGGCCCCCGCTCGGGTGGAAATTGTATAACAGCAGAACTGATCAAAGCTGGAGGAGTAGATCTGGAAAATGAAATATGCCGGTTGGTGCAAGAAATATGGGAAACAGAAAAGGTGCCAATGAGCTGGAGAGAGTCGCTCATTTGTCCAATATATACAAAAAAGGAGAAAAAAAACTATATGTGCTAATTATAGATCAATAGCCTTACTGGATGTCGTGTACAAGATAGTAGTGTTGACTATCAAAAAACAGACTAGCAGAGAAAGCCGAGTCTATTCTGGTAGAGTACCAGTGTGGATTCAGGAAAAATAGATCGGTTACAGACCAGATATTTTCGATTAAGCGAATCCAAGATAATAGCTTAAAACAAAATTTGGCATTACACTTGGTCTTTGTGGATTTCAGAGAAGCATAGGACTCTATGAATAGAGGACTCTACAAGATAATGGAAGAAGAACTAAAAATTCCAAGTAAATTGATTCGCATGGTGAGAATGACCCTGAATGACATATAAGTAGAGTGTTGGTTGAGGGCAAAGTATCAGACAAGTTTTAAGGTGAAGAGAGGATTAAGACAGGAGGATCCAGTGTCGACATGTCTATTTAATTTGGTAATAGAGAAGATAATCCGGGAGTCAGAAATAAAAACAAATGGAACGATTATACCAACAAACCTGCCAATGCTTGGCCTATGCGGATGATGTAGCAGTAATTGCACAAGAGCAAGAAGAAACCTCAAAAAAGCCATAAGTAGGATAGAAGAAAGGGGAAGGATGAGAGGACTAAAGATAAATGAGGAAAAAAAAAAAACAAAATACATGGAAATTACAAAGAAGAAGGATAATAAAAAACAACAAAAGTTTAGATATAATAAACAACTTTAGGGAAAAGATTCACGTTTTTGCAAAAGTAGATAAATTTAATTATCTGGGCGTAACAATAACAGAGGAGTGTCGACAAGAAAGGACCGAGAGATAGATACAAAAAAGCTAGAATAGCGAAAGGACAGAGATGTTTTAGGGGGCAATGAATCCAATATTGAAATCATAAGAATGTATCAAGAAAAGCAAAGGAAAGAATAAATACGACAGTTGTCAGACCCACGGTGACATATGGATGTGAAACGTTGAAACTGAATGCAAGAGAAAAGGAGACGTTGGAAGTGTGGTGGAAAGGAAAGCTTTGAGAAGAATCTACGGAGGAAGGAAAAAAGAGGGACTGTGGAGAAGAAGAACAAATTACGAATTAAAATGCCTATATACGAAACCCACTTATAAGCCAAATCATAAGAAGCCAGCGATTTTCGATGGTTGGGGACACCTGGCAAGTATGAAGGAAGAAAGACAGGCAAAGCAAGCCGTAATAAGAGGATGTGGTTGGAAGAAGAGGCCAAGGGTACGACCTCGATCTACATGGATTCAGGCAGTAAACAGCAAGTATCCGGAGTTGATGGGAATCCCGCACTGGTGAAAAGCTAAAAGGAGATAAAAAGAAGTGGAGACACTAGTATGCAACCAAGCTATGGGCCCTCTAAGGCCCCCTGAACTATATAATATATAAACATAACGATTAATCAGTGACGACAAAGGCGAATCATGTCCTGGCGAGCGGGGAGCCGCGGGCACAGCTAGTGATAATATATAGTATGCTCTGGAAAAATAACGAAGTTGATCTTATTTTCGGCTAAGCCTGGAATTGATAGTCATTTGTTTTTGTACGGTCAAATTCTGCACTCTCTATTTGACAACCCCTATAAGTCGCTAATATTTGAAATTTTCTTTGATGAAAATAATGAGATTGGCTCATTTCGTGGCATTCCAGTATATATCAGCGGGAGTGGCCAGGAGTCTAATATATCCCTCTTATTACCCTATGAATGATTAAATGGAGCTTTTATTTGTTTTTATTGGAGAGAAAGGGTTAAAATTTAAAAATTCTCACTCTTTATAAAGTGTTATTTTGTATGTAAAATTGCCCTCCCCATCTCTGTTTATCGGTTTTTAATTTGGATTGAAGTGGTTGTTAGAGCTCCACGTAGAATTGATTTTATTTTATTAAAAAAACTCCCCCCTACCCAATCATTATGTTTTAAACTGTTTTTAGCTTTTCTTTTTAAATTTAAGGGGTTGCGGAAAACGAATTTTCTATCCTGGAAAAATTTACCGCCCGCCTATTGATTGAGAGGTTCTTCTTCTCGCTCCCCGGTCATCGTTTAAGCATCCCTTATATAAAGTATTATTTGCATTTGTTTTCTTTTACCTTTCATTATCATCCTCTCCCACCTTTTATTTCTTAACCCTGGGATTAAGCCATCAACAAATCGGTATATGTCAGAGAGCAAAGATTGTAGGAGACTGTTTTGGATTCTGTAAGAAACCCTTAGGTTCAGTAGTGTACCCGGGGATCCTGGAACGAGAAAGGGTCGGTGAGCATTATGGATACAGAAGAATAAACAATTTTTTTAGGAAATAAAAAAATAACGAACCAAATGGCAAGTCGGACTTGCGGCTATTAGCTGTTATCTCAGTAAGTACACGTGACTTTGCTTCTAAAATAATAAAATTTCGATACACAGTGGTATGAAAATGATCAATGTACTTCATACATACATAAAACACACTGTGCACCCAAATGGATGTTTTTAAAACAAGTTTTTTTCTAATCTTTATTGAAAACTGATGACCTTGCTGCTTGTATAAAGACAGGGGGCCACGGGGGCGGGCCTAGGTGGGTATGGGGCGGGGGGCGTCGGGGGCGTCAATGGGGCGTCGGCGTCAGGGGCGGGCGTCAAAAAGTTTGGAAAATCCTCCTAACACTCTTCTTCTTAGTGTGGCCTTATCTTCTTAAGGACGTGGGCGATCATAAATTTGGCCTTACGAGGCTGGTTTGAATAGTCCCTGCAAAAATAAAAAATACTCTATGTGTTTGGGCTGAACATTTTTTATTTTTCGACATAGTCTCCTTTTAGGCTTATATACATTCGTCAACGATGTTCTAGTTTGTTGATCCCTTCCGAATAATAGGATTTGTCCAAGTCTGCAAATATCCATTAGTATCTGCAATCACCTTCTCGGTTTGAAAAAAATCTTTGTCCCGCCAGCCATTTCTTCAAATTAGGGGAACAAATAGTAGTCCGAGGGAGCCATGTCTGGAGAATAGAGGGGATGTGAAACGAGTTGGAATCCTATTTCCATTAATTTTGCGACCACAACTGCTGAGGGTGTGTGCTGGTGCGTTGTCGTGATGGAAAAGGACTTTCTTGTGAGGCCAATCGCGGGCGTTTTTCTTGCAGCTCGGTTTTCAAACGGTCCAATAACGATGAATAATATTCACCTGTAATAGTTTTACCCTTTTCCGGATAGTCGAGAGGATTAATCCCTTGCGAATCCAAAAGACAGGCCTTTCCGGCCCCAGGAACGGTCTTCGCCTTTTTTGGTGCAGATTCCCCTTGGTAACCCATTGTTTCGATTGTTGTTTGGTCTCAGGAGTATAGTAATGTATCCATGTTTCATCCACAGTAACGAAACGACGCTTAAAGTCCTCCGGATTCTTTCTGGAACAGCTGGCAAACCATCTTGCAACACTTCATACGATTTCGTTTTGGTTAAAGCGTGGAGCAATCGCGGCACCCATCTTGCGGATAGCTTTCTCATTGTCCAAATGTTTATGCAAAATATTATGTACCTGTTCAGTCGAAATGCACACAGCACTAGGCAATCTCACGCGCACCTTAACTCTTCTGTCATCCATCACCATATCATTGGAATTTTGATCAATGATTTTCTGGAGTCGTAACCTCCACAGGTCGTCCAGAAACGTTCAGCGTCACTTGTGCCCATATGGCCAGTCCGAAAATTTTACGAAACCATTATAAACTGTTCTAATCGAAGGTGCAGAGTCACCATAATGTTTCGTCAAGCTTCTCTTTAGTCTCCTGAGGCGTTTTGCCTTTCATAAAGTAATGTTTAATCACCACACGAAATTCTTTTTCGTCCATTTCTTGAAATCACTCGACTTCCTTGATTCACACGAATACCAAACACAAAGAAATAGACCAATATGCTGAAACTTGGTTGTTCATTCATTCAAGAGATGACTACTAACTAAACATGACCTCGATACGGCAGTGGTGCCATCTCTCGGACTTTGCACGGGACTTTTCAAACAGCCTCGTATCTAATTTTAATCTATTGCCGCTCTTAAGAGTTCATTATATGTCATGTTTGTCCCCATCTCTCGTAGGTTTTTTTACACCAGGATGTTGCGGCGCCTTTCCTGGTCCTACCTACCGATTATTTTTCCTTCAGTTATAAGTTGCAGGAGCCTTACTTTTGGCTTCTCATAGTATCGCAAAGTAA
>CM032455.1:178235746-178281481 GCA_019049505.1 Pachyrhynchus sulphureomaculatus | reverse complement strand
GGCATGGCATGACTAGCAAAAAACCAGCATGATATCTAGAACCATGCTGGTCTTTTACACTGCCGATCTTCAGCTGGAAACAGCATCATAAGAAGAAGATAAATAATAATGATGAGATTATAAGGTACGTGAAAAACTTGAATGCAAAAATGAACATGACATTCGGAGGAGATAAAATAGAGGCAGTAGAAGGGTTTTATTACTTAGTCAGAAACAAAATGATTCTATGCTAGATATGATATAAGTTTTAAAATCAGTTCACTTCAGTGACTTTCATCTTCTTCTTCTAACGATATTGCAAAGAGTAACCCGCTGTGAGTATCATATATATATATATATATATATATATATATATATATATATATATATATATATATATAGATAGATAGATAGATAGATAGATAGATAATAATTTATTTGTTTTCATGTAACAATAGGTTACACTTATAGCCAATAGGCATTAAACAATGTTGAATAAGATTACAGTAACCTGTAATTAAATAAAAGAAAAAGAAAAAAATTGTAAATAAGTAAAAACACTTTAAAAGCAAAATTACAATATAGTAACAAAGATACAATGAAACAAGAGGCACAACGGAAAAGACAAGAAACCACCTCTACTGACAGAGCCATCAACTCCCTGTGCTAATTTCAACTGGATTTAAGAAAAATTCATTTAATGAGTAATAAGCTCCTTGACGCAGATATTTGGTTAAAAGTCTCTTTACTTCCGTTTTACATAACGCACGTACACTCTCTGGGAACCTATTATATATCTTTTATCTTTAATATATCTAAATCATAGTTAACATTTTTCTGTATGTAGCTGTAATTACACTTTTCGGGAAGCAGTTTTCGGAAAGCAGATTCAATTTATGTCTAGTGGCATACCTGTGATTGTTCATGTATGTCTCAAAAATATCGCTATATATATATATATATATATATATATATATATATATATATATATATATATATATATATATATATATATATATATAAATTTGATTGGTTTTTTCTTGGGTATTTAGGTTCTTCTGGAAAATACAAACTAGTTTATTTGACCTTTCGCCTTATTTTTTTTAGGCATTTTCAAAAATTCTTTATATTTTAATATTCATTCTAAAATTAGAAAATACAAGGTTAAAATCTTTTAGGTCATATTACAGGTTTAAAAACATTTTACGCACACTAACATTTAAAATATTTACACTATAACAACAATATAAAATAAATTAATTAAGAGTATATACCTTAAAAGTCAACTGTTTGTGTGTTCGTAAATTTCAAATTCTATATTTCTTATCAACATATCGTGTCTCGTATTTTTTATTAACTTTTTTTAAATTTTATTATCTATAGTGGGTGTCTTAACCAAAAAACTGTTATTGATGTTAAGTATATATACCATTTTGTATTATTAAGAGGATATGCATGCCACCATGTTTATTTTTTGATTAAATTTGTATAGATATGACTGATTCCTCTTATATCAGTCCTATCATTCACAGTGTTTTCATCTTTTTTTATTTCAATCCTCTCTTTGATTTGTAATTTGGCATAATTTCCTCAACTGATATAGATCGTTTGCTCCTTGGACAGAGAGCCAACTGTGATTATTCAGTAACCACCCCCCATATATTTTGATAGGGCCTGTTGCCTTCCTTCTTTTTGAAGTATGGCATATTCTTTTAAGTGGTTCCCTGGCTGATGAGGTTTCTTTTTGTGTCTCATAGGTCCTGAAGATGCTGTACAATTTGGCATCGAAAGCTCGATATTAGAGCACAGTTACTAAGAACTTTGAGACCTTTCTTCACTCTGTAATCCTAAGGGCTATCCCTAAGTTAAAAAACCCTCTTGGTTGTTACCAGTACCCTTTTACTGACCTTCCTCTTCTATATATATATATATATATATATATATATATATATATATATATATATATATATATATATATATATATTCTGTCAATTTAGTGATGGTTTTATCATCATAAACGTTTTTTTTACATTCTCTGTACAGCTATGTCCTCCTAAGAATAAATAGGGTTTTTAATCTGTTTTTAGTGAAAAAAATACGAATGTTTTGAAAGTGCCTTGTCTATTAATGTTTTCAAACTTTTAATTATGATGAATTCCCCTTTTTAGGATAAGTATAATACTAATGAAAACCAAATGTGGTCGAAACGTTCGTGATAATAAAAATAAATATAAAATAACTTTCCCAAATTCAATTTTTGCCTAAATTAATCAAGAAACTATATTCCCAAGAAGAAAAAACAAAAAAAGAATATCTAAAACTTGTTCGAGAACATCTTCAATTTATATATATATATATATATATATATATATATATATATATATATATATATATATGTAGTAATGGTTTTTCGGGTATCCCGTGTTAGCTTGAAGTCCCTTGATGGACGGTTTCGCTGACGTTTCGATGGAATCTCATCCATCTTTTTCAAAGCGTTGATCACTGGTCGGTGTCTTGGCGTTGAATGTCGAGACTGGCCCTGAGTAAGCCGGTTTTATGTACTCGGGGGTGTTTCTATTGGTCGGGCGGATCTGGCCAATAGAGGCTCGGCTTTGGCTGCGCGTTGTCGGTCCTGTGGTTCTTTGTAATGTTTGTGTTGGTGAAGTAACATATGGTTGAATTATTGTTTCTCTTGGTTGGGACTTGGTACTGGGATAGAATATGTTTCCAAGAGTTCGGTAAACGTTGGCTATCATCCCGATTATTTAAGTTGTTGGGCCTCTTTTCTATTTCTATCTAATCGGGATGATAGCCAACGTTTACCGAACTCTTGGAAACATATTCTATCCCAGTACCAAGTCCAACCAAGAGAAACAATAATTCAACCATATGTTACTTCACCAACACAAACATTACAAAGAACCACAGGACCGACAACGCGCAGCCAAAGCCGAGCCTCTATTGGCCAGATCCGCCCGACCAATAGAAACACCCCCGAGTACATAAAACCGGCTTACTCAGGGCCAGTCTCGACATTCAACGCCAAGACACCGACCAGTGATCAACGCTTTGAAAAAGATGGATGAGATTCCATCGAAACGTCAGCGAAACCGTCCATCAAGGGACTTCAAGCTAACACGGGATACCCGAAAAACCATTACTACATTTCACACCCGTGAGAACATTCGTCAAAACATATATATATATATATATATATATATATATATATATATATATATATATATATATATATATATATATATATATATATATATCAAGGATTTTCTACAGCTGACGCTATCTTCCTTCTCTCAGCCTTTGAATCCATCCGTTTCTATCTTTCCAGTCTCTCCACGATCGTCTGGGTCTTCCTCTTTCTCTTCTCCCTATAGGGCTCCACTCCGTTATTTTCTTTATCCACCTATTATCTTCGCTCCGTCTTATGTGTCCATACCATTTTAATCGTTTTTCTTCAATGGTGTTTATTGCGTTCTCTTTGATGTTCATTCTGCTTCTTATTTCTTCATTTGTTATTCTCTCTATACGTGTCACTCCACAACATCTTCTCCAATACTCCATCTCTACCGCGTTAATTTTAGATTTATTTCTTTTGTTGATCGTCCATGTTTCTGAGCCGCATGTCATTATGCTTTGTATTATTGATTTGTATATGCGTGTTTTCTTTCTCTTTGTGTGCTTGTCCCACAGGATCGAATTTAATTGTCTTATGCATGTCCGCGTTTGTCCTAATCTAGCTTTAATCTCTTCTTCTGATGTTGCGTTTCTTGAAATGATGGTTCCTAAATATTTCAATCTATCGGTTCCTCTGATTATTGTTTCGTTATCAACGTCTAGATTCTCCACGTTTCCCTCCTTTGTTGTTAGATATTCCGTTTTATCAAAGTTTATTGCTAATCCTGCTTTAGTGTATTCTTCTTTCAGTTTTCTTACCATATAACTGAGGTCTTCCTCATCTTGCGCTATGATTACTTGGTCATCTGCGAAACTTAGAGTGTATAAGTAATCTCTCGTATTTGGACTCCCATTCCACTACATTTTTGCTTCCATTTTTTTAATGTTTGTTCGAGGTATATTTTGAATAGTGTGGGGGATGTAGAGCATCCTTGTAATAAGCCTTTTGATGTTTGGAGTCTCTTCCCTATTTTATGTCCTATTTTTATGTTCACTGTGTTGTTTTTCGTAGAGAGCTTTTACTGCTTATATATATATATATATATATATATATATATATATATATATATATATATATATATATATATATATATATAAAATGAAATAAATTAATTGTTGAATTAGTATTAAAAACATTGAATGTTAATCGTATCAAACGTAGAATCCTAGTCATTAGTTGTAAGTTTAGACTATAAAATAAGTATAATATACCGTGAAATCATTTACTTGCATTTATTTTATTATATAAACAAAATTTCTAAAAAAAAAATTAAAAAAAATTGTGAAAAACTGAAAAAAAATTTTTTCAATTAAAAAAAATAGAAAAAAAATTCGGCCCACTCTAAGATTGGCGAGGATAACTGCAGAATTGATTGAAGTTTTTTTTTAAGAAAAAAAAAAATAAAAAATGGCGAACTTAAAAAAATTGACGGTTTTCCTCAAAATAGGCAAAAATTTCATAGATTTTATTATCTAAAATTTTTTTTGTATTTTTTTTCAAAAAAAAGTACATTTTAATTACGAAAATTTTCCTCTAAAAAAAAAAAAACGTCTCAATCGGCCAATTTATGACAAAGTTATGGCAATTTGGAAAAAAAGAGCTATTTTTTTGAAAAATTCATAACTTTTTTTGGGGTGGGTAAAAAATTTGAAAAAATTCTGAGAACCGTTTTTCATAGGGTAGAAAAAGATAAAAAACTTTCAGCCAAATTGAAAGGGGTCGATTTGACATGGAATGACCCATATATATATATATATATATATATATATATATATATATATATATATATATATACGAGTATATATATATATATATATATATATATATATATATATATATATATATATACGAGTATATATATATATATATATATATATATATATATATATATATATATATATATATATATATATATATATATATATTTCCATCCTCTTTTCTTTTTACTTGGCATCCACTTTAAAACTATTTTTGGTATTAAGTCGTCTGCTGTTCTTTCCACGTGTCTGTACCATATAAGTTACCGTTGTTGAATTTCTTCAATAATAGTGATTTTTACTTTCATTATATCTCTTATGCTTTCATCTCTAGCTCTATCCATTCCATCCACATTCAGCTGGTCTTTGCCAGTAATCCATTTCTAGTGCCATTAGTTTCTGTTCCAATCGTTTCGCCGAATATCAGATTTCTCACCCGTATAACAGGACGTTCTTGAATACTGCATTATAAATGAGGTACTTACTTATTTTGTTCTTCACTTCTTTTTCCGTTCTGCCATCTTTACTTATTTTCCAAGATATCTCTTCACAAGCACCAATAACCAATGCACGAATATTTAGTTTTCTTGTAGTTTACTGTTAAGCCCCAGTTTTTTTTTTTCAAACAACATTAAGATACTTTGTCACAACCGTCTTTATTAAAAACTCAATAAAGACTATCTAAAATTGGATATCTATGTAGCATATAGCCACATTCTAGGAGGAATACAGACGACAGCAACAGAAGCTCTTGGACACCCCCCCCTAAATATAACGTCCAATTCATGTGGAACGGTAAAATGGAGGAACAAAAACAGAAAACACAAAAAGCCCTACCAGAAATGAACGACTACAAAGAAACATAATGACAATATAGTATAAGAATAGAACAGGCAAAAATGAAGAGAATAGTCATCCAAAACATAAATGAAACGAGGGACAAAAAGCGCAAGGAAGTACACACATACTTAGGAGGAACCAAACCATGGGAAGCCAGGAAATTCCTGAAATCACTAAAAACAGAAAACATCAATAAAATGAATTTTAACTCCATAAAATTAAAGGAATGGTATCAGCACTACTCTAGAGAACTTCTCGAAAACAGGGAGTATGCAACGCAATCACCAACCAATTACCACATTAAGGACCAACTAACCAATATAACAGAAGCGATAGTTTAGAAATCCATTCGGTCAATAAAGAGCATAAAAGAGGTTGGACCAAAGAGCATCCCGGCGGAATTGCTAAAAAAATGGGGCTAGCAAGTTGAAGTGACTGTCATAAACGTAGAGAAATAACGGCAAATGATGTCGAAAGAACATCCACCTAGAAAAATTTCACATTTGTTTTATAAAAGGTTAACGTTTTGATCAGTTTTTCGTCGTAAGAAGACAAGGGTCAAGAGCTTATATATGTTGCAGACAGATGTATCTTCATGTTTAAAGGCAATTTGGTTATGGTTATTATATTGAAAACGTTTGGATTCATAGTTGATATCTTGAAGTTTGCGGGTCTTTCATATAAAAAATATTACAAAAGTGAATGTATTTTGAACAAACAATGTATTGTTGGTTTTGAGCAGTACGAGGGTCGTTCCAATTCTACTAGATAATATGCTGTGAAATTTCAGGAGTGTGTTTTTAATTCAGGTCTTAGCGGTTGTATAAACAGACAAGTTTTAACATTTTCTACAGCATTAATAAATACTCCAGTTGTCAGAGGGAAATTTTGACGAAAAACTCTCGTTAAATGTTAACAGGCTACATTGTGGCATGCAGGTGGTTTTTTGGACGTAGAATACAATAAAAAAAGTTTGCTGCTCTAAAGTGTACGCTGAGCCTACAACATCAAAAATAAAATGAAAAATTCGGTTTTTCGCAAGTATCACGAAAAATAAAAAAGATATCCAAAAAGTAATAGCACCACGTGAAAAAACGGTAAATTTTAAAAAAAAATTGTATATAGATTATTTTTTTTTAGTTTTAACCTAAATGAAAAAAAAAAATTATTTAAAATAAAATAACTGATTCGGTTGTACTGGGGTTGTACTGGGGATCATCCTTCCCAACCTCATTTATGATTAAATTACCGTTTCTGTATGCCGCTAAATATTTTTGAAATTGGCTGTTAAGGGGTTTCTCGAGGTGCTGATTAAAAATTCGATGACAGATTTGAAAAATTTTAAATGGCGAATCCAATATGACGGCCAGAGTAAGTAATTCATTTAATTTTTTCGAGTAATTTAGAATTTTTCGGTTTTCAATAACTGTTTTCTTTGTACCTGGATGTTTAAATGTAATATAAACACTTTGTACATAAAGTTTAGACTTTTATCTGTCATTTCCCACCTTCAAATATATTTTTTTTTATTTTAAGTTTAATTTGTACTATTAATAATAAGCCAAAAATACATTTATCTTGAAAGAGCAAAACTACAAAAAAAAGAAAGTTTTTTTAAGTTTTTATTAATTTTCTAATACCAAGTAACCTTTTGACTGTAACTAAAAAATTATCCGACTTTTTTGACCATTTCATAGTGCTTTGAACGTAAAATTTTCGGCGGCGCACTACAACAGGAAAATTTTCTTGTCGCAATTTTTAAATAACACAGACAATGTGGGTATTTTTAATTATTCTATATTGAAACTTATGGTATAATGATGATATATGCACAATGATTTTTTTTCAATACTATATTTTATTAAATATTTGTAATTGACCTTAAAATCATGCAAACAAAAATTTCGTTTTAAGTTTTACAAATTATAAAGAAATAAAAATAAAAACTATTAATATCATCGGAAAGCTGAATGTCTCCTCTTCAAAAAGCAATCTTTTAATCTTTTTTTTTTAAGTTCTGAAGACCAGTAATATCGATTAACCTTCGAGCAGTGCGTGTAGACTTTCAAATTAATCTGTTTGGCGCGCTACATTTTTTGAATCACCTATCTGAATTTTTAATAAACTCTCACGCTAATAAAGAAAATCTGGAAAAAAATCTATATACTGTTTTTTGTAACATTTTCCGCCCTTTCACGTGGCGCTATTAGTTTTTTTGATATCTTCTTTTGTGGGCTTAGCGTACATCACACTTTAGCAAACTTTTGTATCATATTCTACGTCCAAAAACTACCTGGGCTGATATATGATGATGATTATATATATATATATATATATATATATATATATATATATATATATATATATATATATATATATATATATATATATATATATATATATAAATATATATATATATATATATATATATATATATATATATATAAATATATATATATATATATATATATATATATATATATATATATATATATATATATATATATATATATAGTTATCAATTTCACGGCTGTGTATTTAAATAAAAATTGTGAGTTTCGCAGGGTTGCAGCCAGATTATAAAGTATTTTCTAGGGTATTCACAAAAAATAACCCTCTTTTTACCTAGTGAAAACTTTCGGATATATTCAATCCTTCTTCAGTCACTTTACAAAAGGGGACGGTGGCCGTTAAAAAAGGCTTTAAAAAAGAAAAATTATTAAAAAACTTACTGTCAGTGAGGTTACAAACATAAATAGGCTCTTCCAACATTCTTCCTTTTTTCAAAAAAAAACCTTTTTGTCTCTTTCACCAGACAGTGTACATGTAAATAATAAAAACATTTAAAAGGAAAAACAATTATTAGTTAAAATATTCAAAATGTAACACCATATTACATGTATATACTCAGGACGCACAGAGAACGGTACAGCACTGCCAGTCGAGTCGTTGTAAATATGCACTTTTTTTAGAGATGTTTGTTAGATTTAGGAATTTCTGTCTAGAAGAAGATAGAGGATATACGGTTTATTTTGAAATTAATTATAATTTATGTTGTATAATAGTGTTGTATAATAATTTATGTTGTATAATAATACTGAGTAGTATAATAGGATGTCTAAATAGGATGTCTATCTTTTTATTTTCGAAAACATATATGAGAAGAATAGAATTAATTACAGACACAGTGAGAAGAAGAAGAAAAGAAAAAAAATGTAAAAAAAGACAAGAAAAAAATATATTTTATGCTAAGTCTGAGGTAGCTGAAGGGATCTCACCACCTCCCTATTACTAATCTGAAGTAGGTTAGAGTAAATTACGTTTAAATTTTGAACATCTGATCTTTTGTTCATGCAATTTGTCCCCTTTTGTAAAGTGACTGAAGAAGGATTAAATATATCCGAAAGCTTTCACTAAGTAAAAAGAGTATTATTTTTTGTGAATGCCCTAGAAAATACTTTATAATCTGGCTGCAACCCTGCGAAACTCACAATTTATGTATATATATATATATATATATATATATATATATATATATATATATATATATATATATATAGATATATATATATATATATATATATATATATATATATATATATATATATATATGTATATATAATAAGTATCTATATGCTTCCTTTATTGCCTTTCTTATATATTTTCTCTTACTATTTTAAAAAATCAGCGCCTATAATACTTGAAACTAAACACGGCTTGAAAAAGTATTGTTTTCTTAGACAAGACACAGTTTATTGTATATGTTTCAAAAGGGGCATAGACGGGCATTCATATTTTACGAAAAGATACTTTGAGAGAAAAACGAAACGGGTACAAATATGAAAGCGTCATTGCTCGTAAAAGTTCTTTTTTTCTTTTTCAAAATAAGTAACAATATATATTCAAACACAAATAGAATGCCGTAAAGCAGGTCGAAATGAGAGGAGAAAATTGCCTATATGTTTTACGACAGAGGAAGGGTTATAAATAAGCCATTTTTCGTTCGAGATTTAGTATTTAGAGGTGACTGATTGAGAAAAATAAAATATAATACTTTATGTAGAGAGTTGCTGACGGTAATTGAGACTGCGTGCAAAGCAGAAATAAAAATAAACTGGAAGTAATCATTATGTGATCAGTCATTAATACTTCTAGTATAAACACAAATATCGGTATTATTTTATTTGTCTTTATTTGTTTTCTGTCAAAAATACAACACTAGAGAGATTTTGCAACGCTTATTTTTCACGTGTCTTTGTCCTTATCGTTATCTCAAGCATGCGCAGTATTAACTCGAAGGAATTTCAAGGTTAGGTTAATATTCATCTTCTATAAATCTTCTAAAAATATTAACATCGACAAACTCAAAGAAGAAGTCATAACGAAGAGAATTCATGAGGAGATTGGTAGAAGTCTGGATACAAATAAGCTGGGAACTCATCAGACACCGGAAGAAAAATGGCACCACATCAGAAAAACACTGAAAGAAGTAATGAAAAAGCACCTGAAACAAAATACAAACAAAAAGAAACAATCATGGATGACGGAGGAAATATTGGATATGATAATAATAATAATAATCTGTATTGTCTAACAGATATACCATTTACAAGACAATTAAGCATAAATAACATAATACAAAGGAGATAGAGATAAAAAAAAGAAAAGTAAAGTACTAGTATAGAACACAAGAGACAGAAAACATAAAAATCACATAGAAATTAAATAAAACTGGAAAATTAAAATTAAAATGCTATACTTGGAATAAATACCTATACATGCAACAATTTATTTTTTAAGCATTTGGCAAATTGCGCAAATGACAGGTTGTTCACGTCAATGTCGTTACAAGTACTGTTGAAAACGCTCATAGCTTGAAACAATGATATTTTGATGAGAAAATTAGTTAATGCAGTAGGTAAGTAGGAAACAGGAGAGGTTCTGATCAATCTATTAGGAACGTGGAAGTTTACTTGAAATAGTAAGTCAGGAGAGTCAATAAGAGATTTACATAATTTTATAAGAAAAACAGACCAGATGGTAATTTCTTCGATTCGTCAATAAACGTAGCTGAAAACGTTCAGTTATAATGACCTTATCGACACCCCTATCAGGGTACACACCATCATATTTTAATATAAGAAATTTGGCAAACTTTCTTTGAACATTCTCTACCTGTTTAATATACTTAGCGTGTATTGGATTCCAAACAATTGCACCATATTCAAGTCGTGTAAGCACATAGCTGGAATATAAAGTTTTTAATGTTTTACTGTTATGAAAACCACGTATTACAAAACCCAACGTCCTTACCGCAGTAGTGCAGATCCAATTAATATGATGGACAAAGGAAAGTTTAGGATCAAAAATAATTCCAAGGTCCTTGAAGGTGTTACAACGTGTAATATCTTCATTATCTAACCTCTACTGGAAGTCAATGGTGCTAAATTTATTCGAGTAAGTCAAAAAGAAGCACTTACCGGCATTCAATGGCAGCCTATTCAACTCACACCATTGCTGTAATGACTCCATATCGTGTTGCAATGGGAGGCAATCACTAGAGTGTCTTATAGTGCAGAAAAGCTTTAGGTCGTCAGCAAACAAAAGAAAATTACTAGTTATGTTATCACCAATGTCGTTAATGAAGGGTGAAAAAATTAAAGGTGCAAGGTTGCTACCCTGTGGTGCACCACTTGTGGCACTAAACGTTGAGGATTTATGTCCACGAATTTTGACGTACTGTAAGCGGTTACACAAATAGGACTCGAAAAAAGTAATTAGGTTATTGCTGAAACCCAGTCCATCCAGCTTATGTAGAAATATGGAATGGTCAACCCTATCAAAGGCCTTTGCGAAATCATTGTACACAGCATCAACCTGTATTTGTTTGTCTAAAGCATTGCCTGTAAATCAATTACTTATTGTACTACGTTTGCTAAAAAAAACCATGTTGATGTACAGAAATGAGGCTTTAAACCTGTTTAAAAATACACTGATATACTGACATCTCAAAGACTTTGGCGAATATCGGTAATAAAGATACCGGTCTATAATTAGATATATCATTTGCGTCACCCTTTTTAAATACGGGAATGATTTTGGTCTTCTTCCATACGTCAGGCAATCTGTTCGTTTTTAGAGACAAATTGAATATATAAGATAAAGGTAACAACAAAGCATGAGCACAATCTTTCACAATAAAGCTGGGAATATTATCAGGGCCACAAGTCAGATTATCTTTCAATCCTTTCAATGACGTTAGTATAGTTTGCTCTGGTAAACAATCAAGAGCGATACATAAATTAGAGGTGAAGACATGATGGAAGTAAGAAGAAAGTATAACAACAACGATGATACACAATACAAAAAAACGCACAACCTAATAAAAAGAAAGATAAAGGAGGCTAAAGACATGTGGCTAAATGAACAATACACAGAAATAGAAACATTAAAAAAGAAATACGACACATTTAATTTACATAAGAAAAACAAAGACTAAGGTTACAAAGGCAACCACAAGTAATAGAGGGTAAAGAACGTAAACTACTACTGAACATACAAGAAAGAATAGATAGATGAGACGAATAAATAGGGGGAATGTATAGTGACACAACTAAACAACATAATACAAATAAGCTTAGTACAACGGACCCCCCATAAATGAAGACGAAATATTAGCAGCAGCAAATAAGCTTAAAAAAAAAGACAGTAGGAGAAGATAATATACCTACAGAAATCATTAAAATATTTCTTCAAAAACATATGGACATTATACAGGACCGCTTCAACAGCGTATACAACACAGGTGATGTACCTCATGTTTGGTTGCCATCAATTTTTTATACCATTGCCAAAAAAGAATAACCCTAGAAAGTGCGAGGAATACCGGAATATAAGTCTAATGAACCACATTTTAAAACTCTTCTTTAAAATAATCCACCAAAGAGTATACAAAAAAACTAGATGAACGTACTGGACAAAGACAACTCGGCTTTAGGAACGGACTAGGAACGAGGGACGCACTATTCTCCATCCACGTTCTGATTGAAAGATGTAGGGATGTCAACTCTGATGTTTATTTATGCTTCATGGATTTCCAAAAAGCCTTTGATATGGTAAATCATGAGAAAATGATGGAAATTCTACAAACATGTAACATTGCTGATGCATGTAAAGAATATGGAATGAAACTGAATACGAACAAAACAAAAACAATGGTGGTCAGTAAGAATCCTAATATAAACATAAATATTAAAGTAATCGACAAACACTTGAAAGGGTAACAAAAATAAGGTACTTAGGAAGCATAATTAGTGAAGATTGGGACCACTCTATTGAAATATGCTCAAGAATTGAAAAAGCACGAAGCTTCTTTAATAAAATGCGCAGCATACTTTGTAACTGTCAATTAAACTTAAGAACAAGAACAAAAGTGCTAAGATACTACTTGTTCTCGGTCATATTATACGGCAGGGGTGCTCAAACCTGAACTGCTGGCGATCTACCTCAATATTGTTAGACTACGATCGATCGACTCTGAGAGGCTGCAAGTAAGTGTGATGCAGGATTGTCGTCTAGGTAGGGTGTATCGTGGCATAGATATTAGTTTTCCGCACAATATGCATTTTTTTAGTCAAGGTAAGTGTAGCTCTGCTCTAAAATGTCTATGAAAAAACTCATAATTATTCAAAATTGCGAGCTTATTGGTTCTTACAAAACAAACGAGTTCTAGTGTCTAAACTTAACTAAAGAGTGACTTTGGATGTTGAAGCGTGGCACTGCATATCCTCAGCATACTTTTCATAAGATGGTACGTAATTACCGAGTGCTAATCGCAAGCATGATGACATATGTTCGTCAGTTAGTCGATTGCGATATTTTGACTTAATTATCTTCATTTCAGAAAATGCAGACTCGCACAAGTAAGTTGACCCAAACATCGCCGTCAGTTGAAGGGCGATTTGCCTTAGATTCGGATATTTATCTTTAGATATAAAACACCAGAATTTTGTATCAGATGCTGTGGCTTTGAGATGTATATCTGATATAATCTGCATTAACTCATTTTCAACAGAACATGAGTCCATGTTAAACTGACTTGCTATTTCAGTAGCTAATTCCTCAATGTTTTTACACGAAAAAGGATAACTCATAAATGATGCGATATTTGCCAATTTACTGAAATCATAAAAACGTGTTTCGAATTGGCCCAAAATATTTGATAATTCTGCCTCATAAATATCATAATTCAACTGAGGAATCCTTGCTTTCAAAGACGTAAAATTTTTCAGATCCTTTCTTTTCAGTTGATCTATCATAACTTGCAATTTACTTTTGAATGCGTTTATTGCGGTAATCATCTCAATAATAATTTTTCCTTTACCTTGAAACTCCAAATTAATGGTGTTTAAAAGCATTGTGATGTCTGTCAAAAATGCCAAATCAGTCAGCCATTTTCCGTTTTTCAGCATCTGAGTGTCATCACCTCTTTCGTCCAGAAAAGCTGTTATTTCGGGCAATAATTCTTGAAACCTTTCTAGGAATTTTCCGCGACTCAACCACCTGACGTCCGTGTGAAGAACTAAATCAGTGTGTTCAGCTGACTCACTATCTTCCAACTGCAATTTCAAGAGCCGTCGTTGCAAGCTACGTGCACGGATAGAATTCACAATTTTTATTGCAATGCCCATAATCTCCTCCATGTTTAGAACTTTTGAACACAAAACTTGTTGATGTATAATGCAATGGCAGGAGAAAAATGAAGGGAAATCATCATTAGCTCGATACAATGCCACAAAACCGTTTTTGTTTCCAGTCATTGCTGGTGCTCCATCGGTTGTAATGCACACTAGTTTATATATTGGTAGCTTGTAGTTTGTTACAAAATTGAAGAAAACGTCATATATATCTTCGCCGCGGGTCTTTCCTTTCAGAGGAATCATTGTCAAAAACTCTTCCTTAACCGACATACCATTCGGATAAAAATACACAACTGAGCAGTGTCTGTCATATCGGTGGATTCGTCGAACTGTAAAGAAAAGTATGTACATTCCATGATATCATTTAGTTTATCTGCCATGTCCTGACTCATGACTTCAACACGCCTTGTGACAGTCGGACGAGATAACTGAAGTTCTCTAATTACAGACATCATCTCTGTTTTATTTTTAAAATCTCCAAATAAAGTCTCACTCGCTTCAATAAATGCTTCCTTCACAACCAATCCATCATCAAATGGTTTCTTGTGTTTCGCCAATATATGAGATATTTTAAATGACGCAATCGTTGCAACTTTTGATTGTTTGGCTGGTCTTGTGAACATGGTTTGTTCTTTTTTCAAACAAGTTATCAAATCACGTACTTTTCGTTTTCTTAATTCACTCTGTGACAGAAAATTCTTTTCATAGTTTTTATGAACCGTTTTATGATACCTCTCTAAGTTCCCACGCTTAGGTATTGCAACTGACGCACGGCAAATGAGACAAATGCACTTATCCTTTACCATACAAAAGAAAAATTCTTCCTCCCAATCGTTATTAAAATGATAAGTTTTACTTTTCTTCGCCGCACTTATTTTGGACTATTTATTAATAAACTTTGTATCGATGTATCGCCTTCAAGTTACAACTCAGACTGACTCCTATTCCTACAGGCGCAACATTTATATCGACGCGAACGAAGTCTCGAATGTTCTCGTCAAACACGCCGCCCGAAGTTTCTAAAAAAATCGGCGGGAATCAAAAAAAACGCGGCTTTTCTTTGACAAGTACCGCGCGTTCCTTTGATAAAGCCGCCTTTTGCCGCTAGTAGGGGGTTATTATGATAAAAGAAAGTAATGAGGGGGTTATTCTGGCCTAATTGTGGATCGAATAAATTTTAGTAGTTTATTCATTACATTTTGTTTTAGTTACCTAAAACAAAATCTGTGAATAATTCTATATAGGAATTTTTTTCTCGAGGTCGACTCAAAAAGCACTCGCGATCGACTTGTCGATCGCGATCGACCGTTTGAGCATCCCTGTTATACGGTATAGAAACTGCAACATTGTCCAGTCACATTAGGGGTTTCACCTCGGAATGAGAGATAATAAGCTGTAAACTTGTATAAATCTTTACTTTGGCATCCTAAAAGTTGTCTCAAAAGTCTCATAAAATCTCGTGTCCGCGTCTTAAGACATTCAAGGTCAAAGGTCACAAAAATCGGTTTTTCGCAAATATCTCGCTTCCTACAGTATCAATGATATTTGCATCTATTATAAAAATTGTAGAGCATAAAATTCTCTACAAATTTTATTCTAAACATTTTTTATACGCTTAACCGTTCTTGAGATAGAGCGCGGAGAGCGCGCAGCGCTCAGCCATACATAGCATAATGCAAGGTCAACAGTGAGTCCCGGTAAATAATACGTCGTATATAGTTGAATAATCACTAAAAAATCCATAATTATGAATTGGGATTTTTCTTCATTCATCTCATGGTTAAGCACATCGGTTATTAGTAATTGATGGGTCAACACAAGTTTTTAAATTTAAGATGAATCTAGCATGTTTCTATCACTTCCTTCAATATTTCCAAGGTAATACAAATGTGCAATAAATAAAATTTCATTTGAAATTACCACTACACACACTGTAATACCATTGTGCCAAAGATTGTATAATCTCAACATAATCTGAACACTAATTAACTCTTGTCACTATTATATGCAATAAAAGATTATCATTTCAATTGTACTGTATTTTCTTAGTGGTTTGTATACCTAAGTAGGAAAAAAAAACAGGTCGCACAATAATAGCGATAAGAATAACGAACTTCAAATAACCTCTCTTATAAGTTCCTAAATAAAGGAAATCGTTATCCTTAATAAAGGTTTATCTTTTGTTTCAATACTATGCAAGCTCTAAATGGTGAGCACATGCTCCAAATAACAATAATAGCTTGAGTCTTTTGTAGTTAATTTTATCACTTTACTATTGCGCAAGCTCTAAACGCTGGGTGCATGCTTCCAATAAAGATAAAGACAGTAGCCTACCAAAATAAGTGTACAAAATCTCTCTATTGATTCATTACACTGGTCAACACTAGTCATACCACACGAACTTTGACAGCTAATACTGTTTTAGCTAACTACCCTCATTATTAAACTGCAGTTGTTTTGTTTCAATTAGCCTCAGTTTTCTTGTGATACGGTAATACTCATAACTAGTACTACAGCAATAAAATCAAAGGAACGTTCGCGAAGAAATAGTCATAAAACTATTTGTCTGAGATTTCATCAAAATATTGTGATTTATTAACTGCATTAACATATTGAGAAAGTGTAGTAACGATCCTAACTCTTTTTTGTTATGTTTGTGGTGAACTGACTTTCAAAAAACAAAGACGAAATTTCACAAAACTAGTCTTGGAGAGTTATCACCGGTATTTTGGTTTCGCTGTGGCCCATCAAGACAAATCCTGGGCCCCTTATATTTCTTGCATAACGTGTGTGAAGAATTTAACCGATTGGAAGAAAGGGTCCCGTCATATGCCGTTTGCTGTACCCATGATTTGGACCGAACCAAGAGATCACATTTCGGTCTGCTATTTTTGTCTTACTGACGTAAATGGTATGAATTTCAAGAAAAAACACACAGTTATTTACCCTAATTTACCTTCAACCATGAGACCAGTCCCTCATAGTGAAAAATCTGCGTCCGTTGAGATTGACGATACACAATCCTCCACTTCAAGCCAATGTGTAGATGAGGGCGATGACTCTGAGTTTGAAGAAATTCTAACCAAGCCACACTTGATAACTCAAGGAGAACTAAACGATTTAGTTCGCGATTTAAATTTATCAAAAACGCAGTCAGATCTATTAGAATCTCGATTAAAAGGATGGAATTTGCTACATCAGAAACTGAAATCAGCTATTTTCGAAATCGTGATCAACACTTCAGATCATACTTTTCTCAAGACGGGGACGGGGTGTATTGTAATGATATAAATGGGATTATTCAGATTTTGGAAATCGATTTTGATCCCTCCCAGTGGCGTTTATTCATTGACTCTTCTAAAACAAGTCTAAAAGCAGTGTTACCGCATAACGGGAATATACTTCCTTCTGTATCTCTGGCCCATGCTGCTAATATGAAAGAAACTTATGAAAACATGAAGTTATTACTTGAAAAAATCAAGTACAGTACACATTCTTTCAAAATCTGTGGCGATTTAAAAGTTGTTTCCCTATTACTCGGAATTCAGCTGGGTTATACTAAATTCTGCTGCTTTTTATGTGAATGGGACAATCGAGACAGAACAAACCACTATAATAAAAAAAAAATATGGCCTACGCGTGCATCCTTAATTCCTGGACAAAAAAATGTGAAGTATTTACCCCTTATAGAGCAATCTGAAATACTCGTACTTCTTCCACCATTGCATATCAAATTAAGCCTCATTAAAAATTTTGTAAAGGCAATGGATCGCAATGGGAGTGGATTTTTGTATATAAAAGAAAAATACCCCAAAATAAGTGATGCAAAGATAAAAGAGGGTATTTTCGTAGGACCGCAAATCAGGGCGTTAATAAAAGATCCGATATTCGAAGAAAAATTGAGCTATTTAGAAAAACCAGCATGGAAATCTTTTAAGAATGTTGTTGCAAATTTTTTGGGTAACCATAAGAGTGAGAGTTGCAGAGAGTTGGTTAGCGAGCTATTGTTAGCTTATCAAGCAGTGGGTTGCAACATGTCATTCAAGATTCATTTTTCTGAGGAAAAAAATCGAGGTGTGGATTTTTTTCCTCAGAATTTGGGGCTGTGAGCGATGAGCACGGAGAAAGCTTCCATCAGGGACATTTCTAAGATGGAAAAACGTTACCAGGGCAAATGGAACCCAAATATGTTGGCAGATTACTGCTGGACAATCAAAAGGGACCAACCAGGATCTAAATTTGCTAGAAAATCTTAGATCGTAACTTCATAATAAAACTTTTTTACATTTTTGGTTTAGGAGGTCATTGTTTTTTGAAATATTTTAAATTACTTAAGAGAATAATTTTTTTGTTAATGTTTGTTTTTACTGCCAACCACCTATTAAAGTAAAAAATATAAAAGCCCATGTGGCGCGACAAAGTTACAATTTTGTTTACCAGTGTTATTTGACATTTTTAATCTCGTTTTGTCAAAAACTGTCAAAAAGTAAAATAAGACATGATGCATGTTTTAGGATTCATTTTTAGTAGCATTAAAAAATACTATAATACATTGGGTGCTCTAGAAAAATAACGAAGTTGATCTCATTTTCGGCTAAACCGGAAGTGATAGTCACTTGTTTTGACGATCAAATTCTGCACTTGTTTGAACCATATCATCATCATCCATCAGCCGTCCTCAGCCGCTGGTGAATATAGGCCTCCTCTAAGAACTTCCACGGATCTCTGTCATGAGCGGTGTTAATCCAATTTCCTGCCACTCTTTTGATGGCATCGCTCCATCTTGTTGGTGGTCTACCGCTGTTCCTTTTGTCTTGTATGAATTTCCATTTAGATTGCCTAATTTTTTGGATAATATCTGTTACTTTTGTTCGTTGTTTGATAGTTATGTATCTTCGTTTACACTTCCTTGTAATACCCAGCATAGCTCTCTCCATTGCCCGTTGTGATACTCTCAATTTGTTTACTGACTGTTTGATTAATGTGAGTGTCCAAGAGCTATATGTGATTACCGGCAGCTTGTTCGTAAACTTTCTTTTTTAAGCATATTAACAAATTACCTTGCAGCGCATCTCTTAGCTTCCCAAAAGCCGTTCATCCAAAATCCACACGACGGTGTATTTCACGGGTTTGGCTATCTTGGCCACTTTGTAATTCATGACCCAAACACTTGTAATTTTGGACGTGTTTCACCTCGCTTTCGTTAAATTAGTCATAAACTTGGTTTACTGAAAGTTAATATTTAGACCAATATTTGCTAATATTATTTGCAATTCAGTAAGCATAACCTAGAAAGCGCAGGTGATTTAGGTATTCGCCATTGATATTTATGCCTTTTCCATCCCAATTAAGTCCCTTAAAAGCATATTCTAACACAGCCGTAAAAAGTTTAAAAGAGATCGTATCACCTTGTCTGATTCCATGTTCCACTCGGTATTTACTAGTGGATTCATGGAGTCTTACACTTGCTGTTGCGTAATTATAAATGAATTTAATTAACTTAGTATATTTGTAGCCCATTCTCGTTTGCTGCAGGGCAGACAGTATCACCGGCAACTCCACGGTGTCAAAAGCTTTTTTAAAATCCACAAATACTAATACGAGTGGTTTGTTGTATTCTATAGATTTCTCTATAATGATTTTGATGGTTTGTAAATGATCGTTAGCACCGTATCCACTTCTAAAAGCCAGCCTGTTCACGTGGTTGATAAAAATCTAGTTTTCGCTCTAGTCGTTTTGTTATGATTTTGGTGAACCACTTGTATAAATGGGAGAGCAAGCTGATCGGTCTGTAATTTTAAAGGTCAGTTATGCCTCCTTTTTTTATGAGTGAGAACCGTCACTGCGTTATTCCATTTGCTTGAGATTATGCTATTTTTCAAGCAGAGGTTAAATAGAGAAACTATGTTACAACCCTCAACAAGCCTTCGCCACCCATTTTTACAGCTTCAATTACGATCTGATCTTCTCCGGGAGTTTCGTTATTTTTCATTTCTTTCAGTGTTATCTCTGCTAATTCTTCTAAACCTTCTAAAATTTGAACTTTTTTTCATGTTAAAATAAGAGCTTGCTTCGTTATTTCATGGTCATCCAGTATATATCAGCGGGAAGGCCAGGAGTATATGCCCTTTCTATACCCTATCAATGAACAAATGAAGCTTTTTTTTTCGTTTTATTAGGGAAAGGGTTAAAAGTTTAAAATTCTACTCTATAAAAGTGTTATTTTGTAAAAATGCCCTCCCCATCTCCGATTATCGGTTTTTTAATTTGGATTTAAGTGGTTGTTAGAGCTCCATCGTAAATTGATTTTATTTTATTAAAAAACTCCCCCCTACCCAATCATTAAATTTTAAACTCTTTTTAGCGTTTTAAAAATTAAAAGTGCGAAAGGATTTTTCTATCCTTGAAAAATTTCCCGCCCGCCTATTGATTGAGAGTTTTTTTCTTCTCGCTCCCCGGTCATCGATAAGCATCCCTTATATAAGTTGTTTTCTTTTACCTTTCCTAATCATCCTCTCCCCCCTTTTATTTCTTTACCCTGACTAAGCCACAACAAATCGGTATTGTCAAGAGAAAAGATTGTAGGAGACTGTTTGGATTCTGTAAGTACCCTAGGTTGAGTAGAGTGTCCGGGTTCTGGGGATGAGAAGACGGTGAGCATATGGATACAAAAGAACATTTCTTTAAGAAATAAAAAAAAAAACGGGCCAAATGCAAGTCGGACTTGCGGAATTAGTGTTCCGTACGCTTTTAAAATAAAAAAAATTGTTACACAGGTATGAAATGATCAATGACTTCACAAAACACACCCCAAATAAGTTTTTAACAAAGTTTTTTTCCAATCTTTATTGAAAACTGATGACCTTGCTACTTGTATAAAGAGAGGGGGCGTCAAAGTTTGGAATCCTCCTAACACTCTTCTTTTTAGTGTGCCTTATCTTCTAAGGACGTTGGCGATCACATTTGGCTATCTAATTTTATCTATTGCCGCTCTAAAGAGTTCAGTATATGTCATGTTTGTCCACTGTCTTACGACAGTTTTTCAACCAGAGGTTGCGGCGCCGTCCTGGTCCTCGTCTACCGATTATTTTTCCTTCAATTATAAGTTGCAGGAGCTCATACTTTTGGCTTCTCATAATATGGCCAAAATAAGTGCTTTTTCTTTCTTTAATAGCTAGAATCTACTCTCGTTCTTTTCCAATCCGATCAAGTATTTCCACGTTTGTGGTATGCGCTGTCCAAGGAACACGCAGCATTCGGGTATAGCACCACATCTCGAATGACTCCATTCTTTATTGTGTTGTCTCTGTGATTGCTGCAGCTCCTGTACTGTATAACATGACCGAGAACACGTAGTATCTTAACACTTTTAACTTTAGTTGGCAGTTACAGAGTATGCTGCGCATTTTATTAAAGGAGCTTCGTGCTTGTTCAATCCTTGAGCGCATTTCAATAGAGTGGTTCCAATCTTCACTAATTACGCTTCCTAAGTACCTTATTTTTGTTACTCTTTCAAGTGTTTTGTTCATGTATTTTAATATTTATGTTTGTATTAGGATTCTTACTGACCACCATTATTTTTGTTTTGATCGTATTCAGTTTCATTCCATATTCCTCACATGTATCAACAATTCCATTCATGAGACATTGTAGACCTTCTTCACTATCCGCTAGAATAACAGTACCATCAACGTAGCGGAGGTTATTTACACACACACACACACACCATTAATTGTAATTCCATCTTTTTTATCAGAAAGTGCTTTATTGTCCCACACTCTTTCTTTATTTTTATTTCTTTGTTTGCCGCTAGCGCGTTCTCTTGCAATACACTGCCTAAACCATTAAATATGGAACAATATCATGTAGCAAAGAATATCTGTAATATATATAAAATGCAACGTCTCTCTGTCTGTCCGTTAGTGTGGTTATCATTCGAGAACCACTCATCTGATTTACGTGATTTTTTTTTTAATTCTTAATTTAATATATGTCAAAAAAATCTATAAAATATATAAAACGTAACGTCTTTCTGTCTGTCTGTCTATCCATTACTGCGCTTAGCACTCAAGAACCACTTATCCGATTTACATGTTTTTTTTTATATAAAATACAAAGGGAATAAACAGAGACAAGCTAATAGGTAGGAAAAAAGATGGAACTTTAGCAGTAAGCTTGGTAGAAAGACTGAATAGATGGGGGGAATACTTTACAGAAACACTAAATGGAGATGAAAATGAGTTGAATGAGAAATAGGAAGCAAAATTAACTGAAGGGCAGGAGGGGACAAACAAACCCTGCAAAAAAGAAATAAGAAAAATACTCAGAACCCAAAAAAAAATAAGGCCTCGGGTGGAAATTGTATAACAGCAGAACTGATCAAAGCTGGAGGAGTAGATCTGGAAAATGAAATATGCCGGTTGGTGCATGAAATATGGGAAACAGAAAAGATGCCAGTGAGCTGGAGAGAGTCGCTCATTTGTCCAATATACAAAAAAGGAGAAAAAAACTATATGTACTAATTATAGACCAATAGCCTTACTGGATGTCGTGTACAAGATAGTAGTGTTGACTATCTAAAACAGATTAGCAGAGAAAGCCGAGTCTATTCTGGAAGAGTACCAGTGTGGATTCAGGAAAAATAGATCAGTTACAGACCAGATATTTTCGATTAAGCAAATCCAAGATAATAGCTTAAAACAAAATTTGGCACTACACTTGGTCTTTGTGGATTTCAGAGAAGCATATGACTCTGTAAATAGAGAAGGACTCTACAAGATAATTGAAGAACTAAAAATTCCAAGTAATTTGATTCTCATGGTGAGAATGACCCTGAATGACACAAAAAATAGAGTGTTGGTTGAGGGCAAAGTATCAGACAAGTTTAAGGTGAAGAGAGGATTGAGACAGGGGAATCCACTGTCGACATGTCTATTTAATTTGGTACTAGCGAAGATAATCCAGGAGTCAGAAATAAAAACAAATGGAACGATATACCAACAAACCTATCAATGCTTGACCTATGCGGATGATGTAGCAGTGCTTGCAAGAGCAAAAAAGAACCTCAGCCATAAGTAGGATAGAAGAAAGGGGAAGGATGAGAGGACTAAAGATAAATCAGGAAAAAACAAAATACATGGAAACTACAAAGAAGAAGGATAATAAAACAACAAAAGTTTAGATATAATAAACAACTTAGGGAAAAGATATACGTTTGAAAAAGTAGTCAAATTTAATTGTCTGGGAGTAACAATAACAGAGAATCGACAAGAGAGATACAAGAAAGAATAGCGAAAGGACAGAGATGTTTGGGGGCAATGAATCCAATATTGAAATCAAAGAATGTATCAAGAAAAGCAAAAGAAAGAATAAATACGACAGTTGTCAGACCCGCGGTGACATATGGATGCGAAACGTGGAAACTGAATGCAAGAGAAAAGGAGACGTTGGAGGTGTGGGAAAGGAAAGCTTTGAGAAGAATCTACCGAGGAAGGAAGAAGAAGAACAAATTACGAATTAAAATGTCTATATACGAAACCCCTTATAAGCCAAATCATAAGAAGCCAGCGATTAAGATGGTTGGGACACGTAGGAAGGATGAAGGAAGAAAGACAGGCAAGCAAGAGCCGGAATTGATGGGAATTACGCACTGGGAAAAGCTAACAGGAGATAAAAAGAAGTGGAGACAAGTATGCAGCCAAGCCATAGGCCTCTAAGGCCCCTTGAACTATATGATATTATAAACATAACGAATAAGCAGTGACGATAAAGGCGAATTAAGTACACGCGAGCGGAGCCGCGGGCACAGCTAGTGTAAACATAAAATGCACACAAATGAACGAAGAAGAAACCGTACTGTGGAACTTTACTGAGATGTGAAGTTCTAACAAAATTGATTCTTAAAAGGAAATGTAAATGGTAGAGAACCCAGAGGCACGCCTATTTAGATTACCTTACAACAAATATAGGTATGAGAGAACAATAAATCTTGCACAAAAACATTGTCAAATATCGACAGTTATGTATAATAAATTTCAGATTCGAAGTCTCTAAAATAATATTGTAGGGCCTACCACAAAGCTCTATAATTTCATATACGAAAATTATACCGCATAAATCCCCAAATTCATATTTCTGACGGCTTCCTCAATATATTACTATAATATTAGCCCTTAAACTCGGTAAAAATTCCATATCAAAAAGTGGTTTGTAAATTTTTTAAAAGGCATTGATTTTGGGGAGCGAAATTTATTTGAAAATACCTCCTTTATACATCTATCTTTTCCGATGCTCTCGGGAGAAAATACAAATTTAGAGCTTTTTAAAGTTTAAGCAGCACCTTAAAGTAGATTTTGACCTGAATTATATCATAGTTCTTCTTTTTATTGCAGTTAAAATTTTAGAGCGACTTATAAAAATAGACGTATGTACAGCCGTAGTCAAAAAAATAGTCATGCAGTTTCGTGCTCTAGCTTTTAGGATTCTAACATAGTTTGACTTTTAGAGTATGAGCAACATGTAGGTTTTTAGTGGCCACGGCATATGTCAAGAATTAAGTTTTGTGTCTTAGTTGAAAATGGTCTGCATGCATACTACAAGGCTTCTCTGACTATGCGTGTTTTGTAATGTAAAATATTTATTTAGATCCCTCAAAATTGATGTTGTGACCAGTACGAGGCTGGTTTGAAAAGTCCGTGCAAAGTCCGAGAGATGGCACCACCGGCGCGTATCGAGGTCATTTTTAGTTAGTAGCATCTCTTGAATGAACGCACACCAAGTTTCAGCCATATTGGTCTATTTCTTTGTGTTTGGCATTCGTGTGAATCAAGGAAGTCGAGTGATTTTCAAGAAATGGACGAAAAAGAATTTCGTGTGGTGATTAAACATTACTTTATGAAAGGCAAAACGCCTCAGGAGACTAAAGAGAAGCTTGATAAACATTATGGTGACTCTGCACCTTCGATTGGAACAGTTTATAAGTGGTTTCAAAATTTTCGGACTGGCCATGTGGGCACAAGTGACGCTGAACGTTCTGGACGCCCTGTGAAGGTTACGACTCCAGAAATCATTGATCAAATCCATGATATGGTGATGGATGACAGAAGAGTTAAGGTGCGTGAGATTGCTAGTGCTGTGGGCATCTCGACTGAACGGGTACATAATATTTTGCATAAACATTTGGACATGAGAAAGCTATCCGCAAGATGGGTGCCGCGATTGCTCACGCTTGACCAAAAACGGAATCGTGTGAAGTGTTGCAAGGATGGTTTGCAGCTGTTCCAGAAGAATCCGGAGGACTTTAAGCGTCGTTTCGTCACTGTGGATGAAACATGGATACATTACTATACTCCTGAGACCAAACAACAATCTAAACAATGGGTTACCAAGGGGGAATCTGCACCAAAAAAGGCGAAGACCGTTCCTTCGGCCGGAAAGGTTATGGCGACTGTCTTTTGGGATTCGCAAGGGATAATCCTCATCGACTATCTGGAAAAGGGTAAAACTATTACAGGTGAATATTATTCATCGTTATTGAACCGTTTGAAAACCGAGCTGCAAGAAAAACGCCCGCGATTGGCCCACAAGAAAGTCCTTTTCCATCACGACAACGCACCAGCACACACCTCAGCAGTTGTGGTCGCAAAATTAATGGAAATAGGATTCCAACTCGTTTCACGTCCCCCCTATTCACCAGACTTGGCTTCCTCGGACTACTATTTGTTCCCCAATTTGAAGAAATGGCTGGCGGGACAAAGATTTTATTCAAACGAGGAGGTGATTGCAGACACTAATGGATATTTTGCAGACTTGGACAAATCCTATTATTCGAAAGGGATCAACAAACTGGAACATCGTTGGACGAAGTGTATAAGCCTAAAAGGAGACTATGTCGAAAAATAAAAAAGGTTTATCCCAAACACATAAGTAGTTTTTATTTTTGCACAGACTTTTCAAACCAGCCTCGTATCATGGTGGTTCTGAAAAAGAGCTGAAGTTGTTTGTTTGTTTTTGATACGTATTTTATGTTTTTGGATCCGGGTGGAGATACTTTTGTTTATTTGCCCTATGTACAGTTTGTGGCAGTCTCCACATGGGGTGCTGTAAACTACATGGTTTTCCAGTTTTCTCTTGTCCTTGGGATTCTCCAGGATGTCTGCCAGAGTATTTGGTAGTTTGTATGTTGTGCCTATGCTATATTTTCTTAAAACTCTTCCAATCGTATCTATAACTCTTTTCAGATATGGTTATAAGACTCTATATTAGTTGGGGTCCCGTTCTTCTGTTATTGTCTGTGGATGAAGCTGCCTGCAAACGCTCTGTTAGCTTCAAGAGGCAGCAGCAACAAGATCACAGTATCGAGTAACAGCAGCAACGGGAGCACTTGAAAGTACTGAATGAGATTTTAGCGAAACGTTGTGCAAATTCATGGTTAGACGAAAGGATTGAAACCCGGAATTTTAATGTATTACATTCCACCATCCGTGAAAACCTCTATTGTAACAAGGACTGTAGTTCGCTATACAATAAAGGATCATTCTATTTGTCCATTTTTTTTTAAATATAAATATTTTAAAATTAATCTTCCTGTAGGACGCCTTGTATAGTATATGAAAATTAAGGCACTTAAAAATTTCCCTGCGTAAGTTCTATATAAACTACTGATTTTTAACATCGGTTCTGTTATAAATGTTCTCTCGACATATATCGGACTATATCCGGGAAAGTATGCCGGTGATATATTCTACCTGTTCCATTACCGAAAAAATATAGCGGCTCGGTGTCATGTGGAACAGGACATTATTTTAAGTCCTACGATACCTTTAAGTCCCCTAAATTGATATTAATTTTCTACCTTTCCGAAATAAGGAGAATCCAAGTATCAAAATAGAGGTGTACAGTTTCTGGAATATAACATAAATGAATAGAGTATTTTATTTTTTGTGTAACTACGATGTCATTTAAATAAGTGCAAATTTTACCAGCAGAATCCCTCGAAAGTTGAGATCCTCTAGTGCAGGGGTGCTCAAACGGTCGATCGCGATCGACAAGTCGATCGCGAGTGCTTTTTGAGTCGATCTCGAGAAAAAAATTCCGATATAGAACTATTCACAGATTTTGTTTTAGGTAACTAAAACAAAATGTAATGAATAAACTCCTAAAATTTATTCGATCCACAATTAGGCCAGAATAACCCCTCATCACTTTCTTTTATCGTAATAACCCCCTGCTAGCGGCAAAAGGCAGCTTTATCAAAGGAACGCGCGGTACTTGTCAAAGAAAAGCCGCGTTTTTGATTCCCGCCGATTTTTCTAGAAACTTCGGGAGGCGTGTTTGACGGGAACATTCGAGACTTCGTTCGCGCCTATATGTAACTTAAAGGCGATACATCGATACAAAGTTTATTAATAAATAGTCCAAAATGAGTGCGGCGAAGAAAAGTAAAACTTATCATTTTAATAACGATTGGGAGGAAGAATTTTTCTTTTGTATGGTAAAGGATAAGTGCATTTGTCTCATTTGCCGTACGTCAGTTGCAATACCTAAGCGTGGGAACTTAGAGAGGCATCATAAAACGGTTTGATAACTTGTTTGAAAAAAGAACAAACCATGTTCACAAGACCAGCCAAACAATCAAAAGCTGCAACGATCGCGTCATTTAAAATATCTCATATATTGGCGAAACACAAGAAACCATTTGATGATGGATTGGTTGTGAAGGAAGCATTTATTGAAGCGGGTGAGACTTTATTCGGAGATTTTAAAAATAAAACAGAGATTATGTCTGTCACAAGGCGTGTTGAAGTCATGAGTCAGGACATGGCAGATAAACTAAAACATGATATCATGGAATGTACATACAGTTCGACAAATCCACCGATATGACAGACACTGCCCAGCTGTGTATTTTTATTCGAATGGTATTCAATGACATGTCGGCAAAGGAAGAGTTTTTAACAATGGTTCCTCTGAAAAAGGAAAGACCCGTGGCGAAGATATATATGACGTTTTCTTCAATTTTGTAACAAACTACAAGCTACCAAGATATAAACTAGTGTGCATTACAACCGATGGAGCACCAGCAATGACTGGAAACGAAAACGGTTTTGTGGCATTGTGTCGAGCTAATGATGATTTCTCTTCATTTTTCTCCTTCCATTGCATTATACATCAACAAGTTTTGTGTTCAAAAGTTCTAAACATGGACGAGATTATGGGCATTGCAATAAAAATTGTGAATTCTATCCGTGCACGTAGCTTGCAACGACGGCTCTTTAAATTGCAGTTGGAAGATAGTGAGTCAGCTGAACACACTGATTTAGTTTTTCACACGGACGGTGGTTGAGTCGCGGAAAATTCCTAGAAAGGTTTCAAGAATTATTGCCCGAAATAACAGCTTTTCTGGACGAAAGAGGTGATGACACTCAGATGCTGAAAAACGGAAAATGGCTGACTGATTTGGCATTTTTGACAGACATCACAATGCATTTAAACACCATTAAGCTTCAAGGTAAAGGAAAAACTATTATTGAGATGATTAGCGCAATAAACGCATTCAAAAGTAAATTGCAACTTATGATAGATCAACTGAAAAGAAAGGATCTGAAAAATTTTCGGTCTTTGAAAGCAAGGATTCCTCAGTTGAATTATAATATTTATGAGGCAGAATTATCAAATATTTTGGGCCAATTCGAAATACGTTTTTATGATTTCAGTAAATTGGCAAATATCGCATCATTTATGAGTTATCTTGTTTCGTGTAAAAACGTTGAGGAATTAGCTACTGAAATAGCAAGTCAGTTTAACATGGACTCATGTTCTGTTGAAAATGAGTTAGGCAGATTATATCAGATATACATCTCAAAGCCACAGCATCTGATACAAAATTCTGGTGTTTTATATCTGAAGATAAATATTCGAATCTAAGGCAAATCGCCCTTCAATTGACGGCAATGTTTGGGTCAACTTACTTGTGCGAGTCTGCATTTTCTGAAATGAAGATAATTAAGTCAAAATATCGCAATCGACTAACTGACGAACATATGTCATCATGCTTGCGATTAGCACTCGGTAATTACGTACCATCTTATGAAAAGTAAGCTGAGGACATGCAGTGCCATGCTTCAACATCCAAAGTCACTCTTTAGTTAAGATTAGACACTAGAACTCGTTTGTTTTGTAAGAACCAATAAACTGGCAATTTTGAATAATTATGAGTTTTTTCATTGACATTTTAGAGCAGACCTACACTTACCTTGACTAAAAAAATGCATATTGTGCGGAAAACTAATATCTATGCCACGACACACCCTACCTAGACGACAATCCTGCATCACACTTACTTGCAGCCTCTCAGAGTCGATCGATCGTAGTCTAACAATATTGAGGTAGATCGCCAGCAGTTCAAGTTTGAGCACCCCTGCTCTCGTGTGACGATTAGATAAACACTGGTGTCACAAAATGGAAATTTTTTCAGTGGGATTATATCGTTCATCCAAAAAAATTTTTTAGTTTGTTAAGCACACTATACAGAGAAAATAAAAAACCGCATTTGCGGAATTAGTGTTCCGTACGTTGATTGCTTTTAAAATAAATATTTTTGTTACGAAGGTATAAAATGAATAATAACTTCACAAAACACCCTAAATAAGTTTTCAACAAAGTTTTTTTCCACTCTTTACTGAAAACTAATAACCTTGAAATTTTTGTTTTTCTTTATATACCAGATAAATTACACAGGGCAACAAAAAAATATTTTTGTTTTGGTGCCTGGGATTTTAGAGCTGATTTTAACTATATTTGGGACGCTAAATCTATACATGCAATCCGTTTTTCTCTATCAGCTCTACTTTTTTAGATACATCAACTTATCTACCAATGTGGTTTTTATTCAGTATATTCATTTATGAGAGTTCTAAAATTATTATATATTCATTAATGTAGGTACAATGGTTTTATTGTCAGTCTGTAATTGAGTAAATTCCAGGTAAATCTATAAATAGTGGAACCATTGCCTATCAGGTACCTGAACTGACCCTTTTAATCACCTAACTCGGGTAAGTCTCGTCAGTTTGTGCGTTCTTACTAATGAGAGTAGATCGAATTCGGCGTGTTATTTTATGTTAAGAAAAGAGTGTTTTTGTGTTATTGAACAGAATTAAAATGAGTTCAGGTTCCAGTTCAAGAAGAAGTTGTGTAAATCAACCTGATGTGTTTTCCTATATATGCGGAGAATACATGTTTCAACAAAACAGACAAACTATTACTGACTTTGTAAAGCGAGCGTATCTTGGATACTTTGGAGTTAAGCTTGGTGATCAGGACAAAACGTGGGCCCCGCATCTCGTATGTAAAACTTGTACAGAGCATTTACGGCAGTGGACTACCGGGAAAAGAAAATGTCTAAAATTCGGCGTACCAATGGTTTGGAGAGAACCAAAAAACCACTTCAATGATTGTTATTTCTGTTTAGTAAATACTAATGGAATCAATCGAAATAAACGCAGTAAGTGGACTTATCCCAATTTAGACTCGGCAATACGCCCTATCCCGCACTCAGATGAAATACCGATTCCAGCATTTCATCAGCTACCACATATCTCTGATGACGAATATTTTCCCTCTGATCGCTCTTCTGATGCTAATAAAAGTTCTGATGCTAATGAAACTAACAGTGACTATGAGGGGACGTCATCAGTTCCTCAACGCTTCAATCAAAATGAATTAAATGATCTCACCAGGGATCTCAATTTATCGAAAAAAGCTTCTGAAGTACTGGTTTCTAGGTTGAACGACAAAAATTTACTGGAACAAGGAACCAAAATTACCTTTTACCGTACAAGAGAAAAAGATCTGCTACCATTCTTTTCTCAAGAAGACAATCTTGTATTTTGTCACGAAATTAGGGGACTCATGAAAGAAATGGGACTTTCTGAATATATTCCAGATGATTGGCGCCTATTTATTGACAGTTCAAAGCGAAGTTTAAAATGTGTCCTTCTACATAATGGGAATAAATATGGTTCAATACCACTAGCTCACTCAACGAAACTGAAAGAAGAATATAATACCATAGCTTTGGTCTTGCAGAAGATAAAGTATTACGAACATCAATGGATGATTTGTGTAGACTTAAAAATGGTAAACTTTCTTCTTGGGCAGCAAAGTGGTTACACGAAATATCCGTGTTTCTTGTGCCTCTGGGATAGTAGGGACAAAACACACCACTGGGTTAGAAAAGATTGGCCTCAGAGAGAAAACATGGACGTTGGGGAAAAGAATGTCATTAACGACGCTTTGGTTGAAAGAGAAAAAATCATACTTCCTCCGTTACATATAAAGTTGGGCTTAATGAAGCAATTTGTAAAGGCTCTTGATAAGAATGGGTCTTGTTTTGCATATATAGGGGTAAAAATGCATCAGTTGAGCACAGAAAAACTCAAAGCAGGGATATTCGACGGCCCACAAATAAGACAATTAATTAAGGATCCTGCCTTCATAAATTCAATGAATCAAGTTGAACGAGAAGGGACATCATTTGTTGCAGTTGTAGAAAATTTTCTAGGCAAACATAAAGCTCAAAACTATGTTGAAATGGTTAACAAGATGCTTAATAGTTTCAAATCCTTAGGGTGCAATATGAGTATTAAAATACACTATTTACACAGCCACTTAGACCGTTTTCCAGAAAATTTAGGAGACATGAGTGAGGAACAAGGTGAAAGATTTCACCAAGATATTAAAGTTATGGAGGACCGCTACCAAGGAAGATGGGACATGCACATGATGGCAGATTACTGCTGGAGTATAAAAAGGAACTGTTTAAAAACATTCAAGAATGTCGCGGAAAAGAAGCTTTCCAAGTGTTGAGTGACTATTTCATTTCTTCAATGTTTTTTTTTTGTTTGTAAGTACGACATAATATTGTATTTTGTATAACTAAAATAAAAATTTCGTATCTACTTTTGTTTACTACACTTACGGATTTGAGTTACAATAATGTAACTTATCTTTCTCTAAAATTGTATTTCTTAAAAATTTGAGCTCCTAGGTACAAATGAATACGTTATTTGAATTCAGGACATCAAATTGATATAGAATCAGCTCAAAAAACCTCGACACCAAAACAGCTGTTCCCCTGTGTTATTAAACTTAATGCACTCGTGATAATTTTTGTTCAATCTACACCCTGTGGAGAATATTCCAGATTTTTTTCAAAATTTTTTGATCCGTACTTTTCTAGATTTTTCGCAATTTTTTAAAGATAATACAAAGAGAAGTGGGCGCAAGTATTACATTATATATATATATATATATATATATATATATATATATATATATCTTCCTTCTTCCTTCAGCCGTTCTCTACCCACTGTCGGGTATAGGCCTCTCTCAAATCTTTCCATTTTTCTCTATGTTGTGCTTGTTGATACCAGTTAAGTCCTCCGACTCTCTTCAGATCGTCGCTCCATCTCTGTTGGGGCCTTTCTATGCTTCGCTTTTCACCCCATGGTCTCCACCTAGTGATCTTGCCACTCCACTTATACGTCGCTCTCGCTACATGGCCGGCCCAGCTCCATTTCAGAGATGTTATCCGTTTGGTGATATCATCCACCTTTGTTTGTTGTCTAATCCATTTATTAGTTTTCTTGTCCTTCAAAGTAACACTCAACATCTTCCTTTCCATTGCTCGTTGGTGGACTTGTAGTTTTTCTATTGTTCTTTTAGTTAAAACCCATGTCTCGGCCCCATACGTTGTAGCTGGTAAGATACATTGATTATAAATTTGGGTTTTTGATCTTTGAGGAATGTTCATATTCAGTACATATTTCAATTTTCCATATGCTGCCCATCCCATACGTATCCTTCTTTCTATTTCAAGCTGCTGGTTTTCCTTTCCTATCGTTATTATTTGGCCCAGATAGATGTATGTGTTTACTTTTTCTATTGTTGAATGTTCAATCACTATATTTTCATCATTGGTGTATTCGTTACTCATGTACTTTGTCTTGGAGAAATTTATGTCAAGTCCCACTTTTCTTGCTTGGTGGTGGAGATCAGTGATCATCTGGATCATTTCATTCTTATTGTTTGCTATAATTACAATGTCATCTGCGAATCTCAGGTTGTTTAGCCGATCACCAGCTATCAGAAGGCCATTTTCGTCCCAATTCAGTTCTTTGAATACATCTTCTAAGATCATTGTAAATAACTTAGGCGATATTACATCGCCCTGCCTTACTCCTCTGTTCACTGGGACCTTGTTTGTCAGTTCTTGGTTTACCATAACTTTGAGTGTTGCTCGTTCATATATTCTGGCTATCAGTTCGCTGTATCTGTGGTCTATACGAGCATTTCTAAGAGCTCTTATAAGCGCCCATTTTTCCACTGTGTCAAAAGCCTTGCGAAAATCTACAAATGTGAGCCACATTGGTATATTATATTCGGTGGCCTTCTCGATTAGTATTCTCAATGTGTGCAAGTGTTCAATCGTACTGAAGCCTGATGTGAATCCAGCCTGTTCTATCGGTTGGTATAATTCCATTTTGTGTTCCAGTCTGTTTGTTATGATTCGTGAGAACAGCTTGTAAACTTGGGAAAGTAAACTAATTGGCCGGTAGTTTTCTAGGTTTTCGGGGTCACCTTTTTTGTATATTAAGATGACTATAGCGTTTTCCCAGTCTTCTGGTATATTTCCACATGAGGCATTCATTAAAAAGATCTTTTAATTCATTCATTAGGGCTTCACCTCCGCATTTTAGCATTTCAGGTATAATATCATCCTCTCCAGCCGCTCTTCCACTTTTCATCTGTTGTAAGGCTTTCCTAACTTCATCCATTTCTATGTCAGGAATTTCTTCTGAGTTGACATTAATTACTCTTTTGTCTGTTGATGAGTTGTCCTTTTCAACTACTACATTTTGGACTTTTGAACTGTAGAGGTCTCGATAGAAAGTTGTAATTCTGTTTCGGATATTTTTCTTGTCATTGATTATGTTTCCTTCTTGGTCCTTCAATTTAATTATCTCACTTTTACAGGCGTTTGCTCTTCTAAAAACTTTTAATCCTTTGTTTTTCTCTATAAGATCTTTAACCATGTTTTCCTTGTATTTTTTTATGTCTTGTTTAACCGCTTTTCGTACTGTCTTATTCAGTTCTGCATATTCGACAGTTAATCTCTTTCCTTCGTGTATCAGTTGTCTTCGTTGTTCCAACATTCTTTTTGTTTCTTCACTAAGCTTGTTATTCTTTCGCCTAGTAGGTTGGGGAGATATTTTTTCTGCTGTGGTCTTGAGTGTTTCAATTATTTTTCTGTTTCTTTCATCTAAACTTGCTCCTGTAGTTAATGTGTTGTTATTAAGGTTGGCTGTAATCTGTTTTTGGTATTGTTTCTACGTTTTCTTTTAGTGTTTGTCTGTCTGTTTTATTTGTTTTCTTGTTGTGTAAACGTTTTCGTTCGAGTCTTTTGTAAAAAAACACCTTTGCTCTGACCAGCCTATGATCACTACCCGTTGCAAATCTGTTTAGGACCTTCACGTCTGTTACTATGTTCTTATGTGTTGTTAGTGCATAATCAATTTCATTTCTTGTCTCACCGTCAGGACTAATCCATGTCCATTTTCTCTTCTCCTTTTTCTGAAAGAAGGTGTTCATGTTATAGAGTTTCTCCCTTTCCAGGAATGTCATCAGCATATGTCCTCTGTTGTTCCTCTCTCCAAGGCCAAAATTTCCTATATAACTCTCTGTATCTTCTGCTTTCTTTCCTATCTTGGCGTTAAAGTCTCCTATGACCAATGTATACTTTGTTCTGTGTTCGTGAAGCGCCTCAGATATTTCCTCATAAAATTCTTCTGCTTCTTGATCTTCATGGCTTGTCGTAGGAGCATAGACCTGTATTACTTTTACTGTTAAAGTGTTGTTCAATCTTATTGTTATGTATATAACTCTATTAGATATCGCTTGGAATTTTTCAGTATATGGTATTAGCCTTCTGTGTATCAATAATCCAGTTCCTCCATTACTGTTGTCTTCGTAGCCTTTATTGAAGAGCAAGTGTCCCGTAGGTAACTTCAGGCAGTATTCTCCTCTTCTTCTTATTTCTGAAATTCCCAGTATGTCCCATTTAATATTTTTAAGCTCATGGTCCAGTTCTTCCAATCTTTCCTCACTTCCAATTGTTCTCGCATTATAGGTCGCTATGTATAGTCGGCAGCCTGGTCCAACCCAGAGATTCTTAGCACCCCCTGTTCGAGCCCTGTTCTGACCGCTGCCTTGGTCGGGGTTACTCAAACTGCTGGGGACTGGGGACCTTCTATAAAGTTTTCGTTCCATAGATTTATGAGAGGTTTTGGCCATAAAACACCACGTGGGCCAGACGTCTTGGTGAGTGGAAAAAAAATAGGATTTGGGAAGGGAACTGATAATATGGAGATAAGGTTGGGACATGATTCCCCTCCAAGAAAGGCGGGAAGGAGAATCAAGGCTCGCGTGGGCAGGGTTGCTTTCCTGAAGTAGGTCTGTGTCCCACTGGGATCATGAAGAGAGTACCTACCCGCTACCCATATATATATATATATATATATATATATATATATATATATATATATATATATATATATATATATATATATATATTTCACTTCTAATTTCACCCCCAAAACTAACCCCTTAAGTCAAAATTTAACTTTCAACATACATGGCTTAATGCGGCAATCAATTCCTATATTAGTGCCAAATTTCAACTTTCTATATCAAGCAGTTTGGGAGAAAATCGGGTGTGACAGACAGACAGACACCGAAGTAATCTTATAAGTGTTCCATACGGAACACTAAAAAGAATGGACAAATGTATAGAAGTGTTAATCCTGAAATATAGAATCAGTTAATTTGATACCTTCCGGGTAGAATTTTGCAGGTTTTGCCGAGATCCCACTTAACATTTTCAATGCTAACTAGTTGAAGTTAAGTGACTTACTGAAAGTTTACGTTTTCATCTGCACCGAGTGTTCTAAAGTCTCTGATTGGCCATAATTGGCTCCGTCCCCTTGACCGTACTTTCTGTGACTTCCATTTTTGCTTTTTGTGTTCTTTCTCCTGGATGATAAATTCCTTTTTAGTGTTCCGTACGGAACACTTATAAGATCACTTCGGTGTCTGTCTGTCTGTCTGTCTGTCTGTCTGTCCGTCCGTCTGTCTGTCTGTCTGTCTGTCTGTCTGTCACACCCGATTTTCTCCGAAACTATTTGACATAGAAAGGTGAAGTTTGGTAATAATATAGGAATTGATGGCCTCATCAGAGCCATGTAGTTTTGAGAATTAAATTTTGACTTAAGGGGTTAGTTTTGGGGGGTGAAGTCGGAAGCGAAAAAAAAATTTTTTTACTAGGTCATCGAGTGTGGTGTCAAATGAAAGCTTGTGAAAACACGAGTAAAAAATATATACATAATATTATACTTGCGCGCACTTTTCTTTGTATTATTTTTAAAAATTCGCGAAAAATCGCTGTCCCGGGCCTTATCTCGAAAAGTACTTATCAAAAAATTTCGAAAAAATTCTGGAATATTCTCCACGGGGGGTGTAGATTGAACGAAAATTATCACGAGTGCATTACCTTTAATAATTTATATGGTATATAAAAAAAACAAAAATTTCAAGGTCATCAGATTTCAGTAAAGATTGGAAACAAACTTTGTTAAAAACGTATTTGGGGTGTGTTTTGTGAAGTCACTGATCATTTTATACCACCGTAACATAAATTTTGACTTAAGGGGTTAGTTTTGAGGGGTAAAATCGGAAGTGAAAAACATTTTTTTTTACTAGGTCATCGAGTGTGATGTCCAATGAAAGCTTGTGAAAACACGAGTAAATATATATATATATATATATATATATATATATATATATATATATATATATATATATATATATATATATATATATATATACACATATATATATATATATATATATATATATATATATATATATATATATATATATATACACATATATATATATATATATATATATATATATATATATATATATATATATATATATATATATATATACATATATATATATATATATATATATATATATATATATATATATATATATATACATATATATATATATATATATATATATATATATATATATATATATATATATATATAACACATGGGCTGAAAAGTCCCGGGCCTAACACATAGATGGCGCTAGTTTTATTGCAGTCACCTTTTTTTCAGTTAATACTAACCTTCAAAAGACAGCTGTTAAAATTTCATGATATTCTATTCATTAGTTTGTGAGTTATTGTGCTAAGAGTGACGCTACTTTTGTTATTTTCAAAACAATGGATCAAAAACAATTTCGTGTTTTAATTTTACACTGCTTCTTGATGGGAAAAAAATACCGTTCAAGCGAAGCAATGGCTTGAAAAGTGTTATGGGGACTCCGCTCCATCAGAAACAACAATAAAACGTTGGTTTGCTGACTTCAAACGTGGTCGTAGAGACACCGATGATGCAGAACGCAGTGGACGTCCAAATGAGGCGATAACACCAGAAAACATCAAAAAAATCCATAAAATCGTTTTGAATGATCGAAAAGTGAAGTTGCGTGAGTTAGCTGACATCGTAAAGATATCAAAAGAACGTGTTGGCTTTATATTGCATGAGCATTTGACTATGAGAAAGCTCTGTTCAAAGTGGGTGCCCCGTTTGCTCACTGTTGATCAAAAACAAGAACGTGTTGATGATTCTGAGCAGTGTTTGGCCATGTTTAAACGTAACGAACCGGAATTTTTGCGTCGATATGTGACAATGGATGAAACATGGATCCATCACTTCACTCCGGAATCAAAACGATCGTCATCTGAGTGGACAGCAACTGGTGAACCTCGTCCAAAGCGCCCGAAAGCACAACAATCGGCTGGAAAGGTTATGGCCTCGGTATTTTGGGATGTGCGTGGTGTAATATTCATCGACTATCTTGAGAAAGGAAATACCATCAACAGTGAATATTATATAGCGTTATTGGAGCGTTTGAAGGCCGAAATTGCAAAGAAACGACCGCATATGGCAAAGAAAAAAATTTTGTTTCATCAAGACAACGCACCGTGTCACAAGTCAATCAAAACAATGGCAAAACTACATGAATTGAACTTCGAATTGCTCCCACATCCACCGTATTCGCCAGATTTGGCTCCCAGCGACTACTGGCTGTTCGCAGACCTGAAAAAAAAATGCTCGCCGGTAAGAAATTTCGCACGAATGAAGAGGTTATCGCTGAAACTGAGGCCTATTTTGAGGCAAAAGATAAATCGTTCTACAAAAGTGGTATTGAAATGTTAGAGCGGCGCTGGAATGATTGCGTTGCTCTTGATGGAGATTACGTTGATGAATAAAGCTAATTTTGAACCAAAAAAAACCGTGTTTTCTTTGTTAGGCCCGGGACTTTTCAGCCCATGTGTTATATATATACTCGTATATAATGTAATACTTGCGCACACTTTTCTTCGTATTACTTTTAAAAAAATCGCTGTCCCCTACCTTATCTCGAAAAGTACTGATCAAAAAATTTTGAAAAAATTCTTGAATATTCTCCACGGGGTATAGATTGAACGAAAATTATCACGAGTGCATTACCTTTAATAATTTATTTGGTATATATATAAAATATATATACCATATATATATAAAAAAAAAAAAAATTTCAAGGTCACCAGTTTTCAGTAAAGATTGGAAACAACCTTTGTTGAAAACTCCTTTGAGGTGTGTTTTGTGAAGTCACTGATCATTTTATACCACCCTAACAAAATTTTACGGAACACTAATTGTGCAAGTTCTCTATGTTCGCTTTCTACTTGCAGCTGTTAAATTAAAATTACCGAACCTAGTTGATTCGACGAAGAGATTCTACCGATTTTTGAAAATTATAATTTATTTGGGTAATCCTCTATATAAGTCGGATTTAAAGATAACGTATCGTATAAAATCCTAAGTCTCTATTAATTTCCGTTTTGTTGAAATTTCAGCGAAGTAGTAAATTGTGTCAAGGGTGTGTTGTTGTTTACTTGAGACTTGCAATATAGATTAAAGATGTGTGTAATGATGAAATGAAATGTGTATATACAGTGAAACAAGAAATAAACACAATGTTTATGATGATGAGAATGTCTTCAACAGAGACTATATACTAATAAAACTAAACTTTAATAGAGAAATTCTCTTTAAAAAAAATCATTAAAAGAAGTGACAGGATGTACTTCTTTTTATCCTAGAAAGTTATTTCCTTTCAGCTTATAAAAGAAAATATAATTAGGAAAAGAAATCTTCGCTGTAAATACTGTAAATGAAAAATGTAAAAAATGTAAACAATATATAATTGATAACTCGTGAACGCAAAAAAAATGTAAGTAAAATTTTGAAGTTGGAGCAAATAATGATGGCGCACTTATTTGTCTGCAAGAGTAGCATTCATCCTGCAACATATATATATATATATATATATATATATATATATATATATATATATATATATATATATATAAATATATATATATATATATATATATATATATATATATATATATATATATATATATATATATATATATATATGGGTCATTCTTCGTCAACCGGATCCCACCATTAGTTCATAAATTGACGCATTTTATGAGGACACAATCTGGTCCAGTTTAAAGTTTATGATACTTTAAAATTCCGGGTTTCAATCCGTCCGTCTAACAATGAATTTGCACGACATTTCGCCAAAATCTCATTTGGTATTTTCAAGTGCTCTTGATGCTGCTGTTACTCGATACTGTGATCTTATTGCTGCTGCCGCTCGAAGCTCACTGAGAGAACGAAGTGCGATCGCCGTCTACGCAGATTGTAGGTGGGGTGTCGGGAGTGTTCGTCTGAGCATCGGGGTTTGCCGGCTAGGTGGCCATATCAGTGGTAATTACGGGATCCGGCGCTATGCTGACTGTTGCCTTCTCGATGTTTTGGTTACTTACAACAACCAGCAAGTAGTAATTGGTAAACATTCACTGACGGGATTAAAAGAAACGACCTTCTCTGATTTAGGTATTTCTATATTGTGCGAGTTCAGGGGTCATCGGTGCGATGCGAAAAAATTTTAATGACTTTATTTCTTTAGCGTCGATTTTTTGCTTTATTGTTGAGATCCGCTATTTAAGTTGAATTTTCTACAATCGGTCTTGCTACAAGAATCCACCAATTCCAATATATGGTGAATTTCATAACACCCGGTATATATATATATATATATATATATATATATATATATATATATATATATATATATATATATATATATATATACATATATGTATATATATATATATATATATATATATATATATATATATATATATATGTATGTATATAATATATATTTATATGTATATAATATTACATATATAATATATATATATATATATATATATATATATATATATAAATCTTTTTGATGTATCTTGGGTTTTGGTTCATCAAATGAATATCTTTGAGTTCTTTTGAATTTTTTTTTTTTATTTCGACGTTTCGCCCCTGGTTTTGAGCATTTTCAAAAAACAGTCTTATTTTGCCATTAAGACTGGTCTTAACACTAACCATCGACTGAATTATTTTCGAGACATGGCAAAATAAAACTGTTTTTTGAAAATGCCCAAAACCAGGGGCGAAACGTCAAAATAATAAAAAAAAAAATTCAAAAGAACTCAGATATTCATTTGATGAACCAAAACCCAAGATACATTAAAAAAATTTATTTACATAAAGGTTCAAGAAATCAAATCTATATATATATATATATATATATATATATATATATATATATATATATATATATATAACACATGGGCTGAAAAGTCCCGGGCCTAACAAAGAAAACACGGTTTTTTTTTTTTGGTTCAAAATTAGCTTTATTCATCAACGTAATCTCCATCAAGAGCAACGCAATCATTCCAGCGCCGCTCTAACATTTCAATACCACTTTTGTAGAACGATTTATCTTTTGCCTCAAAATAGGCCTCAGTTTCAGCGATAACCTCTTCATTCGTGCGAAATTTCTTACCGGCGAGCATTTTTTTCAGGTCTGCGAACAACCAGTAGTCGCTGGGAGCCAAATCTGGCGAATACGGTGGATGTGGGAGCAATTCGAAGTTCAATTCATGTAGTTTTGCCATTGTTTTGATTGACTTGTGACACGGTGCGTTGTCTTGATGAAACAAAATTTTTTTCTTTGCCATATGCGGTCGTTTCTTTGCAATTTCGGCCTTCAAACGCTCCAATAACGCTATATAATATTCACTGTTGATGGTATTTCCTTTCTCAAGATAGTCGATGAATATTACACCACGCACATCCCAAAATACCGAGGCCATAACCTTTCCAGCCGATTGTTGTGCTTTCGGGCGCTTTGGACGAGGTTCACCAGTTGCTGTCCACTCAGATGACGATCGTTTTGATTCTGGAGTGAAGTGATGGATCCATGTTTCATCCATTGTCACATATCGACGCAAAAATTCCGGTTTGTTACGTTTAAACATGGCCAAACACTGCTCAGAATCATCAACACCTTCTTGTTTTTGATCAACAGTGAGCAAACACGGCACCCACTTTGAACAGAGCTTTCTCATAGTCAAATGCTCATGCAATATAAAGCCAACACGTTCTTTTGATATCTTTACGATGTCAGCTAACTCACGCAACTTCACTTTTCGATCATTCAAAACGATTTTATGGATTTTTTTTGATGTTTTCTGGTGTTACCGCCTCATTTGGACGTCCACTGCGTTCTGCATCATCGGTGTCTCTACGACCACGTTTGAAGTCAGCAAACCAACGTTTTATTGTTGTTTCTGATGGAGCGGAGTCCCCATAACACTTTTCAAGCCATTGCTTCGCTTGAACGGTATTTTTTCCCATCAAGAAGCAGTGTAAAATTAAAACACGAAATTGTGTTTGATCCATTGTTTTGAAAATAACAAAAGTAGCGTCACTCTTAGCACAATAACTCACAAACTAATGAATAGAATATCATGAAATTTTAACAGCTGTCTTTTGAAGGTTAGTATTAACTGAAAAAAAGGTGACTGCAATAAAACTAGCGCCATCTATGTGTTAGGCCCGGGACTTTTCAGCCCATGTGTTATATATATATATATATATATATATATATATATATATATATATATATATATATACGAGGCTGGTTTGAAAAGTCCGTGCAAAAATAAAAACTACTTATGTGTTTGGGGTAAACCTTTTTTATTTTTCGACATAGTCTCCTTTTAGGCTTATACACTTCGTCCAACGATGTTCTAGTTTGTTGATCCCTTCCGAATAATAGGATTTGTCCAAGTCTGCAAAATATCCATTAGTGTCTGCAATCACCTCCTCGTTTGAATAAAATCTTTGTCCCGCCAGCCATTTCATCAAATTGGGGAACAAATAGTAGTCCGAGGGAGCCAAGTCTGGAGAATAGGAGGGATGTGAAACGAGTTGGAATCCTATTTCCATTAATTTTGCGACCACAACTGCTGAGGTGTGTGCTGGTGCGTTGTCGTGATGGAAAAGGACTTTCTTGTGGGCCAATCGCGGGCGTTTTTCTTGCAGCTCGGTTTTCAAACGATCCAATAACGATGAATAATATTCACCTGTAATAGTTTTACCCTTTTCCAGATAGTCGATGAGGATTATCCCTTGCGAATCCCAAAAGACAGTCGCCATAACCTTTCCGGCCGAAGGAACGGTCTTTGCCTTTTTTGGTGCAGATTCCCCCTTGGTAACCCATTGTTTAGATTGTTGTTTGGTCTCAGGAGTATAGTAATGTATCCATGTTTCATCCACAGTGACGAAATGACGCTTAAAGTCCTCCGGATTCTTCTGGAACAGCTGCAAACCATCCTTGCAACACTTCACACGATTCAGTTTTTGGTAAAGCGTGAGCAATCGCGGCACCCATCTTGCGGATAGCTTTCTCATGTCCAAATGTTTATGCAAAATATTATGTACCCGTTCAGTCGAGATGCCCACAGCACTAGCAATCTCACGCACCTTAACTCTTCTGTCATCCATCACCATACAATGGATTTGATCAATGATTTCTGGAGTCGTAACCTCCACAGGCCGTCCAGAACGTTCAGCGTCACTTGTGCCCATATGGCCAGTCCGAAAATTTTGAAACCACTTATAAACTGTTCTAATCGAAGGTGCAGAGTCACCATAATGTTTATTAAGCTTCTCTTTAGTTTCCTGAGGCGTTTTGCTTTTCATAAAGTAATATTTAATCACCACACGAAATTCTTTTTCGTCCATTTCTTGAAAATCACTCGACTTCCTTGATTCACACAAATGCCAAACACAAAGAAATAGACCAATATGGCTGAAACTTGGTGTGCGTGCATTCAAGAGATGCTACTAACTAAACATGACCTCGATACGCGCCGGTGGTACCATCTCTCGGACTTTGCACGAACTTTGCAAACCAGCCTCGTATATATATATATATATATATATATATATATATATATATATATATATATATATATATATATATATAACAAATAAAGAAAGAAAGCAAAAGTTGCCGTATCTAACGTTCCCCTCACTTGCCTCAATTGATCATTCTAACACGGTCGTTTTTCTGTCATTGCCAAATTCTAGCGGTTTCCCCTTTCTTCCCTCTTTGAATTTGCATGCTTCAATACACCCCTTGGTGAATAAATCTCCTTTCTCAAATTAATTTTTTCAATGATTAAATTAACAAATTATATAAATAAACAAAATATATTAATTAATAAGTCAATATAACATACCATCTTTCCTTCTCTTTTTCTCTTTTGCTAGATCTCTTGTCCCCCTTTTTTTACACAAAATTGGTTGTTTTCGATCCGAATTTCCTTATCGGTCTTAAGGTCGTTAAATTGGTAATTTCTTCTTCTCTTTATTTGACCATTTATATATTTTTCATTAGACCAGTTCTCCTTCCGGTTGTTTACAATTTCGGTTTTTAGGTTTTTAGGTTTTCAAAAAAGTCCCTTATCCCTCTCAGGTGACTGTCTTTTGTCAGTGGTGTGTCAATCACTTTGTGCATGGCGCCGGCTACAGGTGGTTATTTCGGGTGAATTAATTAATAATTAAAAGTGTTTTTCAGCATCCAGGGTTTTCAAACACATCCCTGTTATAAATTTTATCTTTTTAACTTCATGTATTAGTTTATAGTGTTTACTTTAATGGATTGTTAGTCGTTTCTATGTTACAAGCTAATTATGGCCATTTATGTTAACTCACTATTCATGTGAGTGTTTTTCTCTTTTATATTACATCTTATATTCATTGTATTTCTACATAAGTTTATTAATAATAATAGTAATAATTTGAATAATTTAATTTTTGCCCAAGTTCTCTTAGTTAGTAGACTCATTCTCCTTTTCAGTTTTTGCCCTGAAGAAGGTACCAACCAAGGACCGAAATATTGGCTTAATGAACATTGTGTGAACATTTATCACGCCCTTTGCCGAGTTCCCCAACAAGTTTATATATAAAGTATATATATATATATATATATATATATATATATATATATATATATATATATATATATATATATATATATATATATGCATATATATATATATATATATATATATATATATATATATATATATATATATATATGTTGGCGAATGGTCTCATGGGACACATTCAAACCCGATTTTCTTAATTTGGCCGCTCCTTGAAGAAGTGTCAATTTTGGGTCCCGTGAAAATAAAGACACGATTCGTTTTTCGACCTTCGAAGTGACTTTGTATACCGAGCCACGACAGCAAGTCATCGACATTTTTCGTTAAAATGATTTACCCACTTCTTCACAAATGATACCGACTTTTTAATATATTTAGCGGCCACGGAATGTGTCATTTTAGGCCCCTTTGGATAGGAACAAAGAAAGACTGCCTTGAACCGACCCGCAAACAAATGACTCATTGTTGATTTTACGTGATTTTGACGAAAGTTCGGAATCGACTGATACTTTTACTAAACTACGTCATAAACGAAGGTTCCCTTTATCGACTTGTTGAATCGCTAGAATCGCATCTGCCAAAAGTGACACGTTCTTACTTGACAGACTATATATGTTTTTATAGGAATTTGTAGGAATTCATAGATGAAGAAATTTTTTTTTTTGAAAGAGAATACATATTCTATGTTAGATACTCTTCTAGTAATTT
>CM032455.1:178124658-178235646 GCA_019049505.1 Pachyrhynchus sulphureomaculatus | reverse complement strand
TTCAAACAACTATGGACTGATTATTATATGTGTTAAAAATTAATGACCAAGCCATCACTTTAACGCAGCGTTTCTCAACCTGTGGGGGCGCGTGATTACACTATTGGGGGGGGGGGGGGGGGGGGGGGGCGCGAGCGTATCGCAAAAATAAATTATTATTAAAAACATTTAATATAATTTATTGAGGAAAGCAAAACAAAATACATTCTGACATAATAAAAAATAAAATACACGTTTACGCTGATATAATACACCTATAAATACGATTGTATTAGTACTGCACAATGTACTTACCTAATAATTAACATATCAATTCTAAAATAAAAAACAAGTTTAATCATTATTAGTGACTCCCTTGGGCCTGTTTTGTAGAGCAAAGATTTTGGAAGGGTGGTTTAATATTAGAAATAGACACTCCGAGTTCTTTTTCTATATTTAGTTGAGATCTATATTTTGTTTTTAAAGCAGCCACCGCAGAGAATCCGGTTTCGCAAAGGTAGGATGTTGAAAATGGTAATAGTATAGGAAATGCGTATCGCAAAAATAAATTATTTTTAAAAAACATTCATTAAAAACATTTAATATAATTTATTGAAAGGAAAGAAAAACAAAATACATTCCGACATAATGAAAAATAAAATACACATTTACACTGATATAATACACCTATAAATACGATTGTATTAGTACTGCACAATGTATTTACCTAATAATTAACATATCAATACTAAAATAGAAACAAGTTTAGTAATTATTAGTGACTCCCCTGGGCCTGTTTTGCAGAGCAAAGATTTTGGAAGGGTAGTTTAATATTAGAAATAGACACTTTGAGTTCTTTTTCAATATTTAGTTGAGATCTATATTTTGTTTTTAAAGAAGGCACCGCAGAAAATCCGGTTTCGCAATAGTAGGATGCTGAAAATGGTAATAGTATAGGAAATACGTATCGCAAAAATAAAATTATTATTAAAAACATTCATTAAAAACATTTAATATAATTTATTGAAAGGAAAGAAAAACAAAATACATTCCGACATAATGAAAAATAAAATACACATTTACACTGATATAATACATCTATAAATACGATTGTATTAGTACTGCACAATGTATTTACCTAATAATTAACATATCAATATTAAAATAAAAACAAGTTTAGTAATTATTAGTGACTCCCCTGGACCTGTTTTGCAGAGCAAAGATTTTGGAAGGGTGGTTTAATATTAGAAATAGACACTTTGAGTTCTTTTTTCAATATTTAGCTGAGATCTATATTTTGTTTTTAAAGAAGGCACCGCAGAAAATCCGGTTTCGCAATAGTAGGATGTTGAAAATGGTAATAGTATAGGAAATACGTATCGCAAAAATAAATTATTATTAAAAACATTCATTAAAAACATTTAATATAATTTATTGAAAGGAAAGCAAAACAAAATACATTCTAATATAATAAAAAATAAAGTACACATTTACACTGATATAATACACCTATAAATACGATTGTATTAGTACTGCAAAATATATTTACCTAATAATTAACATATCAATACTAAAACAAAAACAAGTTTAATAATTATTAGTGACTCCTTTGGGCCTGTTTTGTAGAGCAAAGATTTTGAAAGGGTGGTTTAATATTAGAAATAGACGCTCCGAGTTCTTTTTCTATATTTAGTTGAGATCTATATTTTGTTTTTAAAGCAGCCACAGCAGAAAATCCGGTTTCGCAAAGGTAGGATGTTGAAAATGGTAATAGTATAGGAAATGCGTATTGCAAAAATAAATTATTATTAAAAACATTCATTAAAAACATTTAATATAATTTATTGAAAGGAAAGAAAAACAAAATACATTCCGACATAATGAAAAATAAAATACACATTTACACTGATATAATACACCTATAAATACGATTGTATTAGTACTGCACAATGTATTTACCTAATAATTAACATATCAATACTAAAATAAAAACAAGTTTAATAATTATTAGTGACTCCCCTGGGCCTGTTTTGCAGAGCAAAGATTTTGGAAGGGTGGTTTAATATTAGAAATAGACACTTTGAGTTCTTTTTGAATATTTAGTTGAGATCTATATTTTGTTTTTAAAGAAGGCACCGCAGAAAATCCGGTTTCGCAATAGTAGGATGTTAAAAATGGTAATAGTATAGGAAATACGTATCGCAAAAATAAATTATTATTAAAAACATTCATTAAAAACATTTAATAGAATTTATTGAAAGGAAAGCAAAACAAAATACATTCTGATATAATAAAAAATAAAGTACACATTTACACTGATATAATACACCTATAAATACGATTGTATTAGTACTGCACAATGTATTTACCTAATAATTAACATATCAATACTAAAATAAAAACAAGTTTAATAATTATTAGTGACTCCTTTGGGCCTGTTTTGTGGAGCAAAGATTTTGGAAGGGTGGTTTAATATTAGAAATAGACGCTCCGAGTTCTTTTTCTATATTTAGTTGAGATCTATATTTTGTTTTTAAAGCAGCCACAGCAGAAAATCCGGTTTCGCATAGGTAGGATGTTGAAAATGGTAATAGTATAGGAAATGCTCTTGTTTTCAGTGCAGAAAACTGATCATTCACCCCTGCACAAAATTCAAAGAGTGATTTATTATTAAATTTTCTTTTGATTTCGCCACTTGCCGTGAAGTCTATGAAAACTTCTTCTGCGGAAGTTGAGAGCCCTTCGAGAGTATTTTGAAATAGATGCCTAATTCACTCGTAACTTGCTACCAAGTTGTCGTCAGTAAGAAAATACTTTTTAAAATTCTTTGTCAACATGGCTACATGATTTTTAATGGTTACTAAAACAATTTTCACATGTTGTTCTTCAGCCTTGTATGTTTTAACACATTCTCCCACATTTGCAAACATTTCTAGGTTTTTTGTTTTACATTTCTGCTCCACAATTCCAATTTCTACAGAAAGCATTAATTTTATCCCTTGTATCGAATATATGTGTATTTGTTCCTTGGAGTTGAAGATTTAAGGTATTTAGTTTCTCGAATATATGGATCAAGTAGTTCAATTTTATCACAAATAAACTATTTTGAAACTTCTCGGCTTCTGGTCGGTTTTCCTCTTTTAGAAAAATGGCGATTTCATTTCTTAATTCATAAACACGTTGCAAACATTTCCCACGTGATAACCATCTTGCCTCGCAATAGTAAAAAAGTATGTACACCTAATACTCCATCTAGGATTGACAAATAAGAGAACAGTGAGTAATCAGCTGAAATGTGGACTTTGTCTGTATTCAGTAGTTTTGCATTAAATCACAGTATCAGTTGGCAAAAAAAATCTTGGAAGGGTGCATATATGTATCGTCTTCAAATTCTTGTCGTACTTTTACACCAGTTTTTAATTATTGGATTCATCGTGCAGAACCTTTTTTCATTCTTTGTGTACAATCTTTAAAACTATAGATCCGAGTACTTCAGCTTATTTAGCAAGCTCTGCGATCTTTACTCATCGATCTAACGGTGGCAAATCTTTAACGAATCTGATACTTTCCTCAATTTCTAGTTCAACCGATCTTCCTGATCTGGAGTCATCTTGAATTAAGTCTCGGGCCCATTAAAACTATTTATACCAAAATTTTGCTTGAAAATAAACCTTCATTTCCGTGCACCTGGAATATATTCCTTCATGAATAAATTTTGATCTGTTCCCTCATTTTTCACAAAACTGCAAAACGATACAAACTTGTACAAAATTTCATTAAAATACAGTCAACACTGGTTATAGTGAAATTCTATATAGTGAAAAACTCTTTATAGTGCAACTTTTTCAAGACCTAGAATATTTTAATGAAATTTCATAGTGAATCTATAAAATAGTAACACTCTATATAATAAAATTTTTACCGGAATTTTATGTATAAATTTTTATGCATTTATTGAGATCTTGGCCATTTCGGGTTTCCCATTTTTATCTAACATTAGCACGAATTCCATTTTTATGATGCATTCTTTTGAAAAGGTTCTTAACGCGTTTATAACGCCTAATGGTTGGCAATAAATCAAGTAGATTTCTGTGAGAAACCTGGGGAATAATCCATTTTATAGAAACCCGGGGAAAAAAAATAATACCATTTTATAGTCGAGGCCTAGTAATTCGCAAATTCAGGTTCAGTTTCTTTTTGTTTAAGAATCAAGTAAGATGTCCAAGCGAGTGTGTTTAAGTTTAGCTGAGAAAATTAAAGTTTTGGAGGAAGTTGATAAAGGCTGCAAAAAAATTGATGTTGCTGCAAAATTTGGTGTTTCTCCAAGTTGCGTCTCTCTGATAATAAAAAGTCGCGACAGTATCATCAAGAAACCTAGTGTTCCAAGCAGTCGAAAACGAGTACGGGTGAATACTTACGAGGATGTAAATCAAGCAGTTTTACGATGGTTTCAAGTGGCCCGTACGCATCAAAACGTACCAATATCGGGAAATTTAATAAAGCAAAAGGTTCTACAATTTGCTAAAGAATTTAACTGCGTTAATTTTCAAGCTAGTGAAGGTGGTTGAGAGTGCCTGGAAGACTCGCAATTCAATTGTTTTCAAGACGGTGTCTGGCGAGAGTGCAAGCGTTAGTCAGGAGGACTGTGACATTTGGACTGAAAACTGTTTTAAAAAGTGCATTGAAAAAGTACGAGCCAAAAAATGTTTTCAATTGTGATGAAACCGGTTTGTTTTTTAAATGTTTGCCAAATAAAACTTTTACTTTTAAAAGTGATAAATGTTTTGGTGTAAGTAAAGAAAGGGTGACACTTATGGTTGGAGCAAACAGGGATGGCTCAGAAAAACTGAAATTACTGCTTATAGGTAAAAGCAAAAATCCCCGTTGTTTAAAAGGAGTTAAATCTCTGGAGTTAGATTACGCCAATAATAAAAAGGCATGGATGACTTCTGAGATTTTCGAAAGATGGATCAAAGAACTGGACACGAAAATGAAAAGCCAAAAGCGAAAGATTGTGATGTTTATAGACAATTGTCCTGCACATCCAGTTACTGTAAGTAAAAAATTAAGGAATATTGAATTGATCTTTTTTTCACCAAACATGACTACCAAATTGCAACCTATGGACCAGGGTATTATAAAAAACAAAAACCGAAACAGAATTGTTCACAAAATTGTTAATGCGATTGATAACAACCTTCCAGTCAAAAAATTGATTACCCTTAAAGAGTGTATAACCGAAGTCGCTAAAGTATGGAGTGAAAATGTTTCTCAGAAAACTATCAAAAACTGCTTTTCTAAAGCAAACGAAATGGATCTCGCTACCTTAAAAAGGCAATAGGGTATTCTACAAAAAACTGCTACCGTCGACGCAGATTTTTTACTTGAAGATTTCTTAGAAATCGTCAATGATGTTGGCACGACAGATCTCCCAACTGACCAAGACATAATTGACGATATAAAAAGTATAGAAGATCATGAAGAAGAAACTGAAACCGGGGAATGTCCTGCTAAATTTAGTGAAAATGAAATAAGAAATGCATTTCACGTTGTGCGAACTACTCTCAGGGGCCAGGAAAGTGTACCTGATCAAATCTTTATGCATTTGAATAAATGCGAGAATTTTGTTGAGCAACAATTATTTTTCAAAAGTAATGTTCATAAGAAAATAACTGATTATTTTTCCTAGTACGTATGTACGTAGTATGTACATATGTATTAACAGATTTTTTATTATTCGTTTTATTTCGTATGTAGTACATACATAAAGTCCGTACGTTATATCTTTACACGTGCGTCATAGTTTTCAGGCAATATCCCAGACGACTATTATATTTTTTGTCTCTTTTTACCAATACCAATACGATTTATTGGTGAAAAGAGACAAATAATATAATAGTCGTCTGTTATATGGCCTGAAAACTATGACGCACGGGTAAAGATATAACGTACGGACTTTATGTATGTACACGTATTTAGCCCTGTACATTTAAACTTTCAAATGTTTAATAAAATCTTTTCTAATAATTCAATTTTGCAATTTTTTTTGTTGATTGTACCTTATAAAATACAAGTAATAGTCGACACTGTTTATAATAAAACTCTATATAGTGAAAAACTCTTTATAGTGCAATTTTTTTTTAATTACCAATATAAAATACATACATAGCAATATAGACGGATTTTTTCTTTATATAGTGAAAAACTTTCTATAGTGAAATTTCGGTCCACATTTTGGTCTTTCACTATATAGAGTGTCGACTGTACTTAGAATAACTTAACAACGCAGCATGTTTTTGGTATCATATTAGTGTATCATAAAACATATTTTATTGAAGCTAAGACCAAAAAAACTCCTGGCGTTGACGGAATACCTGCCATAGTACTCAAGAAATGCGCGAGAGAGTTAACGCCAGTTTTCTGTAGATTTTTCAACCTATCCTACTGAACAGGAATATTTCCTTCTTGCTGGAAATGCGTTGTAGTTCAGCCGATACCCAAGAAAGGCCAGACGAACTTACCAAAAAACTACCGACGAGTTGCGCAGCTTTCAATAATATGGAAAGTGATGGAAAAGGCTATCAATCAGGATCTTCTAGAATATCTCGAAGTATTAAATATTATTAGCGATCATCATTATGGCTCTCGTAAGCAAAGATCAACAGGAGATCTTCTAACTTCTAGAGAACTTCGTTCCTTTGGAATAATCTGCACAGGACTATGTTTCCCACGAAGTACAATTTGCAGCGATTCATGACCAACGTAAATCGCTTTTTCCACAGACGCGTCGTTCCTGTAACACTTTAGAAATTTCCCTATAGCACGTATGCTGTGCCCGTGAAAAAATGACGTCATTTTCATGATTCTGTGGATAAATAAACACTCTTAAATTTATAAGCGGACTACGTTTTTTTGCTTTAATAAGAATATACAAAAAAACTTTTTTCAGTATTTTTCGGCTTATACATTCTTTGTTTCTAAGGCCAATGTTTCGAAAAAAAACTTTGCTAAAAAAGTTATCTTCAAAATTTTTGAGAGGTTTTTGTTGTAATATTGTATTTTCAACTTCTCTGCATTAATTATTAATGTTCGAAAAAGTCCAGTATTTTGGTGCCGTTTGTTACTCTTGCAATTACTTAATACTTTAATTATTTATTTATTTATTCATTACACAGCCCCACAAAAAAAAAGTGGGGTATACTTTTGATACGATATATCAGATCCGTAGTATTTTTGCCCGCTGATTACGAATCTGACGTCAGAATATCGCCATCACATCTCAATTTTTTTCTAACCTCAAAAAATAGGTAAAAATTAGTAAAAATTAAGAAAAATATACTCCTAAAAAAATTGATTCAAGCTTTTTCATGAATCCAAAGATGTATTAATATGTATTCGGACACGCTAAGCTAATATTCATCGGTTGGATTGAGCCATACAGTTCTGTTTTCTTTCTAACCTCAATAAATCAGACAGATATAGTGCTTCTCGAATACAAAAACGAATTCAAATTAAAATTCAACCGATCCTTACCAAATTTGGTACACGAGGGTCGCTGATCACGAATCTGAGGTTGGATTTGCAAAATTCAAGATGGCAGATATTTTCGCGCCATTTTGAACGCCGAGAAAATTCATCGGTCGATTTTTATTCTTCTACCTGCATCCAGGGCACCTCCACGTGGTGACGGTGGGCAACGGTGTTACTCCACTAGCCGGCAGAGTCCCTGGATAACGGCTTAGATGCCGTCATGGCAGGTAGAAGAAAGAGAATTACGATGCAGGGACTCGGAAACCCAGTATCGGCGGTTGGTCAGGGTTGGAAAGCGGGCCCGCAGCCGTCGTCATCCAGCGACCGTAGCTCTTCATATGTGGGTGACTTGGCTCATGTAGAGTATAATGCTACAAGAAAACGGTCTCACGGTACAAGGACTTTTCATAAGTGCGATGAAAACTGTGATTCATTTTGTTATATTTTTTGTCAAACACGTATTGAGTAAAATGGGGTCACCGATAACGGATAAGATTAAAACCTTATATAAGGATTGTTTTAAACATTGAAATACAGCACCAGGATACAGATTGGGTTCCCCACATCATTTGCAGTGAAAATGATTGCTACTTTTGTATGAATGTTGTATCTAGGCATAACCGAAAAAATAAAAGCACTATTACTTATAACGATGTTTCGACAGTAACAAGACCAACTAAACTAATTCCGCCTCCTGAACCATTTGATGCTGATGTTATGGAAACAAATGATTTCACCTTATCAGTTCATGCCGAAAACGTTGAGACTGTCGAAAAAGATTCAAACACTGTTACTAATGAATGTTCTAGTCACAACCTATCATATACTAGTGACACAGATAAAGAATTTCTACCATACAACCGTAAACCAGAACCAATACTCGTATCACAGTCAGAACTTAGTGATCTAGTCAGAGATTTAGGCTTATCCAAAGATGGTTCAGAGTATCTTGCTTTCTTTTTAAAGAAAATACATTTACTTAAGCCAGAAGCTACGATTTCTTATTATAGAAACAGAGATGAAGAATTTCGAAAATATTTCACAATGGACCAGGAATTGTCACTTTCATATTGTACCGATGTAAAAGGTCTAATGGATGAATTTCAAAATAACTCATACGATCCTGAAGAATGGAGACTGTTCAATGATTCATTTAAACGGAGCATTAAGGCAGTTTTGCTGCATAATACCAACGTTTACGCTCCCATTCCGATTGCTCATTCCACAGTTATGGAAGAGCAATATGAAAAAAATGAAGCAGCTTTTGATAAAAATAAAATATGCTGATCATAACTGGAAAATTTGTGGAGATCTGAAAATTGTAACAATATTGCTTGGCCAACAGTCAGGGTTTACACTTTATCCCTGTTATAAATGTCTGTGGAATAGCAGAGACAGGGAACGTCATTATAAGAAAAAAATTTGGCCAACAAGAGAATCGTTCACTCCTGGTGAAAATAATGTATTGTTTCCACCATTGGTAGATCCAGGAAAAGTTCTTATTCCCCCGCTTCACATTAAGCTTGGACTTATGAAGCAATTCACGAGAGCATTAGACACAAACGGCCCATGTTTCAAATATTTGCATAAAAAATTTCCGAAATTTTCTGAAGCTAAAATTAAGGCAGGCGTATTTGACGGGCCACAAATAAGAAAATTGTTTCAAGATTCATTATTTGTTACTAAAATGAATAAAGTTGAAAAAGCTGCTTGGCTTAGTTTTAAAGAAGTCGCAACAAACTTTTTGGGAAATAATAAAAGTCCTAAGTACAAAGAAATAGTCGAGAAAATGGTAAAAAATTTTCAAACATTAGGTTGCTTAATGAATCTAAAGTTACATTTCCTGGACTCCCACATCGATGATTTCCCAGATAATCTTGGTGACTACAGTGAGGAGCAAAGGGAACGTTTTCACCAAGATCTGAAAATCATAGAAAATCGGTATCAAGGACGATGGGATGACCATATGCTAGCGGACTATTGCTGGTCGCTAAAAAGAGAAACAAGTCCTCAAAAGCGTTTGGGCAGAAAGCCTTTGAATAGGTCATTCGCGGAAAAAAGAACAAGATACAGCCAAAAAAAGGAAAGTTAGGCGCGGGTCTAACCTTCGCAATTCTAGGGCTTAAGGGTCTACTATTTAAGAGTACATGGTTTAAAAGTCCTGGTTTTGAGTTTATTGGGTCTCATTTTTAAAGTTACAGGGTTATTGAGGTCTATTTTTTGAGGTTACAGGGTGTGGGAGTCTAAGGTTTCAGGGTTTAGGGTTTAAGAGTATCAGGTTTGAGGATTCCCCAACTGTATACCAAATTTGGTAGGAATCGGTTGATTTTCAAAAATTTTGTCCGCCATCTTGGATCCGCCATTTTGAATTTTTCAAATCCAACCTCAGATTCATGATCAGCAACCCAAAAAACCCCCGTGTACCAAATTTGGTAAGAATCGGTTGAATTTTAATTTGAATTCGTTTTTTTTTGCATTCGAGAAGCACTATATCTGTCTGATTTATTGAGGTTAGAAAGAAAACAGAACTGTATGGCTTAATCCAACCGATGAATATTAGCTCAGCGTGTTCGAATACATATTAATACATCTTTGGATTCATGAAAAAGCTTGAATCAATTTTTTAGGAGTATATTTTTCTTAATTTTTACTAATTTTTACCTATTTTTTGAGGTTAGAAAAAAATTGAGATGTGATGGCGATATTCTGACGTCAGATTCGTGATCAGCGGGCAAAAATACCACGGATCTGATATATCGCATCAAAAGTATACCTCACTTTTTTTTTGTGGGGCTGTGTTATCAAGGGTAACACCATTTCTACAAAAAACATCGACAATATGCAAGAGAAAAAACAATGTGAATGAACAATATAATTAAAGCTAAATCTAAAACTAATAGGTCAGAATGCAGGGTATTACAATCTAAATTAATCACTTTAAAAATAAACAGTACTTGACATATAATACCAATGGGAAACTACCCGAAAATTAAAGAAACTCTATAGCGAGGTCAGTAGCTTGATCATGTTTTTGAATCGGTGTACTGGGCTATTCAATTGGCAAATTATATTTACCAAAATTATGCTGCATTCTAAAGATTGGAATATGCAAGCCATAGTTTCTGGTGACATTAGCTGGGTAAAATAACGACCTGGCGCGGGTACGATGTACGGTATGAAAAGATAATTTACTAAGTAAGTACTCACAGTCAATATACCCATTTAGAAAAGTAGATCAGCTTGCATTCGTCTGTCCTGAAGACTGCACATATTTAACAATCTTTGTACCAGGTCATAGTTGGTATGTCCCTCAGTTAAAGGAATTTTCAGTTTAAAAGAACAGATACGCAAGAATTTTTTTGGACACTCTCCAACTGATTAATATGGACATTATAAAAAGGAGGCCACACCGGGCTTGCATACTCCAAAATCGGTCGAACGTACGAGCAACACAATAATTTAAACACATTACAAGAGAAATCGGCACTAAATCTATCAATAAAACCCAAACATCTACCGGCTCGCTGCACCACACTCATTTAATGGCCGATGAAAGATAAAGAACAATCAAACATCACACCAAGATCCCTAATCTCATATACCCGTTTTAAATTGGTTGTATTTATACTATAATCAACTTTTTAATCTGGAAGATGATATACAGGAGCATTTATCAGTATTTAGGCTTAAGCCATTTAAAGTTGCCCATTGGAAAAATATGTCAACATCCGCTTGCAAAACAAGACTATCTACAAACATGAGAAAAGAAGTATTGGTCAGGAAATCCCTCAAGTCATTTACAAATAAGAGAAACAATAGGGGGGCCGCAGTGAGAGCCCTGGGGAACGCTCGAGGGCACTATACTTGGGTTAGAGATATAATTATTTATTCTTACACTTTGGCTGGCGGCCATTAAAAAAACTCTCCAGCCAACGAAGAATGTGAATGCCGAACCCAAAGCGACCCAAGTTTGCTCAACAATAACCGATGGTTCACTTTGTCGAACGCCTTGGAGAAGTCAGTATATATGGTATCAACTTGACAGCTCCTCTCAAATGCGCCCAACAGGTAATCCTCATATGTCAGAAGATCAGATACACAGGAATGAGAACGCTGAAAGTCATATTGTTCATCCATGATCACTCGCCTGCAGTGCCAAAAAAGACAAAAAGTGAGTCGAAAAGCTATAGTTTGACTGACTGTATGCAGTGCCCCTATAATTAGTCACGTCGCTACAATCACCAGATTTAAAAATTGAGGTTATATAGGAATTTTTCCAATAATCAGGAAATACTTCCAAATCCAATGAGAGATTGAACAGGAAGTGAAGTGGTTTGCTTACGGTGCACACACATTTCTTTAATAATAGAGGCGGGACACCATCAGGCCCACTTGAAGTTTTAGGCTTGAGAGTCATCAGTTCATTAAAAACATCAATCAAACTAATAATCACTTTATTTAATGTTGTCAGTTCAGTAAGGCTCGAGTAGTAGTCTGGTATTTCCAAAGGGGCATCCTCATACACACTCGAGAAATATTCAGCAAACAAATTGACCGTAAGATCACCACTACTGCTCGTCTTACTCCCTAAATTCATGGAGTTAGGATACCCATTCGATCTTTTGCAGTTATTTACATGTTTCCAAAATTCTGACGGACTTCTGTTGAGATTGAATTCTATTCTATTTATGTAATCCTGATAATATGAGCGCTCAAGAGTTTTACACTCCTCCCTGAATTGTGAGAATAATTCATAATCGGCAAGTAGCATAGTCTGCTTGTAATGCCTATGGGCTATTTTTTTTTAACAATAAGACGTTTTAGACGAGGAGAAAACCATACTGGAAAATTCGAACTTTTAAACACCTTGATAGGCATAAACATCAACATACCTTGATATAAAGCATTATAAAATTGATTAATGGCCGCATTTATATCTTTATTATCGAGAAGAGTATTCTAATCAATTGAGGCAAAAAAATTCATTCATAGACAAAAAATTACTAGTCCTAAAATTAAAGTATTCAACATCAAACCTTAGAGCATCGTTCACAGTGCGAAGAGGTACATCACAGGTATAAGCAATATGGTGATTATTATTATCCAGCAGTGGATCTAAAGTGGCATAAACATTTACATCGTGGCAACGACAAAAACACAAATCTAGAAATACGTTATTGTTGTTTGAAATTTGTAAGGTTTGAAACAGATTAAGAAAACCAAAACAGTTACACATAATATTTGCTGCTGAAGCCGATGGGCACACCGCACTAATACCATTTTCACTATTATCCCAAGTGGCGTCCGGGAAGTTGTAATCTCCAAAGAGAAGAAGACAGTGGTCGGGCTTCGATTCCAATACTTCAGATACAGCCAAGCAGTGATCACTATAGATATCAAACGATGATTTGGGTGGAATATATACTGCTCCAACAACGAATTTTTTATGCCCACAAGAAAAAGAGCAGAAGATCTGTTCTATGGATGCCATAGAGTTCCTTAGAAGGTTTGAGCTGAACTGGCTGCTTCCGCCACTAGTACTCTACCACCTCTGGTTTTCGTGCTTATATTCACATTTCTGTCAGTGCGATAAACATCAAAGCCAGGAATACTAACCTCGTCCGATGAGTGACCACACCCAACATGGCTTGGGTGTAATAAATTAAATAAACATTATAAATATTACGTATAGGTCCAATATCCTCGAACCTATTCTTCAATTAAGCCTGTGTTAACTTAATTCTATAACTTAAACGGACGTAAAAGTTTACATCCGCCCACAGTGTTAACAGTCAGTTTTAGTGGTGGGTAATAACGTAACAAATTGTTATTTACAACAGTTCTAGTTTTAATAAGTTACTGAATTTAAGTTATAGGTATTAACGAAATTACTCATTCTTTTTTCTTTAATGATTTTAATTGAGTTTTAAGACATGGTTAGTGTGAGTTATCGAACCTTTATGTACGTAAAATTTACATATACCTGGGCGCTGCTAAAACTATACACAATTAAAAACAATATTTTAAAGGTTATTAAGTGAATAATACAAAGGAATGGCGATTATATATTTTCACTGTACATGGTGAGTCAACGATAGAGTAAAGTTCATTAACTCATTTGTTTCGGGAATGACGAAAAAATTCTAAATACAGTAGTTTTAGGGAATATTAAGGTGCACAGTTTAAAATTATTTTTGAGTGTACAGGGTACTTCGAAATAGTGTGGCCTATATAACATACGTTTTTTTAAATGGAATATCCCATTTTCTAATTTATTTTTAAATTCAAGGCCGCCGTACAGTGGGGAAAAACGAAAAATCGTGTTTCAAAATTGTCTAGAGCCTTCAATTTTGGTTCGATTTGGACGATTTTTTTTTTAAATTGAAGCTTATTAAATTCCGAACAAAGTTGTCGGAGCCGATTTTTCAATTAAACTTTTGTTTCAAAATGGCGGACGTTGGTTTCTGATTATATAGCGACTGAGACACAGAAAAACGCTTACAGTTTCAAACCAAGTTGTGCTAAAATGCGTGTATATATGTTTTTTTATGTCGCAGATAATATATCTAATATCACAGTTACAAGATTAATAATAATGAACCCAAAATGGCTGCCATGAACAATAAAAGTATTATAAATATGAATAAACGTACCACTATTATTTTATATCCATAACATTTGCATAAATAATTTCTTTAAGGTTGTTAATTATAAATATGTTTCAACAATTGACTTAAAATGACAAATCAAATATGGCGGATGCCAAAATTGAATCGAGCAAGAAAGTTTCTCTGTGGCATTTAGACTGTGGCAGTCAGATCATTCAAGTTATTCAAGTTTAGTTGCGGGATTTAAATTTTCATGCAGTTATTGCTAGAATATTGCTGCTGTAAATTTTAAGTATCGTAGACAATTTTCTAGCAGATCAAAAAAACAGCGATACACGCAGAAAAGGACAGCTCACACAGCTAGAAAATGGCTGCAACAGCTAAAACGATTTGTTAAAATAGGGACAGCTAAATATTTTGCTGCACTAGCCACATTGTTTGCTGTTGTAGCAAAAAGTGGCTGCTGTTGCTAAACAGTGGCTAATGCAGCAAAATATTTAATTGTCCCTATTTTAGCATTTCTCTGCGTGTATTTTGTAAGAGTAATAATAATCTTTATTAACGAGAAAACCCTTTAGTACATATACAGAATTACTGAATTATAGGAATAGACTAGAAAAATAAGAAAATAAATATGTCAAACGTTAACTTACTCTTACATAAAATATTTAGCTGTCCCTATTTTAACAAAACGTTTTAGCTGTTGTAGCCATTTTCTAGCTGTGTGAGCTGTCCTTTTCTGAGTGTATCGCTGTTTTTTGTATCTGCTAGAAAATTGTCTACGATACTTAAAATTTACAGCAGCAATATTCTAGCAATAACTGCATGCAAATTTAAATCCCGCAACTAAACTTGAATAACTTGAATGATCTGACTGCCACAGTCTAAATGCCACAGAGAAACTTTCTTGCTCGATTCAATTTTGGCATCCGCCATACTTGATTTGTCATTTTAAGTCAATTGTTGAAACATATTTATAATTAACAACCTTAAAGAAATTATTTATGCAAATGTTATGGATATAAAATAATAATGGTACGTTTATTCATATTTATAATACTTTATTGTTCATAGTAGCCATTTGGGTTCATTATTATTAATCTTGTAACTGTGATATTAGATATATTATCTGCGACATAAAAAAACATACATACACGCATTTTAGCACAACTTGGTTTGAAAATGTAAGCGTTTTCTGTGTCTCAGTCGCTATATAAACAGAAACCGCCATTTTGAAGACGTCCGCCATTTTGAAACAAAAGTTTAATGGCAAAATCGGCTCCGACAACTTTGTTCAGAATTTAATAAGCTTCATTTTTAAAAAAAAATCGTCCAAATCGAACCAAAATTGAAGGCTCTAGACAATTTTGAAACACGATTTTTCGTTTTTTTTTCCCCACTGTGCGCCGGTCAGTTCCGGGTCTCCAATCAGACGAACAGCTCTTCTCTGAACAGAATCCAACATATGCAGTGTATGTTTGGGAGCGGAGCCCCAAACATGGGAGCAGTATTCCATAGTTGGTCGAATTTGAGCTTTGTAAAGAATTAACAGTTGTTGTTGAGTGTAAAGCTTTCTGGTTCGAAATAATATTCCCAACTTTTGAGAAGTTCTCCTTGCTATGCCTGCAACATGCTCATGCCAGGACATATTTGCTCCCAAATTAATGCTCAACAAATTGAATGACGATGTTAGAGGAATGGAGTGCCCCGCCATAACTATGTCGGGTTCAACAACGTTAACTTTTTTAGAAAAAACTGCCGCCTGGGTTTTTGTAACGTTAAATTCCACTTGGTTATTGTCACCCCAAGATAGAATTTCTTCCAGGTCTTTGTTGAGTTGAACTTCCCGCTGTCTGCGGACACTCGCCTGGGCAGCCGATGTCCGAACGTTCAAAGTGAATGAAGAGATAAGCGTACTGTCATCTGCAAAACTGTAGATTGTATTTCCGGTCTTTTCCAGCAGATCGTTAATGTAAATGAGAAAGAGAGTAGGAGATAGTATGGAGCCTTGGGGCATACCGGCGTTGATAGTGAAGGCGTTAGAAAGAAATCTGTCGACCGCCACTCGTAAAGAACGCTTACTGAGGAAACATGAGAGCCACAAACAGAACTTTTCAATGTCAAACACGGTTGAATGCCTTGGATATGTCAAGAGCAACCAAACATGTGTTACATAAGTCAGAAGATCTCGTGTTGATCTATGTTTACGAAAGCCATATTGGTGATCGCTAATAATGTTGAATTCTTCAAGATATTTTAGAAGATGTTGATTGATAGCCTTTTTCATGACTTTCGATATTGTTGAAAGCATTGTGACTGGTCGGTAGTTATTTGGCAAGGTCTTCTTGCCTTTTTTAGGTATCGGCTGAACTGTGGCACACTTCCAGCAGGAAGGAAATATTCCCTTCCTGTACGATAGGTTGAAAAGTCTACAGAAAACCGGTGTCAGGTCCCTCGCACAGTTTTTGAGAACTATGGCAGGTATTCCGTCAGCGCTAGAAGCTTTTTTGGTGTCTAGCTTCATTAAAATACGTTTTATGATACGCTGTCTAAAGACAACATCGGGAATCCTTGACTACACTATGGGAATAGTAGGTGGTGTTTTTCCCTTGAAATCGACAGTAGAATGTGAAGCAAAGAGTTCAGCCAACAAGTTCGCTTTTTCAACAGGTGTCGTTGCAATATAATTATCTGGCCGTGTGAGTGGTGGTATGGTAGGTTTGGTGAAATTTTGGCTAACTGCCTTAGCGACTGGCCAAAAGGACCTGGAATTGTTGGGACAAGCGAGAAGTTTGTTTCTAATTCGCCGATTGTGTGCCTCCTTGGTTTCGTCGATAATTTCTTTGCATCTGTTCCGGGCACGAACAAAGGTGTTACGATTTATGGTGTTAGGATTGTCGCGCCATTGTCGGTAGGCAAGATGTTTAGAAGCAACTGCTTCTTTGCATTTTCGGTCAAACCAAGGCTTGCCGTTGGAAGAGCATTTCTTCGAAAAACGAATGTAAGCTTCCATATCGGCCAAAATTTCATCCGAAACGTCCCTGGCGCAGTCAGATGGGTCGTCACTTTATTTTAATAGCATCGGATTTATACTTATGATAAAAGATACTGGTTCTACTAGAGATATAACCTTGATAGACAATTTGTTTTGCAATTTTCCTAATGATATAGAAGTTCACGTTGTAAAAAGCTTTTTTAGTTTGTGTCCGAATCCTAAATATTGATTTTTGAAAACTCATTTGGGGTGTGTTTTGTGAAGTCACGGATCATTTTATACACCCGTGACAAACATTTTTATTGTCAAAGCAATCACGGTACTGAACACTAATTGCGCAAATCCGACCTACACTTGGCTGGTTTTTTTCGTATGCATGCAGAGCTAGCAAGTTGAGACCTTTCGAGCAGCGTAGTTAGGGATGTACCTACTGCCAGTTTTTGGCGCGGGTTGATACTATTTCGCCTTCCTTCTATACAGGGTTACAGGGAAAGTCGTCCTAGATAATTAAGGACGTCATAGTTTAGGTCGTTTCTGACCGATTTGATTCCATGACATGATGTCCTAAACTTAACCGTTTTCGAGATATTGAAGTTTAAAGATTTTCTAAAAAAAAAACATGTTTTTTTTTTTTTTTTTATATCGATTTTTTTTTATTAGAGGTTCTCGAGTGCGATTTTTTTGGTTATTTTTAGTTAGTCTGTATGTCAAGTATCAAAAATCACCAAAAAAATTTGAACTAGTTACTAACAGTTTCAAATGGCGGCTTGTTAATGTTTCTAAATTACGAATTTTTTTACCAAGTGTTTCCTACTTTAAATCAATAAAAAAGAGAGAAAAAAAAATGTATGGAAGTTATTCTGAAAATTATTTTAAAAACTTTTACGTCTTTTTAGCTATCAAAAAAAGTATAATACTAGGAGTTTAATAGGAAATCTGTACACAGAATGTCACCTAAAGCGGGCTCGGGTAGCAAAAGATAAATTTTTAGTTCAAGGTGAAAATACGAAAAATACACAAATAAAACAAAAAACGTTGCAATTTAATATTTTTTATTAATTATAATTCATGTTCTATATGGTCGCCCCTATTTCTAACACAAATTTTCATTCTTTTTCTTAAATTACTTTTCACAACGTTGGTTGTGAGGTGCCGCCTCATTTCGTCAGCCGCATCAATTATTTTTTGTCTTAGAACATCCACGTTTTCGATAGGAGTCATCTAGTCGTATACGAGACTTTTCATGTGACCCCACACATAAAAATCCATCGCTGTTAGGTCTGGGCTTCTCGCCGGCCAAGGTATGGGTCCGCCTCTTCCAATCCATTTGTTGGGATAATTGTCATTGAGCCATGCACGAACACTTCCTCTGTAGTGAGCTGGGCAGCCATCGTGTTGAAAGTACATGTTTTGTCTCAAACCAATAGGTAGGTCTTCCATCAAATTAGGTAAATCGTTCCGCAAAAAAAATTGTCGTATTCCTCGCCATTCAAATTATCTGGCAGGAAGAATGGCCTAACCAAATAATTTGAAATTATACCCATCCACACATTTAAGCTGAATCTTGATTGTGATCCTTTCGTTCTTTTTTTGTTTGGGTTGCCTTCCTCTTTAGAAGCCCAATAGTAGGCATTGTGGTAGTTTGTAAGACCGTCTTTGTCGAATTTCGACTCGTCAGTCCATATTATTTTCTTAAAAAAAGATGCATCTTCGACATCGGTATTGAGCATAAATCTGCAAAATTCTAATCGTCGCAACGGATCCCCTTCTTCAATGACTTGCACGGGCGTATAGTGGTAAGGGTGTTGCCCAACAGTATGCATTACAAACCATACCTTCCACTGCGAATTACCAAGCTGTTGTGCGACAACATTTGTAGATATGATTGGGTCCACCTCAAAGAGACGGCGTATTTCGTTTTCTTCGTCTTCGTCACATACGTGGTCGTCCCATGTCAGTCCGCCGTCTTTGTACGGAACCAGTTTCTCGTAGTCTTCGATAAGTTCCATCAAATACGCTAACATCAGGTACACGACGAGTAGGATATCGCAGTATGTATTCATCACGTGCACGCGACGACAATCCTTCGCAAAATCCGTAACACATTAGGATGTCAGGATATTCGTCATTGGTATACGTTGCCATATTCACAAGCAGAGATCAAAATCCAGTTACGAGCCAATTCACACAGTCAGAAGATGAAACACAGATATTTTTGAAAAGCACGGTATAGCACATCTACCACGGACGAATCGCATGAGCAGACTAAAAATCATTCAATAATCTTTAGTGAACAGAAAATGTCACTCGCACAGAGAGTACCCCGACCGGAAAAAATGCTTACCCAACCCTTTTTATTGTTTGAAGGTCCAGGTAGTAAACCGGTAATTGGTAGTATCTAAATTCTATTATTATGTTACTCTACATTTGGGCCTATTGAAATCTCATTTTCTTAGAATTTTCAATAGATCCAGTAGATATTATACCGTTTTAGATAGCTAAAAAGACGTAAAAGTTTTTAAAATAATTTGCAGAATAACTTCCATACATTTTTTTTTCTCTTTATTGATTTAAAGTAGGAAACATTTGGTAAAAATTCGTAATTTAGAAACATTAACAAGCGCTATTTAAAATTGTTAGTAACTAGTTCAAATTTTTTTGATGATTTTTGATACTTGACATACAGACTAACTAAAAATAACCAAAAAAATCGCACTCGAGAACCTATAATAAAAAAAAATTGATATAAGAGCAAAAAAAAACATGTTTTTTTTAGAAAATTTTTAAACTTCAATATCTCGAAAACGGTTAAGTTTAGGACATTATGTCATAGAGTCAAATCGGTCAGAAACGACCTAAACTATAACGTCCTTAATTATCTAGGACGACTTTCCCTGTAACCCTGTATAGCGCGAGTCTGGGAACTTTTAGGTTGCATCACGTACCTTTTGTCTAAATAGCAAAAAAAACTATATCGAAATAATCATTTCCAATTTGCATCAATAAGGAATATAATTATTAACAGCTTTAGTTGCTTAACTTAGTTAATATTAAGAAAATTAAGAGGAGTTTAATTTTCAACATGAACTTAATGAAATGTATTTAAGGAAACTTGCAGGAAAACCGACATAAATCCTAAGAATTTCCAGAATATTCAGTTCTCCTCGTTTTGCGAAAATTAGATTTAAATTTAATAATAAAGACAGTATTCTTGTTTTTGATTTATTAAATATGTTGTGTATATTTGTGTAACTACCAATTTGTTTTAATATCTTTTGTTAAAATCACATAAGCCTAAGAGTTTGCCGAAAATTTAATTTCCCTTGTTGGTGAAAATCAGGTTTAGATTTAATAATGGAAGCCATTTTCTTGTTTTTAGTTTATTTAGCGTGTTCTTGGATGTTCGTAAAGATTTATTATTTGTCTTATTATCATTTCTATTGTATTGCGTGGTACATAATTATTTTCGTAATTTGAATTATTAAAATATACCTTATTGGTATAATGGAATTGTTATTATGTATGTTATGTTATTAATGATGATGAATTTTAATAAGACAGAGATAATGAGCAGGCATAGAAAAAGTAAATGAATATACATACTTGGGACATTATATTACAATCGGAAAACAGAAGTAAACATTAGAAATTTCCCGCACAAAATTGACACTGAGTTAAGTAGAGATAATGGTAATAAATGGAAATCAAGAATAACCTTTTGGCGGTCTAGGCAAACAACACGAGGATGAGGAAGTCCGCCAATGAGACGACGTGAGCAGAATAGGTGGAAAATATTGGAGTCGGGATTCGGGAGAGGCCTATGTCCAGGAGTGGACCTGAAGTGGCTGCAGATCGTGATGATTATGATAACATCACACAAAAGAATTACTTAGTACTGGGTTACTGTCACTCTTTTAAGTACCTTGATGCCCTTCTTATTTTCAAGTAAAATTTTGGTCCAAACAGTTTTAATGGGCGACTCAATTTGAGATGATCATCAGGCTTATTAAGAATTTTCTGCTGGTAAATCCACGAAAGAAGATCCAGATACTTGCTAAAGAAGCTGGAGTATTCAAATCTATATTTCTCAAAATTGTGGAGGTTAAGGAATAAAAAAAGTTTGTCCACTAGAGCGGAAATTAGAGATAAATAAATAAATAAATAAACTTTATTAATCCAGGAAACCATACACAATAGCATAGGACAAGTCAGGCAATATTTTAAATGAGTGAGAAGAAGTATTACAAATGAATTCACATAAATGCAATAAAGCAAATAAAAGTTATCATCTTAACATCAGTAGCCTCTATCTGTTAAAAAATCGTTTATAATATAATAACATTTTTCCAAAAAAAAAGTCAATTAACGTTCTTTTATACAATTTTATATTATCAATATTTCGAAAACGGGGGGGGGGGGGCAATTTATTAAATAGGTGAATACCAATATAACGGGGAATGTTTTCCGTTGTGGACAAACTGTGGCCTGGAATAGCATAGGTATCACCGTACCTTGTATTATAATCGTGATAATAATTACACAGGGGAACAGCTGTTTTGGTGTCGAGGTTTTTTGAGCTGATTCTATATCAATTTGATGTCCTGAATTCAAATAACGTATTCATTTGTACCTAGGAGCTCAAATTTTTAAGATATACAATTTTAGAGAAATATAAGTTACATTATTGTAACTCAAATCCGTAAGTGTAGTAAACAAAAGTAGATACGAAATTTTTATTTTAGTTATACAAAATACAATATTATGTCGTATTTACAGACAAAAAAAAACATTGAAGAAATGAAATAGTCACTCAACACTTGGAAAGCTTCTTTTCCGCGACATTCTTGAATGTTTTTTTAAACAGTCCCTTTTTAAACTCCAGCAGTAATCTGCCATCATGTGCATGTCCCATCTTCCTTGGTAGCGGTCCTCCATAACTTTAATATCTTGGTGAAATCTTTCACCTTGTTCCTCACTCATGTCTCCTAAATTTTCTGGAAAACGGTCTAAGTGGCTGTGTAAATAGTGTATTTTAATACTCATATTGCACCCTAAGGATTTGAAACTATTAAGCATCTTGTTAACCATTTCAACATAGTTTTGAGCTTTATGTTTGCCTAGAAAATTTTCTACAACTGCAACAAATGATGTCCAAGCTTCTCATTCAACTTGATTCATTGAATTTATGAAGGCAGGATCCTTAATTAATTGTCTTATTTGTGGGCCGTCCAATATCCCTGCTTTGAGTTTTTCTGTGCTCAACTGATGCATTTTTACCCCTATATATGCAAAACAAGACCCATTCTTATCAAGAGCCTTTACAAATTGCTTCATTAAGCCCAACTTTATATGTAACGGAGGAAGTATGATTTTTTCTCTTTCAACCAAAGCGTCGTTAATGACATTATTTTCCCCAACGTCCATGTTTTCTCTCTGAGGCCAATCTTTTCTAACCCAGTGGTGTGTTTTGTCCCTACTATCCCAGAGGCACAAGAAACACGGATATTTCGTGTAACCACTTTGCTGCGCAAGAAGAAAGTTTACCATTTTTAAGTCTACACAAATCATCCATTGATGTTCGTAATACTTTATCTTCTGCAAGACCAAAGCTATGGTATTATATTCTTCTTTCAGTTTCGTTGAGTGAGCTAGTGGTATTGAACCATATTTATTCCTATTATGTAGAAGGACACATTTTAAACTTCGCTTTGAACTGTCAATAAATAGGCGCCAATCATCTGGAATATATTCAGAAAGTCCCATTTCTTTCATGAGTCCCCTAATTTCGTGACAAAATACAAGATTGTCTTCTTGAGAAAAGAATGGTAGCAGATCTTTTTTTCTTGTACGGTAAAAGGTAATTTTGGTTCCTTGTTCCAGTAAATTTTTGTCGTTCAACCTAGAAGCCAGTACTTCAGAAGCTTTTTTCGATAAATTGAGATCCCTGGTGAGATCATTTAATTCATTTTGATTGAAGCGTTGAGGAACTGATGACGTCCCCTCATAGTCACTGTTAGTTTCATTAGCATCAGAAGAGCGATCAGAGGGAAAATATTCGTCATCAGAGATATGTGGTAGCTGATGAAATGTTGGAATCGGTATTTCATCTGAGTGCGGGATAGGGCGTATTGCCGAATCTAAATTGGGATAAGTCCACTTACTGCGGTTTTTTCGATTGATTCCATTAGTATTTACTAAACAGAAATAACAATCATTGAAGTGGTTTTTTGGTTCTCTCCAAACCATTGGTATGCCGAATTTTAGACATTTTGTTTTCCCGGTAGTCCACTGCCGTAAATGCTCTGTACAAGTTTTATATACGAGATGCGGGGCCCACGTTTTGTCCTGATCACCAAGCTTAACTCCAAAGTATCCAAGATACGCTCGCTTTACAAAGTCAGTAATAGTTTGTCTGTTTTGTTGAAACATGGATTCTCCGCATATATAGCAAAACACATCAGGTTGATTTACACAACTTCTTCTTGAACTGGAACCTGAACTCATTTTAATTCTGTTCAATAACACAAAAACACTCTTTTCTTAACATAAAATAACACGCCGAATTCGATCTACTCTCATTAGTAAGAACGCACAAACTGACGAGACTTACCCGAGTTAGGTGATTAAAAGGGTCAGTTCAGGTACCTGATAGGCAATGGTTCCACTATTTATAGATTTACCTGGAATTTACTCAATTACAGACTGACAATAAAACCGTTGTACCTACATTAATGAATATATAATAATTTTAGACCTCTCATAAATGAATATACTGAATAAAAACCACATTGGTAGATAAGTTGAAGTATCTAAAAAAGTAGAGCTGATAGAGAAAAACGGATTGCATGTATAGATTTAGCGTCCCAAATATAGTTAAAATCAGCTCTAAAATCCCAGGCATCAAAACAAAAATATTTTTTTGTTGCCCTGTGTTATTAGTAACAAAATTCTGTGGTTTCTGCTTCGCAAATAACAAAATTTCAACCATGAAAATACAAGGTACTGTGAGGATCCTTAAATCCCTAAAAATCCGCCCGCAGGATGTACTTCTCTGAGCGTTAACTACCGCTCTCATAGCTCTCTTTTGTAGCCGAAAAACCCAGAGGCTATAAGAAGAACAACCCCAAAAAATTATGCCATACTTAATTCTTGAATAGAAATGTGCATAGTAATAAGACAACAAAAACATTTCTATTGGTCAAATCTTTCAGTTTATATAATGCAAAACACGACGATGATAAAGTCCTCCAAAGAGCATCAGCATGGCTTTCTCAACTTAAGCTATTTTCCAAATATATTCCTAAAAATTTTACTTCATCTACTTGTTGGATAGTTTTCCCTTGAATTTTTAATAGATAACTTTCAGATATTGTTTTAGTTCGAGGAGTAAAATCAACGAATACAGTCTTTTGTGTATTTATACACAATTTATTTGCATTAAACCATTTTAAAAATTTATTTAAAATATCTTGTGCACACACTAGCACTTCTTCTTTACTTTTGTGAGAACAAACGTAACTCTTATCATCGGCAAACATGATGAGATTATGTTGCTCATCTATATTAGGCAGATCGTTTACGAAAAGCAAAAACAACAGAGGTCCTAAGACAGATCCCTGCGGTACACCTATATTTATCGGTAATATGTCCGACTTTGCTGTATTTACATGTACGAGTTGGGTTCTCCCAGTTAAGTAACTTCTAAGTAGTTCATTAATTTTTCCCCTTAATCCATACGCATTGAATTTATCCAGCAGAAGATCGTGATTTACAAGGTCAAACGCCTTACTTAAGTCCATAAATAGGTCTAACGTTTTCATTTCCAGATCTAGATTTGTGTAAACTTTATTAATAAATTCGTAAATTGCTGATATTGTGGATTTGCCCTTTAGAAATCCATTTTGTGCCCCATGCAAAATGCCGTACCTTATTACAAATGTCAATATCTTATTAACCATTATTCTTTCCACATTTTTTGATAATATAGAGAGCAGCGCGATAGGCCGGTAATTTTCAATATAATCTTTTTTACTCTTTTTATATACCGGAATAATTTTTGCAATTTTCAACGCAGGAAACACACCCTCAGAGAGTATCATATCTATCAAAAATGTAAATGGGCCTGCTATAAGATGAACACAAGTTTTTAGCATTTTAATATGAACTTCATCAACTCCAACGGAATTAGAATTTTTTAGGTTATTTATAAAATCCACCACATCCTGCTGATTTATTAGTGTCAGGAACATGGTATGAAGGTCCTGACAGTAGGGCAGTGAACAGCTGGGTTTAACATTAGGTAATGTCTCGTTCAATTTTTTAGCAATATTTATAAAATATGCATTAAAGCAATTCGCTATTTCAGAAGGAATCTCAGCAACTACATCATTACTAACAATTTTGGCAATTCTATTGTTTTTTTCTTTTTTGTTTCGTATATTGTCATTAATAATTTTCCACGTTATCTTAGATTTATTATCTGTTTCAAAATATGTTTTAATGTTATACAGTCTTTTTGCTTCAGAAATAACTTTTCGATATATTTTCTTGTAGCTTTTATAATAGCTTAAGATAACTGTATTATGATTACTGTCTATTAATAATTTATACCAACATTTCAGATTTTGTGATGATGTACAAATTCGTCTTGTAATCCAAGGCTTTTTTTGTGACTGATTTTTACATGAACAATTTCTTTTTTACTGGAAATGCCAAAGAAATATAATACTTTAAAGATTGTATAAAATAGGAAAATGCTTCATTTACCCCAGCAGATTCAAAAACCTCACACCACGTTTCCTGCTCAAGATACATCCCAAACGTCTCATAAGTTCTTTCATTATACGACCTTTGATAAGTTATACTATTAGCTTCTGGCAGTGTAATGGCCAATGTCACAGTTTGGGCGGAATGATCTGATAAGCAATTAAACAATACCGTGCCAGTCAAGTTGTTATCAGCACTGTTTGTGCTTATGTAATCAACACCGGTTTTTGATGTTCTAGAAATTCTCGTGGGCGAATTGATTAAATTTCTAATATTATATGATGAAAATAGATCTATTAGATCTATCTTGAAATTCTTGGAATCACTTCTGACCTACTGAAATGTTTGGTCGTTTACTCAAATGGTTTTAAAAGCTCCAGTAAGGTTTTAATCAAGTTCCAACAATTTGGTGTCGAATAAAAAGTGAATCATATTCAGCACCAAACAAGTAATAGCTCTTCTTTGTTCAAAAAGCCTTTCAAATATGTGGCATTCCAGTATGCAGGTATATATTGTATTCCCATGTTAAGATCCCTCTGGATTTATTCTAATTTCATTCTGAAAGGAGATGAGTGATTGAAATGAATTATGCTAATTCTTCCTACTCTTATGACGTCCAATATAGAGCATCGCCTTTTTAGAGAGTGGATTACTATCAGTTGAATCGTACACAATAAATATATCAAGCAACTTTTCAAACTGAATAGGTTACTTAATAAATATAATGTCAATAACAGATTACACACAAGAAATAATTCAAAGTACTCAGACCATGTTTTGTACGACAAATTTGTCAACCTAACAGATGTTAACTTTAATAATCAAGAAATTCAGTTATTAGAAAAAGGTTTCCAGTATAATTTACCAGTCAAAGATTGTACTAAAACTAGAAAATATTTAGGTGCTGAATGTGAAATAGCCTGTAGTAGATGTTACGAATAAACATATAATTACTAAAATGTTACACACAGAAAAGTTCGAATTTTTCCAGGTAAATTCCATAATGAACATAAGATCGCTAACCAAATAAAAAACAAGTAATGAACATAACATAATTTTTACGAGAGCAGATAAAGGAAAAACTGTAATAGCTATAAAGAAACAAATTTACATTGAAAAAACAATAGATTTCCTAAAACCAGATGTATTCAAATCCATCAACTTTGATCCAACAATAACTTTCCAAAAATTAATTAAAGATGTGCTAAAAGACATAAGCATTTTTACAGAGAATGAAAAATTCAGACTTGTCTCGATGAACCCTCAAGTTTCAAAACTATATTCTCTTATTAAATTACATAAAAATAACTCACCAATTCGTCCAGTAGTTTTATACATAACAGCGCCAACTTTTTCTTTATCAAATAAATTGATTGATGTTTTGACAAAATATTGTAAATTCACACCTAAATATAGTATTAAAAATAGTAATGAATTGATAGCAAAAATTAATCCGTTAATTATACCAAGTAACTCCAGATTTATATCGTTTGATTTACAAAATCTTTTTCCTAGTATACCACCATCAGATGCTATAAATTTGGTCCAAAGATTACTCAATAAAAATAATATTAACCCAATAATTAAAGAAGAAATATTAGATATCTTAACATTGTGCTTAGATCAGAATTATTTTGAATTTAACGATAACATTTACATAAGTAAGAAAGGTTTAATAATGGGAAACCCTCTTAGTCCAATTCTATCTGAAATTTTCATGGACCATTTAGAAGAACAAATCAGTAATTCTCATTTTTTTTTTAAATTTCTTTTATTGGTACCAGTATGTAGATGATATATTGACTTGCTTTACAGGCACAGATCGACAATTAAAACTTTTTCTAGATTATATTAACCAACTTTATAATAATATTACTTTTACAACAGAAATTGAAACAAATAAATCGATTAATTTCCTAGATTTAAAAATATCAAACAAAATGAATAAACACGATTTTGAAATCTTCCATAATCCAACATACTCAGATATAACTATACACGCTAATTCTAATCACCCGTTCACACATAAAATCTCGGCTTATAATAGTTTCATCCATAGACTAATAAATACACCATTAACGGAAGAAAATTTTCAGAAAGAATTACATATTATAAAACAAATTAATATAAACAATGGATATAGTAGCGATTTCGTAGATAAACAATTTAAAAAAGCAATAGGATTGGTGTACCCGTACAAATAACTAAACAAAGAAAAATTTCATACACTCACCTATACCGGAAAATTAACTAATAAAATTCAAAAATTTTTCCATAGAAATCATGTAAATATCGCTTTCCGTACAATTAACACTGGTCAACACAAGTCTTGTTTCCTTTGTTTTTTTTTCTGTTATTGGATATTTCTATGGCCCTGACTATGAAAAAAATACTGGGAGATTGCTAACAGCTTTACCTTTTGAAATATACAGTTTTATTATTTTGCCAAAAAAATACAAAAAAAAATAATACATTTAGTTAACAAAATTTCTATTGAACACTAGCAAATCATCTTTTATAAGATTTCCTTGAATGAACGACTTTAGGTAGATCTCATTGCAAACTCCAGCAGTCGTCTGCCATCATATGTGGGTCCCACCGCCTCTGATAACGCTCTTCCATTGTCCGAAGTTCCTGATGAAATCTTCCACCCTGCTCCTCACTAAAATCACCCAGATTTTGTGGAAATCGGTCTAAATGCGAGTGCAGGAAGTGGATTTTTATGCTCATGTTGCACCCTAGCTCTTGCAAGTTCGATAGCATGCACTCAACAAGCTCGACATGGTCGTTAGATTTCTTTTTGACTAGAAAGCTACCCATAACCAAAACAAATGAATTCCAAGCTTTGGATTCGACTTCAGTCATTGATTTGACAAAATTAGGATCTTTCACGAGTTGCCTAATCTGTGGCCCATCAAAAATACCAGCTTTCAATTTTTCTGAACTTAATCCTGGAAACTTGCGTGAAAGAAAATTAAAACATTCGCCACTTTTGTCAAGCGCCTTCACAAACTGTTTCATTATGCCGAGTTTAATATGAAGTGGTGGAAGTATGATGCGGTCTCGGCTAACTAAAGGCACGTTTATAACATTTTTTGTACCAACTTTTAGCTCTTCCCGTACTGGCCAAACTTTTTGTGACCAATGGTGTTGTTTGTCACGACTATCCCAAAGACATATGAAACAAGGGAACTTTGTGTACCCCCCTTGTTGACCTAAAAGAAAGTTAACCATTTTTAGATCAACACAAATGACCCATTTGTGGTATTGATACTTAATTTTTTCCATAACCTTAGAAACATTTACGTATTCTTCTTTTAAAGTCGTCGAATGTGCAATAGGTATAGATCCGTACTTGTTACCGTTATGAAGTAAAACACACTTTAAACTTCTTTTGCTGCTGTCTATGAAAAGACGCCAATCACTAGGTTGGTACTGTTTTAATCCCATCTGCTGCAAAATACCACCAACATCGTTACAAAAAACTAAATCCTTCTCTTGAGAAAAATACGGTAACAGATTTTTTTCTCGGGTACGATAAAATGTAACGTTGGTTTCCGGAGTAAGCAAATTTTTTTCTTTTAAACGAGATGCTAAAATTTCAGAAGCTTCTTTTGGTAAGTTCAGATCTCTTACTAAGTCATTTAGTTCTTTCTGATTAAATGGTTGAGGTTCTGAAAGGCTACATTTGTAGTCTGAATCAGAGTCTTCACTTGATGTATTTCGTTCGGGTTCACAGAGATTTGGATCATCAGAAGATTTAGATGTGCTGGGTTGTACCTCTTGTGATTTTAATTGAGGTCGTTGAGCAGAAGATAAGTTAGGATATGACCACTTACTTCGATTTCCAGGGTTAATTCCGGTTATTTTCACAACGCAGAAGAAGCAATCGTCATGATGGTTTCGAGGTTCTCGCCAAATCATGGGTGTTACGAACATTATTGCATCTCTTTTGCCACTGGAGCATAGCCGTAGACATACCACACATTTCTGGCATACAATATGAGGAACCCATGGCTTGTCCTGATTACACAATTTTATTTTAAAATATTGATGATACGCAGTTTTCACAAAGTCCGATATAGGTTTTCGATATTTTGCAAATATATATTCACCACAAATATAGCAAAGACAATCGGGATTAAGCACACAACATCTTCTTGACGAAGCCATTTCTAAAACAACAACAAAATATATTTTAGTGTCCAATAAAAAACGAAAACATAAGTAAAAATAGTAAATGAGGGTAGTTAGCTATAACTCAAAAACAAAAGCTGTTATAGAAAAATTGTTGCCATATTTAAAAAATACGCGTCAATTTGAGATAGAAACAAAAAAAAAATCACAGGAAACAAGCAATTTTCTTTTTTTTGTTGACCAGTGTAATACATTATCTCGACATATTAAAAATAATAAAAGTAAAACAATAAAAGAAAATAAAACGGGGGTTTACGAATTATGCTGTGGCACTTGCAATAAAACGTATATAGGACCAATAGGCAGACCTTTTTATAAAAGAATAAACGAACATAAACATAGCTTTAGAATGAAAAATAACAAATCTCATTACGCCAAACAATTAACAGAGAAAAATTATACATTCAATGAAGATTTCAAAATTTTGCATAACGGAAAGAAAAGAAAATTACTGAATTATTTAGAACAGGTAGAAATTAATCAGAAAAAATCCTCAGGTCTATTACTCAACTCAATTGGATGGGGGAGGGTCTCCTTTATTGAACTTGTTCTGTGTATTAAGTTAAATATTCTTAATGAATTTAGTACTTGTAATTAGGTAAACTATGTATTCTGAAACATACTTTGTCAGTTAATTTACATCGTGCTCCAGAAGAAGACACAGTGTATCGAAACAATTGTCAGCAATAATAAACATAAGTGGTGATCTTAAACATTTGTTTACAATTTTTATTCCTAGTTACTATGGATATCCATCAAGTAACGGCTAAGTCTGTGCAGTATTTACTACCAGTTGTTGCGTATGTATAAAACATGATTCATTATTTACTCTAAGCCGTGTTGTTTATTCTGTATTCTTCGAGAAACTGATTTAGGGCATTCTGCTGACAGACCTATAAAGTTCGTGTTATTTAAGTTAGATGTCTACATATTTGTTGTAAAGGAAAAGAAATCAACACCTAATAGGAAATTAGGAATTAGAGTCATGCATTTTTCTTATACTTCGGGATAAATATGGTCGGCTGGGAATATTATATTTCGCCTCAAGTAGACCAAACGGCCTGTAGAACCTTAAAAAAAATTAGTGTAGAATTTTTGCGTTTTTATTGGTTAACTAGTAAAATAGTTTGCTGGTTTATTTTTTTTTTTTCCTATTACCGTGTGCACAAGTGTGGATTTAGGGTCATTTATATTCCACCGTATGGTTGTCCCAAAATATTTTGTGATATTATCTTGTTTTAAATTGCCAGGGGTGATGGATGGTTCTACTTCGTCCTTATCTTCATGGACTAAACTATCGGGATAAAATAGATAAAGTACAAACTTTTTATTAGTGAACATCGCGTAATTTTTATGCCACCCACAAACTGCTTTTGATTCATTATCTTCATCAAGTAAAAAGTAGTTCCAGATTTTGCTCATTTTTTAAAACCCAACAATGGTTAAAAAGGCCACCTGTCTTAGAAAATATCGAGATAGGATTTTTTCGCTTAGGGATTCATTGTAATACCGTTAAATACGGGGTTTCATATAAAGTAAACAGGCGCGCGCACAAAATTTTTTAGATCATAAAAAATTATCTAAAGTTGACACTGTTGACAGTTGCTCTCAAGAATTAGATATTAATCAAGATCTGATAGTTTTTGGCATTCTAAATTTTAATGCTGACAAATAGAGTTATTTTTTTAATTCTTTTTTAAAATTAATCTTAAATTGAAACCCCAGTTGCTGTTTTCATAACTTCGATTAAGAAACTTTCTATCAACTACAACTAAGTATAAATGATCATGTTGCTAAGTTCCTCCTACTAGAAATAGAGTGTTTACAGTTTGAAAGTGGGTCGACATGAAGTCTTGTATTTGCCAAAGTTGTATGATAGGTAAACTTGATTCTCTGCAACGATTCCGTTTCTGTGTGAAAGATGTTGGATTTAAAATTATAACTACTTATTTATATATATATATATATATATATATATATATATACATATATATATATATATATATATATACTATATATATATATATATATATATATATATATATATATATATATATATATATATATATATATATATATATATATATATATATATATATATATATATATATATATATATATATATATATATATATATATATATATATATATATATATATATATATATATATATCTATAATATATATAGAATGCAACATCTCTCTGTCTGTCCGTTAGTGCGCTTATCACTGGAGAACCACTTATCCGATTTACGTACTTTTTTTTAAAAACTTTAAAATATACATATGTTCTCTGGCCAGGTTATAGGCTATATTTTATTACGATAGGTAGCATAAGGAATGAGCGGTGACGATAATAGTGAATGAAGCCGGAAAAAAGTTTGCCGCTAGCGCGTTCCCTTACCTAAACCATTAAATATGGAACAATATTATGTAGCAGAGAATATCTATAATCTATAATATATATAAAATGAAATGTCTCTCTGTCTGTCTGTCCATTAGTGCGTTTATTACGCGAGAACCACTTATCCGATTTACGTATCTTTTTTTAAATTCATAGATATATTCTTTGGCCAGGTTATATAATAATAATAATGTATATCTATAATATATATAAAATGCAGCGTCTCTCTGTCTGTCCGGTAGTCCGCTTATCACTGGAGAACCACTTATCGATTTACATGTTTTTTTTTTAAAACATACATGTGTTCTCTGGCCAGGTTATCTATCTATAATATATATAAAAAGCAACGTCTCTCTGTCTGTCTTCTGTCTGTCCGTTACGTGCTTTTTTTTAAAACATACATATGTTCTCTGGCCAGATTATAGGATATATTTTATTGCGTTAGGTAACATAAAGAATAAGCAGTGACGATAATAGTGAATCAAGTCGGAAAAAAGGTTACCGTTAACGCGTTCTCTTGCAATACACTGCCTAAACCATTAAATATGGAACAATATCATGTTGCAAAGAATATAATATATATAAAATGCAACGTCTCTTTGCCTGTCTGTCTGTTAGTGCGCTTATTCACTTGAGAACCACTTATCCGAATTACGTGTTTTTATAAATTTATACATGTGTTCTATATAATTCGATATAAGCCTAGATAATGGGAGATAAGGTGAGATAATAGGAGATAAGTATAAATAATGGGAGATAAGGAGAAATAATGGGAGATAAGCAGAGATAAGTCTAGGTAATGGGAATTATGGTGAGATAATGGGAGATAAGCAGAAATAATGGGAGATAAGGTGAGATAATGGGAGATAAGTATAAATAATGGGAGATAAGCAGAGATAAGTCTAGGTAATCGGTGTTATGGTGAGATAATAGGAGATAAAGTGAAATAATGGGAGATAAGGAGAAATATTGCGAGATAAGTCGAGATAAGCCTAGATAATGGGAGATAAGGTGAGATAATGGGAGATAAGGAGAAATAATGGGAGATAAGGAGAAATAATGGAAGATGAGCAGTGATAAGCCTAGAAATTGGAAATTTTGTAGAGATAATGGGAGATAAGGAGAAATAATGGGAGATAGGGGGAAATAATGGCAGATATTTTATTACGTTAGGTGACATAAGGAATAAGCAGTGACGATAGTAGTAAATCAAGTCCACGCGAGCGGAGCTGCGGGCACGGATATATATAAGCTGTCCTTATTGGAAAATCATTAATAAAATTAAAAACACAACCAGAGAATTCATTCCAACTTGGGATTGACAAATGTGCTAGACATAGTTCTGTGAATCTATTTCTTCATTATTTTTTTTTTTTTAAATTTAAATGAGGGTTTAAATGAGGTTCAAGATACGAAGCTGAATAATCACTAATTAAAATGTCTCCAGTAGTATAGCCTACATGAGATTTAATTTCTTTAATTTTTTAAATGACTTTAGAATAAGGGAGATTGACACCCTCAAGGGACGCTGAGTTGTTTAACTACTAGCTAACGTAGGTGAGGAGGTGTATAATGTATCAAACTCAAGGTCTGAGAAATTCTCTGTATATACTTGTATTTTCTAATTTTTTGTTTCATATTCAACCTTTGTTTTATAAATTTCCAAATTGTAATGAAACGAATTATTTTCTACATTATCAAGCTAAGAAACTGCAGTAGCAGATAAATAAGAAATAAGTGACAAATCACTAAGTAATTCGTTTCATTACAATTTAGAAATTTATAAAGTATTGTCACAAAGTAACGGACACCTCAATTATACTTTGTTTTATAAGTGCCTCAAGGGTCAATGAAAATTCTCAACTAAATTTTCCAAATCAAAACCTGTTTGTGTGTAAAATTTTAATCAAATGGTGATTAAGTATCAATAACACACAAATTATTTATAAAAAAAATTAAAAATAAAAAAAAACAATCAATTGTACGGGCATACCAACAATTAATAATTTATATTAATAAATTTTGTGTTATTTTATACGATATACTAGTTTTCAATAACTAAAAAATAAGACAAAGGGTTTTAAAGGGTGTGCTGTTAATACCCGAACAGTGCACTATTAGTTCGAGAACACAACAAAATAAGTAATCATTAATAAAATATTTCCACCCCTCGAGTTTATACTACCGGAGATAATTCTCACTTTTTATCTCTCATTAATAAACTTTGGATTTGTGACAAGAAAACTGTAGTGGACATTTTGGAATTCTAGGGTGCCATTGCAGCATTTTCTTTATCCACCTGTCATATACGGGTAACGGGTATGTACTTTTCTACGATCCCAGAAGAGGACAGACCTATTTCAGGGATTTAGCGCCCTTGCCCACGTAAGCTCATGATTTCTTCCTATGTCCTGTACCAAGGAAAAATCATGTCCCTTAACCCAAGTCCACACCCTACTTTTTTTTACCTTACTGGCCCGCGCAGTGTTATAAACGGGTAAATACCTCTTAAATGTATGTATATATATATATATATATATATATATATATATATATATATATATATATATATATATATATATATATATATATATATATATATATATATATATATATATATATATATATATATATATATACGAGGCTGGTTTGAAAAGTCCGTGCAAAGTCCGAGAGATGGCACCACCGGCGCGTATCGATGTCATGTTTAGTTAGTAGCATCTCTTGAATGAACGCACACCAAGTTTCAGCCATATTGGTCTATTTCTTTGTGTTTGGCATTCGTGTGAATCAAGGAAGTCGAGTGATTTTCAAGAAATGGACGAAAAAGAATTTCGTGTGGTGATTAAACATTACTTTATGAAAGGCAAAACGCCTCAGGAGACTAAAGAGAAGCTTGATAAACATTATGGTGACTCTGCACCTTCGATTAGAACAGTTTATAAGTGGTTTCAAAATTTTCGGACTGGCCATATGGGCACAAGTGACGCTGAACGTTCTGGACGGCCTGTAGAGGTTACGACTCCAGAAATCATTGATCATATCCATGATATGGTGATGGATGACAGAAGAGTTAAGGTGCGTGAGATTGCTAGTGCTGTGGGCATCTCTACTGAACGGGTACATAATATTTTGCATAAACATTTGGACATGAGGACATTGCTCACGCTTGACCAAAAACGGAATCGTGTGAAGTGTTGCAAGGATGGTTTGCAGCTGTTCCAGAAGAATCCGGAGGGCTTTAAGCGTCGTTTCGTCACTGTGGATGAAACATGGATACATTACTATACTCCTGAGACCAAACAACAATCTAAACAATGGGTTACCAAGGGGGAATCTGCACCAAAAAAGGCGAAGACCATTCCTTCGGCCGGAAAGGTTATGGCGACTGTCTTTTGGGATTCGCAAGGGATAATCCTCATCGACTATCTGGAAAAGGGTAAAACTATTGCAGGTGAATATTATTCATCGTTATTGGACCGTTTGAAAACCGAGCTGCAAGAAAAACGCCCGCGATTGGCCCACAAGAAAGTCCTTTTCCATCACGACAACGCACCAGCACACACCTCAGCAGTTGTGGTCGCAAAATTAATGGAAATAGGATTCCAACTCGTTTCACATCCCCCCTATTCTCCAGACTTGACTCCCTCGGACTACTATTTGTTCCCCAATTTGAAGAAATGGCTGGCGGGACAAAGATTTTATTCAAAGGAGGAGGTGATTGCAGACATTAATGGATATTTTGCAGACTTGGACAAATCCTATTATTCGGAAGGGATCAACAAATTAGAACATCGTTGAACGAAGTGTATAAGCCTAAAGGAGACTATGTCGAAAAATATAAAAGGTTTACCCCAAACACATAAGTAGTTTTTATTTTTGCACGGACTTTTCAAACCAGCCTCGTATATATATATATATATATATATATATATATATATATATATATATATATATATATATATATATATATATTCATCGATGCCGGACGGATTCGGACTCACGATCTTAAGGTATACGCTCTTACACTTCACCAACTAAGCTGCAGCACTAGCCTACCTTAACCTACAAATCGGAGATCTGTTTTATCGTTTCTCTTAATTCAATCGAGAACCAATTGTGATTGGTGCGTTGGTATCTTAAGTTTGGTTTACGTACTCTGAGCATATATTATAAAGATCCATGAACGGATAAAACAGTAAAAATGGTGGCTCTAAAATTGCGTTTATTTACAACTACACAATAGCCGCCTGTGTAGAATGCATATTTTAATGTTTAATATCCATACTATGGATATAGGAGCTCCCATCTACACATCACAGCAACCCATGTCAATTTTGATTCCCCTCTAGGGGTGAATTGACAGAAACATTTCCTGCTGTTTAACTTGAAATTTACATTAACTTGCATTATACTGGGCTAGCAAGTTATGCTTATATTGTATTGGACAGTGGTGGCACTTAAGGCCCCCTAAAATTCCAATTCCTTATGATAAAGATAATTTAGTGACTTAACTAATTTTTTTTTAAGAGTCACCTATTATAGATTCAACGCTGCTGTTGATTAGAAACAGTGTCGTTTGATGGCTAGAATGCATATTTCAAAAACTAGTTTAAAGAAGTACAAGCATATGCAGGAAAAATTCAAGTAAAATATCCTTTTAAAGATGTTAACGAGAGAGATAAAGATTTCAAGCCTGAAACGTGGGCAGTCGAGGATAAAAATGGAACACTGCTGACGGCGAAAGAAAATATAACGGACAGATAAAGAGCTGAGAAGATCTCTATTATGATGTACAAGAGTAAAACATACATCAGATCAACGTGGTGCAACCAGAACCTAAAATAATGTAGAGTGAAGTAGAAGAAGCTGTTAAGAAGTTGAAAAACAATAAGGCGCCTGGTTGAGATGGCATCACAGGAGATATTTTTAAGTACCTAGATGATGAAACTGTCAAAATATCTATAGAATATGTAATAACACCTGGAAAACTGGAATATGGCCGAAGGATTGGACGACATCTATAATAATACCTTTACATCAGAAAGACTCCACCCATAAATGTAATAATTATTGCCCGTTATCCCTGTCTAAGTAAGGTAATGTTACACATCATAAATAATCGTTTAAGATACTATGTCGATGAATAAATCTCTAGAGAACAAGCCGGATTCGTTACAGGAAGAGACACAAGAAATCAAATTTTTAACATCAGACAATTGGTAGAAAAATATAGAGAATATAACGTGTCCCTAGTAATATGCTTCGTAGACTATAACAAAGCCTTTGAGTTTGTCAACTGGAAAAAGCTTTAGGAGGTAGTAGAGCAAATGGGTGTTCCTTATCATCTTATTAAATTGATTAAAAATCTTTACTTGGACAGTGCTGTAGTGCTGAGAATAGACAACATAACATCAGGTCAATTTCTTCCTCGCCGAGGTGTATGACAGGGCGGTGTACATCATTTAATGTTTATGGTGAGTTTATAATCAGAAATGTGCTAAACGAATGGGACGTTGGAATCTTAATAGGAGGTGAGCGAATAAACAACTTACGTTTCCCTGATGATACCATCATATTTGCAGCAACTGAGGAGGAGATGGCGACACTCTTAAATCGGATGGAGCAAGAAAGTAAAAAACTAGGTTTAATTATAAATAGGGAGGAAACAAAGTTGATGATAGTCGATAAGGCTAACTGAATAGTACGATCTGACTTACTCATTGGTATAGAGGGAGTAATACGCCTTGTACATGTAGTCTCAACCATAAATAGTGTGAGAGTCCATGTATAACCAAAAGAACAAAATTAAATCTCGTCCAAACCTTAGTCTTTTCAATATTTTCATAAGGCGTAGAATCCTGGACACCTAGAGTAAAGGAACGTGAAGTGATTGATGCCTTTGAAATGTGGTGCTATAGAAGGATGTTGAGAATTTAATGGACCGCAAGAAGAATCAATCAATATATACTATAATATTAATATAACTGTAAAATTATCATTATTGTGTCTAAAAAGAATTCTTCAATATTTTTGACATGTAGCCAGAAGACCAGGTGATAAGGTAGACCGACTTATAATGATGAGAGAGCGAGAGGGAAAAGGTGTTCCATCCTTTAATCCTTTACATATGTTACTGTAAATAATATGTTTAAAATTCGCCCAGTACATCAACCAAAAAACCTGTAAATGTCTCAAAATGGTTTTGAAATTATATAATACTAGCCGGACCCGCGGCTCCGCTCGCGTGGGCTTAATTCACTATTATCGTCACTGCTTATTCCTTATGTTACCCAACGTAATAAAATATCTCCCATTATTTCCCTTTATCTCTCAATATTTCTCCTTATCTCCCATTATTTCTCCGAATCTTCTATTATCTCACCATAGCTCCCATTATCTAGACTTATCTCTGCTTATCTCCCATTATTTCTCCTTATCTCTCATTATTTATACTTATCTCCCATTATCTCACCTTATCTCCCATTATTGAGGCTTATATCCAATTATATAGAACATATGTATAAATTTATAAAAACACTTAAATCAGATAAGTGATTCTCGAGTGATAAACGCACTAATGGACAGACAGACAGAGAGATGTTGCATTTTATATATATTATACTCTTTACTACATGATATTGTTCCATATTTAGTGGTTTACGCAGTGTATTGCAAGAGAACGCGCTAGCGGCAAACTTTTCTCCAACTTGATCCACTATTATCGTCACTGCTTATTCCTTATGTCACCTAACGTAATAAAATATATCCTATAACCTGGCCAGAGAACATACGTATGTTTGAAAAAAAAGCACGTAAATCGGATAAATGGTTCTTCAGTGATAAGTACACAAACGGACAGACAGACAGACAGACAGGCGGACAGAGAGACGTTGCATTTTATATATATTATAGATATAGATTATTATTATTATTATTATATAACCTAGCCAAAGAATATATGTATGAATTTAAAAAAAGACACGTAAATCGGATAAGTGGTTCTCGCGCGATAAACGCACTAATGGACAGACAGACAGACCGAGAGACGTTGCATTTTATATATATTATAGATTATAGATATTCTCTGCTACATAATATTGTTCCATATTTAATGGTTTAGATTGTGTATTGCAAGAGAACGCGCTAGCGGCAAACTTTTTTCCGACTTCATTCACTATTATCGTCACTGCTTATTCCTTATGCTACCTATCGTAATAAAATATAGCCTATAACCTGGCCGGAGAACATATGTATGTTTTTTAAAAAAAAAGTACGAAAATCGGATAAGTGGTTCTCCAGTGATAAGTGCACTAACGGAGAGACAGACAGACAGACAGGCAGAGATACGTTGCATTTTATATATATAATAGATGTAATAAAATATATATCTATAACCTAGTCAGAGAACATAACATATGTATGAATTTAAAAAATCATGTAAATCGGATAAGTGGTTCTCAAGAGATAAGCGCACTAACGGACTGACAGACAGACAGAGAGACGTTGCATTTTATATATATTATAGATATAGATTATTATTATTATATAACCTGGCCAAAGAATATATGTATGAATTTAAAAAAAGACACGTAACTCGGATAAGTGGTTCTCACGTGATAAACGCACTAATGGACAGACAGATAGATAGAGAGACATTGCATTTTATATATATTGTAGATTATAGATTATAGATATTCTCTGCTACATAATATTTTTCCATAATTAATGGTTTAGGCTGTGTATTGCAAGGGAACGCGCTAGCGGCAAACTTTTTTCCGACTTCATTCACTATTTTACGTCACTGCTCATTCCTTATGCTACCTATCGTAATAAAATATAGCCTATAACCTGGCGAGTGAATATATGTATGTTTTAAAAAAAAAAGCACGTAAATCGGATAAGTGGTTCTCCAGTGATAAGCGCATTAACGGACAGACAGACAGACAGACAGAGAGACGTTGCATTTAATATATATTATAGATGAAACTACCCTCGTCCTTATCAGTCCCTTTTTGGGTTACACTTGAAAGCTGTGAAAAAAATAACCTAATTTTTAGATTTTTAGACTTCACAAACCCAGAAAAGGATATACAACACAGTATATAGGAAGCAGCCCCCTCTATTCTTCTTCCTCATTCTTTTCGCCCCTTGTATGTTTCATTATAAATACCTATATTTATGCATAAAACTTGTTTATTATTCAACGCAAACCAGGAAAAGCTTTCCTATTACTATTAAAACCTTTTAAAATTTGGCCTGAAGCAATATAATTTAAAACTATGTGTCAGATGTTATCTATGTACTACATTTGAAATTGATATTTCATTTCGTTCAAGAGTTATCGTGCCAACAGACCTACAGCCAGACGAACAGACCGACGGAAATAAGTGATTATGTTTTTCGTAACCTCTTTAAAACGTGAAGAAAAGCAAAAATTTCGGAATGTGATTCTTTCGCGAAAACGATACTTTAGCAAGGAAAGTAAAAATTAAAGTTGTTAGAATAATTTAGAAAAGTAACAACTTCTAAATGAATTGTTAAGTATACAAGGGAATTAATGTTTCACTTGCTTTTCCGGACAAGCTGGCTCTAGTATTGTGTAAAAACAACTTGTTTATCCAATAACTTAAGCCAAAAAAGAGGGTCAACCTCGGAATGAAAGATAATAAGCTGTAAAGTTGTATAAACCTTTATTTTGACATCCTAAAAGTTATCTTAAAAAGTCTCATAAAATCTCGTGTCCGCGTCTTAAGATATTCAAGGTCAAAGGTCACAAAAATCGTTTTTTTTTTTCGCAAATATCTCGCTTCCTATGATTTCAATGATATTTATATCTATTATAAAAATTGTAGAACATAAAATTCTCTACAAATTTTGTTCTAAACATTTTTTTATACACCTAACCGTTTTTGAGATAGAGCGCGGAGAGCGCGCAGCGCTCAACCATACATAGCATAATGCAAGGTCAACCGTAAGTCCCGGTAAATAATACGTCGTATAAAGTTAATTAACCACTAAAAAATTCATAATTATGATTAATTTGCATTATTTATTAATTAATACATTATATTTAATAATATTTTTCATTTATCAAATATATTCATTTAATAATACTTACCTACTTGGTGTAATTAAAAAATTCTTAAGTGAAATACTTTAAGTATATTTTAATTATATTCTAACATATCTTAATTATATTTTAACTAGAAAAAAAATTAAGTATTTATATTACTATTAAGATTATACCTACAGTATTACCATACGAAGCTGCAAATCCCAAGCTAGATAAAATATCTAATAGTCTTTTAGATCCATATCTTCTATGAAGAAATACAGGAAGGCCTAATAGTAGCTGTGATGAAAATGACTCTCGTATCGAAGCCATTATTGCATGACTTATTGATGTGCATTTCGTTTTTAAATGATCTATTTTTCCTTTTCTATTTTTTATTATGACTTCTTGTAAAAAATGCAATAAAGTTCTTGGTATTTCTTCATTAATATCATCTCACATTTTACTCGGAGGTGGATAAGACTTGGTTTCGACTACAGATGATCGAATATCTTCCCTAACAATAGCTGCTGCAGCTTCTACAATCCATAACCGTTCTTCTTCGGGATCCTTTTTTTATTATCGTACCAAGCTTTTGATAATATATTAGCTTGTGTATCACGAAAAGATATGATAGAGAATGACCCTACCTTTCTCGTAATTATTATGTCTGTCAAATATTTTTGTTGAAGTCTTATAATAATAGTCTTATCATTTGGTACATACTCCGTAAGGACATCTTTAAGCTCTTTCAATGTAAATTGTGAATCTTCATGATTTTCGATATAACAAAAAATCTCTTTCATTGCTTGTGAGACTTGATTATCTTCGCGAGGCTTCTTATCAGCAGATGGTACTCGACTTAAGAAATTAGCATAGCAAATGGCATGGTACTTTGCTTCAGCAGCGGTCAAGTCATACTCATAAAGTATACGATCTTTTACTAATTCTCCTAAGGAATCGCTTCGTTCTTTTGCTTTTTTGATGACTTTGTTTTTGAATTCAAGAGTACTTACTTTACTAATCGTGCGTCTGTACTTCTCTTTTTTTTCATCTCTGCTGCTTCATCAGCTGCTTGGCCACAAAATAAGCACAGCTTTTTGAAATCAAACACTTAATTTTTTTTTTTACGAGGTGCACTTGATGATGGTGAAGGTTCACCTCCTTCTAGGCGTCGTTTCGATGCTGCAATAGAATTTTTACTGATGTACACTTTTCAAGATTCGACATGCACATTCACAGAGGTTAAGGTATTTAAATAGTTTATGTGACCGTCATTTCTTTCAATACTTGCAGTTTTTAAAGTTTGTAAGCCGCGCACTACATTAACAGAATCACCTTCTGAAAGTGACTTATCACATATAAAACACAAATCAGCCATAACTCTTAAAATCGTATGTCCGTCGTTACCAAGATACAATTTAAAACTAACGAATAAACTTGGTTAGTAGAAAGTGATCCCTTGAAAAAGAAATCGGTCTTAACTATACAATGGAACATCTGTCCCAACTGCCTATAAATAGAAAAGGTCGTATTATAGGGGTCCGTAGTCCCAGGTATAATCTTAATAGTAATATAAGTATGTAAGAGTTTACACATTTTGAAGAAAAAGTACTTAATTCTTTTTCTACTTCAAATATAATTAAGATATATTAGAATATAATTAAAATATACTTAAAGTATTTCACTTCACAATTTTTTAATTACACGAAGTAGGTAAGTATTATTAAACGAATATATTTGATAACTGAAAAATATTATTAAATATAATGTATTAATTAATAAATAATGCAAATTATTCATAATTATGGATTTTTTAGTGATTAATTAACTTTATACGACGTATTATTTACCGGCTCTCACAGTTGACTTTGCATTATGCTATGTATGTCTGAGCGCTGCGCGCTCTCCGCGCTCTGTCTCAAAAACGATTAAGCGTATAAAAAAATGTTTGGAACAAAATTTGTAGAGAATTTTATGCTCTACAATTTTCATAATAAATGCAAATATCATTGAAATCATAAGAAGCGAGATATTTGCGAAAAACCGATTTTTGTGACCTTTGACTTTGAATATCTTAAGACGCGGACACGAGATTTTATGAGACTTTTGAGACAACTTTTAGAATGCCAAAATAAAGGTTTATACAAGTTTATAGCTTATTATCTCTCATTCCGAGGTTGATCCTCTTTTTTGGCTTAAGTTATTGGATAACAAGTTGTTTTTATACAATACTAGAGCCAGCTTGTCCGGAAAAGCAAGTGAAACATTAATTCCCTTGTATACTTAACATTTAGAAGTTATTACTTTTCTAAATTATTCTAACAACTTTAGTTTTTACTTTCCTTGCTAAAGTATCGTATTCGCGAAAGAATCATATATACCGGAACTCACGGTTATGCTATGTAGGCTGAGCGCTGCGCGCTCTCCGCGTTCTATCTCAAAAACGGTTAAGCGTATAAAAAAATGTTTAGAACAAAATTTGTAGAGAATTTTATTGAGACCATAGGAAGCGAGATATTTGCGAAAAAACCTATTTTTTGTGACCTTTGACCTTGAATATCTTAAGACGCGGTCACGAGATTTTATGAGACTTTTGAGACAACTTTTAGAATGCCAAAATAAAGGTTTATACAAGTTTACAGATTATTATCTATCATTCTGAGGTGAAACCCCTAATGTGACTGGACAATGTAGACTATAACTTTATAAATAAATTACTACGTTTATATTTATTTTGTACTTGGAAAGTAAATACAATTTAAATTTCGTGTTTCCTAGACTTTATAAAGTAAATAGATAAAGAACTCGGTAACTTAATATACCTCAAAGCGCAATTTGAGTTAAAAGTACATGGCACTTGAAGCCACACACTAAAACTTAATATTTTATTACAATAAAAATTTAGCGCTCGAAAGCTTGTCAGGAAAACTCAACTTTTCCGAAGTTTATTGAAACATTTTTCTTTGCAAAATGGAAAAAAAAAACTTTCGGAACAAGTGATAAAACAAAAGGAATTCTTTTAAATAAAAACAAGAACAACAGAAAATTATGTCTAAAGTAGAATTAATAAATTTAAATAAAGGGGTTGTTACTTTTCAATTCTTAGATGTTTTTAGGCATTGTAGATGATGAAGGGGCGCTTTGTTGCTGTTATTAATGTTTGAAAATTTATCATTGGGGTTCTTAAAATACTATAATTTCATGTTTTCGTGGAGCAGTTTTGTTTATGACTCTCGTGTTTCCTTAGAGAGCGTTGTTTATGGGTGGCAGTCGACGGATTTCTTTCTAATACCTTAACGATCAACGCCGGTGTGCCTTAAGACTCTATACTGCTGGAAACGACTTCATTCACTTTCAACGTTCGAACATCGGCTACTCATGCAATATCCGTACGCAGCAGGAAGTTGTTCAATTTAACGGAGACCTGGAAGCAATTCTATTTTCAGATGTCAGTATTTAGGAGCAAATACGTCTTAGCATGAATGTTCTTCTGTCCAGGTTAAGGAGGGCCTGTGTTGGAGGAGTGATGTTGGATTAGCTTTCCTGTTATTTGACTGGACGTACACAGACTGTCCGCTTTAATAACTACTTATCAGATAGTAGACATGTCCCCTCTGGAGTTCCTCAGGGATCGCACTTGGGTCCTCTTCTGTTTAACTTATTTATTAATGACTTGACGCATCGTTTTGCACATAGTGTGGTCCTCCTTTTTGCCGATGATTTAAAGTTGTATATTGAGATGTCTACATTTGATGGTTGTTACAGACTTCAGATAGATTTGAATCAGCTTGTATCTTGGTGCAAGGACAATAGTATGGAGCTAAATGCGACTAAGTGCCATTCCATCGTTTTCAGTAAGTCCCGGACTCGGATTATCCATACAAGATCGGGGATGCTGATCTTCAACGAGTGTCTGAAGTCAAAGATCTAGGGCTTATTATTGACTCAAAATTAACTTTCATACCTCATATACAGAATATCGTTTCCAAATCTCTCCAGCTTTTGGGATTTATTAAGCGTATTACACTGGGCTTTAATACGAGGCATGTTTTTTAAGTAAGTACCGTTTTGGAATTAAAAAAAGACGTGCAAAGATATCGCTATAATTTTATTTTTACATGAAAGCCTGTACCTTAATCTACTTTTCTACATAATTTCCGTGAATATTGAGGCACTTGTCATAACGTGGCACCAGTTTTTGAATACCCTCCTCATAAAATTCTGCCGCCTGACTTGTTAACCACTGTATCACAAATGTTTTGACTTCGTTATCGTCTTGAAGACGCTGACCACCCAGGTGCTTCTTCAAGTGCAGGAACAAATGGTAGTCGCTGGGCGCCAGATCAGGGCTGTATGGAGGATGATCTAGAGTTTCCCATTTAAAAGATTTGATGAGATCTTTGGTCCGATTAGCCACATGTGGACGGGCATTGTCATGCAGCAAAAACGATACCCTTACTCAACTTGCCACGTCTTTTGTTCTGGATTGCACGACGCAGATTGTTCAATGTCTCACAATAAGACGCTGCATTGATTGTCTCATTACGAGGCAGAAACTCCACTAGCAATACTCCTTTTCTGTCCCAAAAAACTGTGCACATGATTTTGCGGGCAGAAATTGTTTGCTTAAACTTCACTTTTTTGGGTGATGATGAATGTCGCCATTCCATGGATTGTTGTTTCGATTCTGGTGTGACGTAGGCCACCCATGTTTCGTCACCAGTAACAATTTGGTCTAAAAAATGTTCACCTTCATTGTGGTACCGCTCAAGGAAAGTCAATGCACTGCCTAAACGTTGGGTTTTGTGCAAATCCGTCAACATTTTTGGAACCCAACGTGAACACAATTTCCGGTAATTCAAGTTCTCGGTCACAATGCGATACAAAACACTACGAGAATATTGAGGAAAGCAGTCGCACAATGATGAAATTGTAAAGCGTCTGTTTTCTCTCACCTTTTCGTCCACTTTCTGCACCAAATCTTCATTAACGACTGAAGGACGCCCACTCCGTTCTTCATCATGCACATTTGTGCGGCCATCTTTAAATGCTCTCACCCATTTCCTTACCATTCCATCACTCATAATGTTTTGTCCGTAAACTTCACAGATCTCACGATGAATATCGATCGGTTTTACGCCTTTAGCACTAAGAAATCGTATAACAGCCCGTACTTCACAATCGGCGGGACTCACGATTGTCGGAGGCATCTTAAACACTCAGCAAACAACGTATACAATGAAGAATCAGACTGTAATGGCGTCAGTGCGTAGACATGAGATGTAGGTTACCAGCGCGCATGCGCGGAACGCCGACCGTATCGCTGCGGCGGCGGAATCGCAAAACGGTACTTACTTAAAAAACATGCCTCGTAGTATAGCTGCAATCAAGCAGCTGTTCTGCTCATTGATTAGAGCTCGTTTAGAGTATTCTTCCAGTGTATGGAGTTCTTGATATGGTACTCACGTTCAATGCATTGAGGGAGTGCAGCACAAATTTCTGAGATACATTGCCTTCAAGATCAATAGACCTGAGCTTACCTACCCTCAGATAGAATCTGAGCTTCACATTCAAACTCTACAAGATCGCAGAGTTGCTAACGATCTCAAAATGCTTTGTAATATTCTCCATAGTAACTACCATTGTCCCTTTCTGTTGGACATAATTGGTCTGCATGTACCTTCCAGGGTGACCCGTTCGAGGCAAACTTTTTTTGTGCCATCCCACAGGACCAACTACGGATGCAATAATTTTGTATCTAGGTCATGTCGCCTTGCCAATGAGCGTCCCAGTCTGGACTTTTTCGTTGGAAGATCTGTGTTTTATAGACAGTTGTGTGGAGTATGATTTGCATTTTGTTACTTTTTAGTGTACCGTTGTAACATTCATTTTTTCCTAGATTTTAAGACCATGTAATGTTACTGATTTTTCACTTCAAATTGTACTTATTTTCATTTTTGTATCGAACGGTATATTAAACAGAGATTCCAAGACGTTCGGTATAGTGTGTTGTGCGGGTTCCTGACCGAACCTACCGCCACGCCGCGATTGGTGAAAAGTGTGTATCCGCTGTTTTGGTTCCGGCGTCGCCATATTACCGGCAGAGTTTGGATGGTTTATTTAAGGGCCTGAAGACCGACTGTCGAGGCTGTTTTCCATCTAGCCGCAGCCGGGCTATTTTCCATCTAGCCGCCGAGTAGGCTTAGTACCATCTAGCCGACAGGCTAATTTCCATCAGAGCCGCCAAGTAGGCTTCCTTCGACTGAGCTACAAAAAAAAAAGCTAAGCATGCGAGCTAAGTAAAAGCACCAGTGTCTTAACTAAAAGCCGTAGTGGGCTTTCAAAGTGTTAGCTAGAAAAGTGTGAAATCAGTCGAATTCCATCAAAGCAGGAATAAGAACAGTAAGTTACCAAAACTTCCTTCAATAGACTTATCCCAGAGTAGTGCCTTAACAGCAATTTAAAACAGACTAAAAAGTGAAGTGTAAAGCACTAATTTTCGTCTTCGGGGGTTATCATAGTTCAGGATTTAAATGTAATAACTACTAGTTAGGCTAGAATTTTTTTTGTAGAACTGCAAAGGTTGGAACTTTTTATTTTAAAAAAAAAACATGAATAAATTCTTTTTTTTGTTGATTAAAGCTAGTGTCTCACTGAATACCTATCCTACTTTTCAGGACAAGAACGGCTGTACCAAACTGATTTTTTTATTTACCAACAATACATTCTTTCAGTATTTTTCCATTTTTTTAGCTGAAGTTAGATCCTTTCTATTTTAAAATGGATGGTGCCCAAAATTTGTACAGCTAAAGCTTTTTAAAAATAGAAAATAATTCCAAAAAGACGTAAGACAATTATCTCTTACCCATATCTCTCTACCAAGGAAAACTGAGCTAGTGTTTCTTTAATTTCTTTAGTTCTTTTAAAATCAGGTTTCACTCAATTTATTATCAGAAATTAAAGCGGGGCTGCAAGAAAATTGTGCCCAAGCGGGGGAAAAACAACTTTTCACAACGCCTCAAAAAGCGGGTAAGTTCACACGGTACAAAATTACGCCCAAGCTTGGGGCAATAAAATTTAAAATGTTACACCGTACGGAACACTTATAAGATGACTGCGGTGTCTGTCTGTCCGTCTGTCTGTCTGTCACACCCGATTTTCTCCGAAACTATTTGTCATAGAAAGTTGAAATTTGGTAATAATATTGGAATTGATGGCCTCATCAGAGGCATGTAGTTTTGAGAGTTAAATTTTGACTTAAGGGGTTAGTTTTGGGGGGTGAAATCGGAAGCGAAAAAAAAAATTTTTTACTTGGTCATCGAGTGTGGTGTCAAATAAAAGCTTGTGAAAACACAAGTAAAAAATGTATATAATGTAATACTTGCGCACACTTTTCTTTGTATTATTTTTAAAAAATCGCGAAAAATCGCTGTCCCCCCGCCTTATCTCGAAAAGTACTTATCAAAAAAATTTTGAAAAAATTCTGGAATATTCTCCACGACAATTATCACGAGTGCATTATCTTTAATAATTTATCTGGTATTTAAAAAAAAATAAAAATTTCAAGGTCATTAGATTTCAGTAAAGACTGGAAACAAACTTTGTTGAAAACTCATTTGGGGTATGTTTTGTGAAGTTTATACCTTTATAACAAAATTTTTTACTTTAAAAGCAATCAACGTACGGAACACTAATTGCGCAAGTTCAACTTGCACTTGACCGGTTATTGTTACTTATTGTTACAGTCATTATTTCCTTTTCTATTTTTATTATTATTATTATTATTTTCTTTTTTCTCTTTCCCTCATGCTTATTCTAAAATTTTCTTTCTTACTTTATTGTCGTCTTAAGGTATTTTATTGTATTGTTTTAAAATTGAGCATTGCTCGTTAATTAATTAATTAATTAATAATAAATATTGCATGCATGTCAAAGAGAACCTCTCAAAAGCTGGGAATAGTATCTTTACCATAGTAAACATAAAACACAGTAGCAACGCTCAAGAAAAATTTTAGGTCCTGCTTTTATCCCGGCTGTGTCCCCTATCACACCAACAACATTTCTGCCAGCGCGGTCGCGGGTTGTATTTACATCTGGATTTCAAGGAGAATCGTGATCCGAAGTTTATTATTAATAATTTTCCAATAAGTAAACAACTCGTTTGACGTCATAATTGAAAATAATTATAAAATAGATGACAAAAAACAAGTTTTTATTATGCGGTTAGTGCTTGTAAAAATATATGTGGTATCTACAAAGGAGTTACTTTTTTTAGATTTCCCAAAGAAAGGTAATTTATTCATAATTCTGTATTTCTATTAAGCAATATATTACATAAAGAATATGATAATTATGTTTTCATATTAGAGATATATTTTATTTGTGAAACAGTTGATGTTTTATTATTGTTACGTATTGGTTTCTGTTATTCCATTTGTACTTTTTTTCTGAATTCAGGGCAGAATGAAGGTTATCAGCATGTGACCGACCAGGTGTCAATTTGGATATTGAAAAATTATATAACACATATAGAGTATGTCATAAATTCAATGTTTCTCAAGAATCGATTGCAAAATCATGCTTATTCAGTCATCAATTTGGGAAATGAAGTTGGAATCCCATTAAATGATGAAAGTAAGATTATCCACAGATAACAATGACTATTTTACATGATCTAATCTGAAGATAATGACTGTATGTCTCTAGATTCCAACGATGAAGCAGTCGCTGGGATTTCGAACACACCAATTCACCTTCGCAGACTCCTTCGAGATACATATGAAGCTGATGAAAATTAAATTGTTATCTTTTTTTTTTAAATTGTTTGCTAGAGTTAAGTTATATTATCTGTTAAAATTCGCTAACCAAACTTTCAAAACTCAATGTGGGCATGCAAAAGTAGTAATTTTCCAGTACGAATGAGTTTAAATAAATCAGTGCATTGATTTAATTCTTTTATATAAGTAGTATATAGGCATGAAAAGTCATTAGTTGTATGCAAATTGTTATATTAGATTTAACTAACGATAAAATGGAGCAAAAAATATGTTTACTTAATTTTTAAGTTCAGAAGAAAGACGATCTTATCTTAGAATGGTAATTATAATTATTCAATCTCTCCAGATTACTGGGATTCGCTGAAATATAAAGATAAAAATGTTACAATACAGGTTTTCACGGATGGTGGAATGTAATACATTAAGATTCCGGTTTTCAATCCGTTCATCTAACAATGAATTTGCACGACGTGTAGCAAAAATCTCATTTGGCATTTTCAAGTGCTTCCGCTGCTGCTACCCGATTCTGTGATCTTGCTGCTGTTGTTGCTAACTGAGAAACCGACGTGCTATCGCCGTCTTTTATAGGTCGGCATCTACGCAGATTGTAGGTGGGGGGGTCGGAAGTGTTCGTCCGAGCATCGGTGTTTGCCGTCTGGGTGGTAATTACGGGTTCTGGCGCTATGCTGACAGTTGCCTTCTCGATGTATTGGTTTTTCCTTGGTTTAGCTAATAGTCCTTGATGTACTCATAACTCGGAAAAATAACAGTTAGCTTTAAAACTCAGTCTACCAAAAGCCAACCCACACCAACCAATATTTAAACGCTGGCTCACACCACCATCCATCTCAAATCCAGTCGGTAACTAACTCCTCGTATTGAGTATTGAGATCACCGACTCACCGAACCAGACACGAGATAGCAAGAAATTACACAAATCACCCTTAAGCAAAATGGATATAAAGACCAGTCCATACGGAGAGCATTAGAAAGGCTGCGCCATCCACAGACAAGGACAGCAGAACGTGACCTCAACTAGAGTAGACTCCTATTACCGTATGTTAAAGGCGTTACAGATAGGATGGGAAGAGTTCTAAGAAAATACAACACAGGCACAGCATACAAATCACAAAACACTCTGGCACACATACTGGATAACCCAAGGACAAAAAAAACTGGAAAACCATGGAGTTTACAGCATCCCATGCGGAGGCTGCCACAAATTGTACATAGGACAAACAAACAGAAGAATCTCCATCCGGATGTAAGAATATAATATGAGTATCAAAAACAAACAACATCAGCTCATATATATATATATATATATATATATATATATATATATATATATATATATATATATATATATATATATATATATATATACTAGCTGTGCCCGCGGCTCCGCTCGCGTGGACTTGATTCACTAATATCGTCACTGCTTATTCCTTATGTTACCTAACGTAATAAAATATCTGCTATTATTTCCCCTTATCTGCCATTATTTTTTTTTATCTCCCATTATCTCTACATAATTTCCATTATCTAGGCTTATTTCTGCTCATCTCCCATTATTTATCCTTATCTCCAATTATTTCTCCTTATCTCCCTTTATTTCTCCTTATCTCCCATTATCTAGGTGTATCTCGACTTATCTCGCAATATTTCTACTTATCTCCCATTATTTCTCCTTATCTCCCATTATCTCACCGTAACTCCCAATATCTTATCTCTGCTTATCTCCCATTAGTTCTCCTTATCTCCCATTATTTATACTTATCTCCTATTATCTCACTTTATCTCCCATTATCTAGGCTTATATCGAATTATATAAAACATATGTCTAAATTTATAACAACACGTAAATCGGATAAGCGGTTCTCAAGTGCTAAGCGCATTAACGGACAGACAGATAGGTAGAGAGACGTTGCATTCTATATATATTATTATCTTTACATAATTTCCATTATCTAGACTTAGCTCTGCTCATCTCCCATTATTTCTCCTTATCTCCCATTATCTTACCTTATCTCCCATTATCTAGGTTTATCCCGATTTATCTCGCAATATTTCTCCTTATCTCCAATTATTTCTCCTTATCTCCCAGTATCTCACCATAACTCCGATTATCTTATCTCTGCTTTTTTCCCATTATTTATACTTATCTCCCATTATCTCACCTTATCTCCTATTATCTAGGCTTATATCGAATTATATAAAACACATGTATAAATTTATAAAAACACGTAAATCGGATAAGCGGTTCTCAAGTGATAAGCGCACTAACGGACAGACAGACAGACAGAGCATTTTATATATATTATATTCTTTGCAACATGATATTGTTTCATATTTAAAGGTTAACGCAGTGTATTGCAACGCGCTAATGGTAACCTTTTTCCGACTTGATTCACTATTATCGTCACTGCTTATTCTTTATGTTACCTAACGCAATAAAATATATCCTATAACCTGGCCAGAGAAAATATTTATATTTTAAAAGAAAGCACGTAAATCGGATAAGTGGTTCTCCAGTGATAAGCGCACTAACGGATGGACAGACAGACAGGCAGAGAGATAGGCAGATAGACAGGCAGAGAGACGTTGCATTTTATATATATATTATAGATAGAAGATTATAGAAACCTGGCCAGAGAACAAATGTATGAATTAAAAAAAAAACACGTAAATCGGATAAGTGGTTCTCGAGTGATAAGCGCACTAACGGACAGACAGACAGAGATACGTTGCATTTTATATATATTATAGATGTAATAAAATATATATCTATAACCTGGTCAGAGAACATATGTATGAATTTAAAAAATCACGTAAATCGGATAAGTGGTTCTTGAGGGATAAGCGCACTAACGGACAGACAGACAGACAGACAGAGAGACGTTGCATTTTATATATATATTTATTGTAGATATAGATTATTATTATTACTATATAACCAGGCCAAAGAATATATGTATGATTTTAAAAAAGACACGTAAATCGGATTAGTGGTTCTCGCCTAATAAACGCACTAATGGACAGACAGACAGACAAAGAGACATTGCATTTTATATATATTATAGATTATAGATTGTAGATATTCTCTGCTACATAATATTGTTCTATATTTAATGGTTTAGACTGTGTTTTGCAAGGGAACGCGCTAGTGGCAAACTTTTTTCCGACTTCATTCACTATTATCGTCACTGCTCATTCCTTATGCTACCTATCGTAATAAAATATAGCCTATAACCTGGCCAGAGAATATATGTATGTTTAAAAAAAAAGTAAGTAAATCGGACAAGTGGTTTTCCAGTGATAAGCGCACTAACGGACAGACAGACAGACAGACAGACAGACAGAGAGACGTTGCATTTTATATATATTATAGATATATATTTATATATATATATATATATATATATATATATATATATATTTATATATATATATATATATATATATATATATATATATATATATATATATATATATATATATATATATATATATATATATATACAGTCCCTGGCCAAATTATTAGACGCACTGTATTTTTTTTAGTAATTTTATGTTTCTTAAAAGTTTTTGTGCAATAATGATATATTTAAACTACAATATTATTGATTTTTATTTAAAAAAATTGTTGTAGACTACATATTTGTATTTATTTTTAACATATGGCAACACTGTGTTGACAAAGTGATACATGAACGTAAACAAGTACAAACCTGTATCAGTCGCGATCGGAATCGAGTCAGGTACGGACGTGTTTCTGTGGCTTTATGGACTGTGATTGTTTGTTTAACAGTTTTATACTACTCAGTTATTAGTTTATTTTGTATGCAGTGTTTTAAAAAAGTAATTGGACTATTTTCATTATGGGTAGAAAAGGCGATCTTTCACCACGTAAAAAAGCTGAAGTGAAGGCCCTTGTGATTGCGAAAACATTTACAAACCGAGAAATATCATGAAGATTGGAGGTTTCTGAAGCTAGTGTACGACGCATAAAAAAGAAAATTGAGTCAGGGAAGGAATTAAGCCCGAAAAGAAAGAAAAGATGCGGTAGAAAACCAATTTTCACTCCACGGTTAGAGAGATGTTTGAAGAAAATTTGTGTAGAAAACAGATTTGCTGCCACAAAGGTAATAAAATCACAACTCCAGGATGCTAGCGTAAATGCTTCTGAGCGCACTGTTCGAAGAAAATTGAAAGAATTAGATTTTAAGGCCTGTCGCCCCGCCAGGAAGCCCAAGTTAACAGCTGCAATGAAAGCAAAGCGCCTGAAGTGGGCCAAACAATGGCAAGACAAAGATGTGGACTTCTGGAGATCGGTAAGATACAGCAATTTAATCAATAATTGATACATTATTATCATTTTCAGTTAAATAAAGCAAATAAACATGGAAGTTTATATATTTTTCCTATTTTTGACAGGTCTGCTTCAGTGACGAAAGCACATTCGAAATTTTGCAGAATAAAGCTCAGTATGTGCGTCGTCGTCATGGAGAAAAGTTTCATCCTGATCGTGTCGTCCCGACGGTTAAACATCCCACCAAAGTAATGATTTGGTCAGTCATCAGCGGCAAGGGCACGGACGTCTGTACGTCGTCAAAGGAATAATGAGGCAAGATTAGTACAAAGAAGTATTACAAAATCGGTTGATTCCGCAGCTCAGAGAATGGTTTCCAAATGGGGAACCATTCACTTTCATGCAAGATGGAGCTCCCTGCCACACTGCTCGGTCTGTTAAAGCTTTTTTGGCAGAAAAAAATATCCCTCTGTTGGATTGGCGGGGTAATAGCCCTGATATGAACCCCATTGAAAATGTATGGAGACAGGAGACAGTACAATCTTGCATTGATAGCATGCCGCGCAGAATTAAAGCTTTGATAGCGGCTAAAGGTGGCTCAACTAAATATTGACTTTTACTAACAGTAATTTCACTTTTCTTTAAAACTTAATAAACTTATGCTTTTCTAAATTAATGCTGTTTTATTTATGTCAAATAAATAAGTAATTGATTGGATAATATAAAAATAAAAAACAAATCAATTTAAAATAATATAACGGTACAATATCACTCGGTAATTAATATTTTACATGAAATCTTGCAGTGCGTCTAATAATTTGGCCAGGGACTGTATATATATATATATATATATATATATATATATATATATATATATATATATATATATATATATATATATATATATATATACAGTAATACCCCGCTTAGCGCGACCCCGTTACGCGCGGTTTCACTATAACGCGAATTTCAAATTTCGCGCTCATGTAGTCATTAACTTCTCTATGGTCGCGGGGGGATCCCCGCTTTCTCTGAATATTCTCTTTGAAGAATTGGGAATTCCCTGTCCTTCGACTTTGTTCTATGGGGATTTCCTCGTTCGTTTCGTGTGTTCATTTGTTCCGTAATGTTAGTTCGGTCGGCTGGCAGTTTTGTTTTAATATTTATTGGAGATACATACATACATAATTTAACCCTACGTTAAAAATGCCGCCTGTAAAGAAAAAAGAGCGTAAAAGCGTCACTTTGGAATTGAAGATGAAAGTGTTAAGAAGAATGGAAAATGGAGGCAAAGCAACAATTGTTGGGAGAGATTTTGGACTCTCAGAATCGACTGTGAGAACGATTTATAAAAATCGGGAAAAAATTAAAATCTCCAGCGAAGGTTCAACACCTATAAGTGCAACAAAACTTTCTCGTTCGAGATCATCTATCTTAGAAAGAATGGATAAATTACTGTCAGTCTGGATCGAAGATTTGAATAAGAAGAACACACCACTAAGTCAAGATCTCATATGCACAAAAGCAAAATCTTTGTATGAGATGCTGAAAACAAAAGAAGGAGAAGGGAGTGCCACTCCGACTTTTGCTGCCAGCAGAGGCTGGTTCCATCGGTTCAAGCAGCGTTCTAATCTTCACAATATCCACATAACATGCGAGGCGGCCAGCGCGGACATTCAAGCTGCAGCTGAGTTTCCAGACAAGTTTCAAGACTTCGTTAGACGAGAGAAAATTCCTGCTTGTCTCATCTTCAATGTTGATGAGACCGCACTTTACTGGAAAAAAATGCCATCTCGAACATTCATTTCTAAGGAAGAACGTCAAGCCAGTGGTTTCAAAGCTGCGAAAGATCGACTAACACTTCTGCTGGGTGGTAATGCCACTGGTGATTTCAAACTGAAACCTTTACTAGTGTACCATTCAGAAACACCCCGTGCAATGCGAGGCACAGACAAGACAAGTCTACCAGTTGTGTGGCGATCAAACAGAAAGGCGTGGGTTACACGGGAAATTTTTCAAGAATGGTATTCTAATAGTTTTTGCCCATCAGTCAAATCATACTGTGACAGAAATGGGCTTGAACCTAAAGTTATATTACTCTTAGACAATGCCCCAGGACATCCAACCTCACTTGATACGCCCAGAGACTTAAAAGTGTACGTAAAGTTCCTTCCACCAAACACTACGTCAATATTACAACCTATGGACCAGGGAGCAATAGCAAACTTCAAAGCTTATTACCATCGCCGCACTTTTAGCCAACTAATTCATGAAACTGACGGGGAAGGAAGACAGTCTATGCGAGAGTGGTGGAAGTCATACAACATTATGAAGTCTATTCACAACATAGAAGAGGCTTGGAAGGAAGTTAAAATGAGTTGTATGAATGGGGTGTGGCGTAATCTTTGGCCAGATGTAGTGGAAGCACCTAGAAGAATTGTCCAGATGCAGAGACAAGTGCTTGAAGACATTGCTGCAATGATTGAGGGGTCTGAACTTGAAGATGTCACGGTAGAAGATCTCGTAGAACTTGTAGCAACGCACGACGATCCTATTAGCAATGAAGATCTGATCGAGTTACAGAATAATCCTATCTACGATGAGGAAGAGCAAGTAGAAGAGAAAGTTTTATCTTCAGGGGAAATACAAAATGCACTTTCAAAAATTTATTCAGGTTTGGACATATTGCAGAGTATAGACAATAATGATGACCGTGTCTTGACCGTGTGTCAAACAATTAAAAACAGTGTTGGGTGTTATGAACGTATTTTACAAGAACGTAAACAAAACGTTACCCAAAAGACAATAGATGTATTTTTCCGTAAAAAATAAGAGTATGTATTGCATAAAGTGTTCTTAGAATTAAAGTGATTGATTAAAATGATTTGTATTTTTTTGTATTAAATTTTGACTATGTTTAATCATAAACCTCGATATACGCGAATTTCAGTTAACGCGATTTTTTTCGGAACGTATCCCTCGCGTAAAGCGGGGTATTACTGTATATATATATATATACATTGTACAATTGTCTTGTACTGGGCATCTGATAGATTATTTCCTATGTATTTTTATCTGCTGATTCCAAACGTGATATTAGAATCTCCATCCGGATGTAAGAATATAAAATGAGTATCAAAAACAAACAACATCAGCTCACTCAAATTATTGCTTGCAAAATTACCTCATTTTTACAACCTACATAACTTTGAGACAAAAATGCAAACTTAATGTAAAAGATCTTAAATTAAAGCTAACTAAAAATCTAGAAGGATATATTTTTCAAATTTTTTTTATTTAGGGGTAACTACCCCCTGTGAAAATGAATAAGTTTTTAACAAAAAATAAAAAAAAATATTTATGATGTGTAATTTGTAAAAATAGGTCAAGAATTTCATGTATTTACATATTTTCAACCTAATACCGTAAAATAAATTAAAAAACACCCTCTAAAAGGGGGGTTGCAATAGGAATAGTATCCTGCTGTTTATGTATCCAGCATAAGCCATCCCCTAAAAGAGGGTTGAAGTGCGTTTCAGTACCGTTATAATATAAATAATGACTTCTCACTATGGGAAAACTTCAGAAACTTTTTTTTATTTTCACCATTTTAAACCTCAAAATAGGGGGTAGTTAAACCTAAATAAGAAAATGGAAAAAATGTTTTTTTCTAGATGTTTAATTAGCTTTAATTTAAGACGTTCAGTTTGCTTTTTTTTGTCTCAAAGTTGTGGAGGTTGCAAAAACGGATTAATTTGGTGGTAACTTTTTAAACAATAATCGGATAGTTTTTTGGATTCTAACCACTTTTTTGAGCCAATTTGATAAAACTAATATCAAATTTGGATTCAGTAGACAAAAATACATAGGGAATGACCTGTCGCATATCCAGTACAAGACAGTGTTTTTTGTGTGCCTGTGTAATTTCATTGATAAATAAAGAATTACAGGGACATCAGTTTTCGGTAAAGATCGGAAAAAAACCTTGCCGAAAACTCATTTGTGGTATGTTTTGTGAAGTCATTGGTCATTTTATAACTCTATAACAAAAATTTTTATTTTAAAGCAATCAACATACGGAACATCTTTGATTGTGTTAGCCGATACTTGTTGGAAATTCATGATAAAATTATATAAAAAACAACACTATGTTTTAATTTCCAATATATTTAAAGTCACTTGACAATTGTTTCACCATACAATGGCTTCTTCAGAAGTAAATAAGAAAGAAAAATATTTGGTGGTTAAATAAACTATCCTTAATTGCCTAAGATTATGCTAATCATTTTATTATATTATTTACAGACAGAATTATTTTAAGAATGAAAATCTATGGTACTATTTCCGAGAACTAATAAAGATTAAGTAAGGGTGAATGGTTTAAGTCTACCTGTTCGTTTAATAATTGATTGGAGTTTTTCCGTTTGTTAATTTCAAGACATTCAAGCAAATTTAATTTTTTAGATTTATTTTTCTACATGTAGGATTTTTAAAGTATCATCAAAATTATGAGACTCGTTTATTATATGAGTTGCGTAATGTGAATTGTTCTTATTTTTTTTAAATAACTATATTTATGTTCTTTAATGCGAGTTTCAAAAGATCTACCAGTTTGTCCTACGTAGGTTTTAGTACAAGATCCACAATTTAATAAGTAAACTCCTGATTTTAAGGAATTCTTAGATTTGGTTTTGTTATTCAAAATTATACTCCCTAAGGAATTACTGATTTTGAATGCTATTTTATTGTTCTTTTTTTATTAAATGTTTGGAAATTGTTCTAGTTATTTTCCCTGTGTATGTGAGTGTACTAAATTTTCCTTTTTTGTCATTCATTGTGGGATAAATTAGAGAGATTGCTTGTTTAAAGGATTTTTTTATTCAAGATATTATCTATAATGTTGGGGTCATATCCATTATTAATTGCTATTTGTTTGATTATGTTGAATTCTTTGTTAAAATTAGTTTTATTTACTTCTGAAGAAGCCATTGTATGGTGAAACAATTGTCAAGTGACTTTAAATATATTGGAAATTAAAACATAGTGTTGTTTTTTATATAATTTTATCATGAATTTCCAACAAGTATCGGCTAACACAATCAAAGATGTTATTGAAGCTTCAACGAGCTTTTTAGCCTTATGGTATTTTAAACTACTACTGAAAACTAGAATCTGCACACAGAATATTTGGTTTTTAAAACAGTGTACACAGTTCAGAGTTTATCCTAAATATATGTGCCTTAAAACAAATAATCAATCTAAAGCCGCTAAAATTGCACAACAAACTGGACTTAAGAGATGGATACTTGAAGATATGAAAAAACAATACAGTAAAAGGGATAACTACAACATATATCTCAAAGTAATACATACTGAAATTGCTCACAGATCAACAAATATTGAATTTGATATCTTCGATAGGAAAGTCAGAGAACAAGTAAATTCTATAATTGCCAAAAAATTCACTACACAAAACAAAAAACTTCAAACTCTCAGAACAACCAACAAACGAAAAATCCCGACAATAGAGCCAGAAACCAAACACTTTACGGACCATACATTTCACAAGAGATTTGTTAATCTTACTAACTCAACATTCACCGAAGAGGAATCAGGACTACTTGAAAAAGGATTACAGTACAATTTAAAACCTAAGGATACCCAAAAATCAAGAGAAATCCTCGGAGTTGAATGTGAATTAGCGTTATCTAATGAAGACCCACATTTTAAATACATGACAGCCAACAAGATTAAAAAAGAATTATTTGAACAACCACAACCAAGACAAGCCAGAGAACAGAAAACAGCAGTATCCATCAAAACCAAAGCCAAAGAAAACAACATAATATTCACTAGAGCTGATAAGGGTAAGTCTGTGGTAGCTATTTCTAGAGAACAATATATATTTAAAACTCTTTCTTTTCTGAACACAGACAAATTTCAAGTATTAAATAATGACCCAACAAAAGTCTACCAAAAATTAATTAAATCTACTTTAAAAGATCTCACAATTTTCAATGATTTTGAAAAAAGCACTCTAACAATAATGAACCCACAGGCTCCAAAATTATATTCCCTAATTAAATTACATAAAAAGGATTTCCCTATTAGACCAGTTGTATCGTTTGTTACTGCACCATCTATCAAACTATCACAAAAACTCATCCCTTTACTACGACAACATTGCAAATTTAAACCGAAATATAGTATAGCCAATACCTATGAACTAATCGATAAAATTAAAAATATTAACTTACCGGAAAATTCTAGAATTATCTCATTTGACGTACAAAACTTATTTCCTAGTATCCCACCATATGAAGTTATAGAATTAGTAGATAAGCTCTTAATCAAAAATAAAGTAAACGAAATTATTAAACGGGATATTTTAGATTTACTTACGACGTGCTTGGATCAAAACTATTTTGAATTCAACGACAACTTTTATACATCTAAAGAAGGTCTAATAATGGGTAATCCTTTAAGTCCGTTACTAGCGGAAATTTTTATGGATCACTTAGAACTAAAAATTCATCAAAACGCGATAAGCAAAAATATATGGTTTACTGGTATAGATATGTTGACGATATCATTTCCTGTTTCACGGGAACAGATAGACAACTAACAATCTTCCTTAACTTCCTAAATAATTTGCATCCTAATATTAAATTTACCATAGAATTAGAAACCAATAACTCTATAAATTTCTTAGACATATCTATATCAAAAGTTAACAATAAACACGATTTCTCGATTTTTCACAAACCTTCACATACTGACACAGTCATACACAATAGCTCATCCCACCCGTATCCTCACAAAATGGCAGCTTTTAACTCTTTCATACATAGATTGTTACATATCCCTATGACTAAAACTAATTTTAACAAAGAATTCAACATAATCAAACAAATAGCAATTAATAATGGATATGACCCCAACATTATAGATAATATCTTGAATAAAAAATCCTTTAAACAAGCAATCTCTCTAATTTATCCCACAATGAATGACAAAAAAGGAAAATTTAGTACACTCACATACACAGGGAAAATAACTAGAACAATTTCCAAACATTTAATAAAAAAGAACAATAAAATAGCATTCAAAACCAGTAATTCCTTAGGGAGTATAATTTTGAATAACAAAACCAAATCTAAGAATTCCTTAAAATCAGGAGTTTACTTATTAAATTGTGGATCTTGTACTAAAACCTACGTAGGACAAACTGGTAGATCTTTTGAAACTCGCATTAAAGAACATAAACATAGTTATTTAAAAAATAAGAACAATTCACATTACGCAACTCATATAATAAACGAGTCTCATAATTTTGATGATACTTTAAAAATCCTACATGTAGAAAATAAATCTAAAAAATTAAATTTGCTTGAATGTCTTGAAATTAACAAACGGAAAAACTCCAATCAATTATTAAACGAACAGGTAGACTTAAACCATTCACCCTTACTTAATCTTTATTAGTTCTCGGAAATAGTACCATAGATTTTCATTCTTAAAATAATTTCTGTCTGTAAATAATATAATAAAATGATTAGCATAATCTTAGGCAATTAAGGATAGTTTATTTAACCACCAAATATTTTTCTTTCTTATTTACTTCTGAAGAAGCCATTGTATGGTGAAACAATTGTCAAGTGACTTTAAATATATTGGAAATTAAAACATAGTGTTGTTTTTTATATAAATTTCAACATACGGAACACTAATTGCGCAAGTCCGATTTGCATTTGGCCGGTTATTTTGATATTATTTTGATTTTATAATTCGACAACTTTATTAAAACTCACTATATCATACAAATAACATCATAAAAATCACTTTAATTTAATCTAATTGTTATTTTTAATATAAAACCCGGCATATAAATGTAAATAAAAATTCCTAGCGAAATTTTAAAGCTTAAAATGTAAATCTGCAAGATGAATGTTCAACGAAAAACTTATGCGCGCTACAACTAAAACCGGGGAGCATTTAAATTACTTTATGAAAATGAAACTACATACAATTACGAAAGTGGTATGTAGTGTTATAACTAAAGTTGAATACCTTAGTTTTTGTACATTGTCGCGTTGAGATTTGCACATTTACATTTACAGTGGAAAAGTTAGTTTCTACGTGATATTAGACGTGCTGGATTAATTATGCTTTTTCATTTTATGCATATATGTATATATATATATATATATATATATATATATATATATATATATATATATATATATATATTATATATTCAATAATCGACACTTTTGCGCCGAAATATGGGGATTCAGTGACAGCATTGAATGCTTTAAACTATTACTTCATTAATTCTTGTCCAGATGTTGATGGTAGTGGGACAGTTGACTCATTCCCTATGGAAGGGTGTCAGCGAACGATATTCTTAGAACCAACTAGCACTGAAGATGTCTGTAGATGCATAAAAAATTTGAAAAACAAAAAATCCGTAGGAGAGGACCAGGTGCCTGTTTTGCTGCTGAAGGAGACGGCAGATATTATATCTATACCTTTGGAACATATTATTAATGTTATGTTCTCGACAGGAGTCTTCCCATACCAATTAAAGCTTGCACATATAAAAGCAATATATAAAAAAGGTGACCGAGCTGAAGAAAAAAATTATAGGCCGATATCACTGCTATCAAATGTAAACAAAATTTTTGAAAAAAATATTATACTCCAGATTGATATCCTTCCTTGAGCGAAACAATGTCCTGGCTGATCGGCAGAATGGCTTCAGTCGACATAAATCTACTATTAGAGCTATTTATCAAGCCATGTCAGAGATTCTTAATTCTTTAAATGATGATAGGGTGACTGTGGCCATGCTTCTCGATTTGTCAAAAGCATTTGCCTCGGTAAATCACTCAATACTTTGCTTAAAACTAGAGAAGTATGGAATTAGAGGTGTAGCTCTTCAGCTCATAAAATCATATTTAAAAAACAGAACACAATGTGTTATTGAAACAGACCCTTGTGGAAAGCTTGCTTGCTCTGAGAAGGTCATAATAAAAAGGGGTGTACCTCAAGGTTCAATTTTAGGACCCCTGTTATATATACTGTATACTAATGAATTGCCTAAAGTGTCGCATGACTATATAGTGCTGTATGCCGATGATACTACTCTGATCTTTAAAGAGGATAATAAACATCTCTTACTTCAAAAAATGGTTAATACTCTAAACCTATTAAGGCAATATTTTACTTCGAATGATCTACTTTTAAATATCTCAAAAACACAGATGATTCTATTTTCTAACAGAAGTAATGAACGTGTAACAGTAACATATGACAACATTGATGTAGTTTCGGGAGATGAGATTTTATTTCTTGGAGTGATTGTGGACAGGAGACTTGACTGGAAGTGTCATGTCAGTGCTTTGGCCAATAATATGGCTAAGTATTGTTACGCGCTAAAAGTCATTTTAGATTATGTTGGTGAAGACGCAGCACTGTCTTCTTATTACGCCTACATTCATTCGCGTATGAGATATGGAATCATCTTTTGGGGAAATTCCTGTGAAATAAACAGAATTTTGGTTTTGCAGAAAAAGTGTCTAAGAGTAGTGTACAGAATAAAGGCAAGAGATAGTTGTAAAAACGTATTCATTTCAAAACAGATTTTTACTGTAATAAGTTTATATATATATGAAGCAGTGTTATTTGTTCATAGTAATAAAGACCTATTTCAAGAAAGCATAAGAGTGCATGAACATAACACTAGGTTAAAAAATGATTTAAAACCAAACAAAAGTAAATATTCCTATATACAAAAGAATGTACATTTTTGTATTCTAAGATTGTACAATAGTTTTCCTAATCATGTTAGAATTTTAAGAACGAACTTGCTGAAACTAGTAATTAAGAATTATTTAGTCCGTAAGGCATTTTATAGTTTAGAGGAGTTCTTTGCTGATGAATCTCGGCTATTTTTATGTGTGTAACTAGAATATTTGATAAAATGCAATATTTCTTAGTTTAAGAACTTTTGACATTGTTCCACGCTCCTATATGGAGCTTTGTAATTTGTAATTTACAAGGAATAAATAAAAACATTATCTATCTATCTATCTATATATATATATATATATATATATATATATATATATATATATATATATATATATATATATATATATATATATATAAACACGTAGGCTGAAAAGTTTTTGGTCTAGCTACTTAAAACACATTTTTTTGCAAAATTCTTTTTTATTCATCAATATAGTCTCCTTCAGGAGTGAAACAATCAGTTCAACGTTTTTCTAACATTTCTATAACTTTCTTGTAGAAGGATTTGTCTTTGCCTTCAAAATAGGCCTCAGTTTCGGCGATAACTTCTTCATTGGAGCCAAATCTCTTTCCCGCGAGTATTTTTTTGAGGTCTGCGGATAGATAATAGTCGCTGGGGGCTAAATCTGGAGAATACGGTGGATGAGGAAGCAATTAAAACTTCAATTTATGCAATTTTGCCTTCGTAACCATTGACTTGTGACACGGTGTATTGTCTTGATGAAAGAGCACTTTTTTGTTTATTTGGGGCCGTTTCTTTGCGATTTCTGCCTTCAAACGCACCAATATGTAATAATCGCTATTGGTTTTTCCCTTCTCAGCATAGTCGATGAAAATTATTCTATGCGCATCCCAAAATTCAGAGGCCAAAACCTTCCCAGCCGACTGTTCTGTCCTTAGTGGTTTCGAGCGGTTTCACCGGCTGCTGTCCACTTAGCTGACTACCGATTTGATTCCGGTGTGTAGTCGTGGATCCATGTTTCAACCGTTATCACATATCGCATGAAAAAATCCTTTTTATTGCGCTTAAACAGATCCAAACAACTCTCACAATCATCATGTTTTTGGTCCACTGTGAGCAAACGCGGTACCCATTTCGAACAGAGCCTTCTCATGCCCAAATGTTCATGCAAAATATGACCAACATGTTTTTTTGATATCCTTAGGGTGTCAGATATCTCACGCAATTTCACTTTACGATCATCCAAAACAATTTTGTGGATTTTTTTGATGTTTTCCGGTGTAACCACCTGATTTGAACTTCCAAAGCGTTTAGCATCATTTGTGTCTGTACAACTGCGTTTAAATTTAGCATACTAGTAAAGAATGAGTGATTTTCCAGGGGCAGAGTCCCCGTAACACTTATCAAGCCATTGCTTTGCTTGAGCCGTATTTTTTTTCCACCAAAAAAAAACAGTGTTAGATCAACACACGAAATTCGATTTTTTCCATTGTTTTGAAAATATCAAAAGTAGCGTCACTAAAACCATTGTAACTTGTAAACTAATCATCGAATTGTCATAAATTTTTGACACATATCGTTTGAAGGTTGGTACTCCCTAAAAATCATATGGATTTTTTGAAAAAGAGGACATATATGTGTCAGACCCAAAACTTTTCAGCCTATTTGTTATATATGTTATTAATTATGACGACATAATAGACCGCATCTATATTGTTCAATAAACCGAATTATATCAAAAGAAAGTTTTTGGAGATGGTAGCTATCAATAACAGTTTTTTAAACATGAAAAAGAGGTCTGACACGGAGGACTTATGTGTTATTTACTTATATATTTTAAAACTCTGACATGACAACAGTGTTACTAACACTACTTTAGACTCTCAATAGTTTGATCCTCATTTAATTTAACAACGTATGTGGTCGGTTGTGTGTCTGTGCAAGTGTAGGGGTGCGCGTGTGTTAATACATCTATATCGATGTTGGGCTTTTCATACGGCCCCCAACGCTTTCTTTTCTTACACTTATTATTAAAAAAAATGTTTTATCCCCTGTTTATCTTATTTTTTCAATATGTTAAACTTAACACTTAAACCGAATCTTGCGTCGTCTTTGTCTTCCTTCTCCTTTCATAGAACCATCAAACACTTTCCATTTTGTTATACGAGGCTGGTTTGAAAAGTCCGTGCAAAAATAAAAACTACTTATGTGTTTGGGGTAAACCTTTTTTATTTTTCGACATAGTCTCCTTTTAGGCTTATACACTTCGTCCAACGATGTTCTAGTTTGTTGATCCCTTCCGAATAATAGGATTTGTCCAAGTCTGCAAAATATCCATTAGTGTCTGCAATCACCTCCTCGTTTGAATAAAATCTTTGTCCCGCCAGCCATTTCTTCAAATTGGGGAACAAATAGTAGTCCGAGGGAGCCAAATCTGGAGAATAGGGGGGATGTGAAACGAGTTGGAATCCTATTTCCATTAATTTTGCGACCACAACTGCTGAGGTGTGTGCTGGTGCGTTGTCGTGGTGGAAAAGGACTTTCTTGTGGGCCAATCGCGGGCGTTTTTTTTTGCAGCTCGGTTTTCAAACGGTCCAGTAACGATGAATAATATTCACCTGTAATAGTTTTACCCTTTTCCAGATAGTCGATGAGGATTATCCCTTGCGAATCCCAAAAGACAGTCGCCATAACCTTTTCGGCTGAAGGAACGGTCTTCGCCTTTTTTGGTGCAGATTCCCCCTTGGTAACCCATTGTTTAGATTGTTGTTTGGTCTCAGGAGTATAGTAATGTATCCATGTTTCATCCACAGTGACGAAACGACGCTTAAAGTCCTCCGGATTCTTCTGGAACAGCTGCAAACCATCCTTGCAACACTTCACACGATTCCGTTTTTGGTCAAGCGTGAGCAATCGCGGCACCCATCTTGCGGATAGCTTTCTCATGTCCAAATGTTTATGCAAAATATTATGTACCCGTTCAGTCGAGATGCCCACAGCACTAGCAATCTTACGCACCTTAACTCTCCTGTCATCCATCACCATATCATGGATTTGATCAATGATTTCTGGAGTCGTAACCTCCACAGGCCGTCCAGAACGTTCAGCGTCACTTGTGCCCATATGGCCAGTCCGAAAATTTTGAAACCACTTATAAACTGTTCTAATCGAAGGTGCAGAGTCACCATAATGTTTATCAAGCTTCTCTTTAGTCTCCTGAGGCGTTTTGCCTTTCATAAAGTAATGTTTAATCACCACACGAAATTCTTTTTCGTCCATTTCTTGAAAATCACTCGACTTCCTTGATTCACACGAATGCCAAACACAAAGAAATAGACCAATATGGCTGAAACTTGGTGTGCGTTCATTCAAGAGATGCTACTAACTAAACATGACCTCGATACGCGCCGGTGGTGCCATCTCTGGGACTTTGCACGGACTTTTCAAACCAGCCTCGTAGTTAGTGCACGATATCCACTGCTGATTTCAGTGACACAAATTTCCTTACTAACTTCAGATTTATCTGTCAAATCTTTTTGGGTTTCACTGCTAAACATCGGCATGTTTTATTTTTTCTTTTTATCACGGACATGTTTTTTTACCTAACTAATAGTGTAAAACACACTTGAAGTGTCAAAAAATTATTGACTAAATATTGAGTGTCAAGAAAGGAAAATGAGTTTTTCATTTACATCCTGTAGATCGATACCCGATAGATTCTCTTCCTCTATATATATATATATATATATATATATATATATAAAGGGGAGATTCAATCAGCCAGTCAGAGAATTGTTAATGGAGTGGTCATACAACAATAATTTAAAATTCCCTAAGCCCGTAACCCGGTATGAGAGCTTACTTATTCAATTCCCAAATAAAATATCTGTGGCTCAAATAGACCAAATAAATTTATTAAGAGTAAAATTAGACTACAAACTAACATGGAAGTACATATATTAGAAATATGTAAAAAAATAAATTCATTACCATATCTCTTTAGACAACTGAGACCAATAGTCAAAAACACTACACTTCTTACTTTATACTATGGCCAAGTTTATTCTAGACTATCTTACGGAATTGTATGTTGGGGGTAATTCTGCACATATTCAACAGTTATTTGTTTGTCAAAAAATATAGTAACAATTATGGCTAAAGCCCCACCAAGGATATCTTGTAGGAACCTATTTATTAATTATAATGTTTTGACTTGCTATGGAATATATTTTTTTTTGCAGCGCTGTGTATGTTAAAAGATATAATGAAAAATTCACGGTCCGTGATTATGTTCATTCTTACAACACTCGGCAAGCAGACGAACTTCACAAGCCCCTATGTAGGTTGTCAGCTACTAATAATGGTCCGCAATGTATGTTGATTCGGATATACAATAAACTTTCAAAAAAACTAACGGGAATCTCATCTCTAAGTAAATTTAAATCAGAGCTAAGACGATACTTGGTACCTAAAGCACATTACTCATTGAATGAGTTCTTTATCTGGGTTAAGATTGTTGATACCCAGATGTGAATAATGTAATGATTACTATTTTTTTACGTTTGTATGTTACATGTATTTTTAATTGTTTTTGACGTATCCTATACTATGTCTTTGTGCTATATTGTGCATCTACAGTCCCTGGCCAAATTATTAGACGCACTGCAAGATTTCATGTAAAATATTAATTACCGAGTAATATTGTACTGTTTTATTATTTTAAATTAATTTGTTTTTTATTTTTATATTATCCAATCAATTACCTATTTAATTGACATAAATAAAACAGCATTAATTTAGAAAAGCATAAGTTTATTAAGTTTTAAAGAAAAGTGAAATTAATGTTAGTAAAAGTCAATATTTAGTTGAGCCACCTTTAGCCGTTATCAAAGCTTTAATTCTGCGCGGCATGCTATCAATGCAAGATTGTACTGTCTCCTGCATTTGAGGATGATGATTCCACACATGAATAATCTTTTCTAGGAGCTGGGTTTTGTTGGTAATCACATCTTTAGCCACTTCTCTTTTCATCAGCTCCCACACATTTTCAATGGGCTATTACCCGGCCAATCCAACAGAGGGATATTTTTTTTCTGCCAAAAAAGCTTTAACAGACCGAGCAGTGTGGCAGGGAGCTCCATCTTGCATAAAAGTGAATGGTTTCCCATTTGGAAACCATTCTCTGAGCTGCGGAATCAACCGATTTTGTAATACTTCTTTGTACTGATCTTGCCTCATTATTCCTTTGACGACGTACAGACGTCCAGTGCCCTTGCCGCTGATGACTGACCAAATCATCACTTTGGTGGGATGTTTAACCGTCGGGACGACACAATCAGGATGAAACTTTTCTCCATGACGACGACGCACATACTGAGCTTTATTCTGCAAAATTTCGAATGTGCTTTCACCACTGAAGCAGACCTGTCAAAAATAGGAAAAAATATATAAAGTTCCATGTTTATTTGTTTTATTTAACTGAAAATGATAATAATGTATCAATTATTGATTAAATTGCTGTATCTTACCGATCTCCAGAAGTCCACATCTTTGTCTTGCCATTATTTGGCCCACTTCAGGCGCTTTGCTTTCATTGCAGCTGTTAACTTGGGCTTCCTGGCGGGGTGACAGGCCTTAAAATCTAATTCTTTCAATTTTCTTCGAATAGTACGCTCAGAAGCATTTACGCTAGCATCCTGGAGTTGTGATTTTATTACCTTTGTGGTAGCAAATCTGTTTTCTACACAAATTTTCTTCAAACATCTCTCTGACCGTGGAGTGAAAATTGGTTTTTTCCTAACTACCGCATCTTTTCTTTCTTTTCGGGCTTAATTCCTTCCCTGACTCAATTTTCTTTTTTATGCGTCGTACACTAGCTTCAGAAACCTCCAATTTTCGTAATATTTCTCGGTTTGTAAATATTTTCGCAATCACAAGGGCCTTCACTTCAGCTTTTTTACGTGGTGAAAGATCGCCTTTTTACCCATAATGAAAATAGTCTAATTACTTTTTTAAAACACTGCATACAAAATAAACTAATAACTGAGTAGTATAAAACTGTTAAACAAACAATCACAGTCCATAAAGCCACATAAACACGTCCGTACCTGACTCGATTCCGATCGCGACTGATACAGGTTTGTACTTATTTACGTTCATGTATCACTTTGTCAACACAGTGTTACCATATGTTAAAAATAAATACAAATATGTAGTCTGCAACAATTCTTTTAAATAAAAATCAATAATATTGCAGTTTAAATATACCATTATTGCATAAAAACTCTTAAGAAACATAAAATTACTAAAAAAAATACAGTGCGTCTAATAATTTGGCCAGGGACTGTATATCAGTCGAAAAGGAAATAAATATTTATTTATTTATTTATTTATATATATATATATATATATATATATATATATATATATATATATATATATATATATGTTATATATATATATATATATATATATATATATATATATATATACATATATACATATATACATATATACATATATACATATATACATATATACATATATATATATATATATATATATATATATATATATATATATATATATATATATATATACGAGGCTGGTTTGAAAAGTCCGTGCAAAAATAAAAACTACTTATGTGTTTGGGGTAAACCTTTTTTATTTTTCGACATAGTCTCCTTTTAGGCTTATACACTTCGTCCAACGATGTTCTAGCTTGTTGATCCCTTCCGAATAATAGGATTTGTCCAAGTCTGCAAAATATCCATTAGTGTCTGCAATCACCTCCTCTTTTGAATAAAATCTTTGTCCCGCCAGCCATTTCTTCAAATTGGGGAACAAATAGTAGTCCGAGGGAGCCAAGTCTGGAGAATAGGGGGGATGTAAAACCCATCTTGCGGATAGCTTTCTCATGTCCAAATGTTTATGCAAAATATTATGTACCCGTTCAGTCGAGATGCCCACAGCACTAGCAATCTCACGCACCTTAACTCTTCTGTCATCCATCACCATATCATGGATTTGATCAATGATTTCTGGAGTCGTAACCTCCACAGGCCGTCCAGAACGTTCAGCGTCACTTGTGCCCATATGGCCAGTCCGAAAATTTTGAAACCACTTATAAACTGTTCTAATCGAAGGTACAGAGTCACCAAAATGTTTATCAAGCTTCTCTTTAGTCTCCTGAAGCATTTTACCTTTCATAAAGTAATGTTTAATCACCACACGAAATTCTTTTTCATCCATTTCTTGAAAATCACTCGACTTCCTTGATTCACACGAATGCCAAACACAAAGAAATAGACCAATATGGCTGAAACTTGGTGTGCGTTCATTCAAGAGATGCTACTAACTAAACATGACCTCGATACGCGCCGGTGGTGCATTAAAGATAACATATTATAAAATAATATAATATAAGGAAAAATAAATTGCATGATTTACGCTACAATCTGGACTGATATTTTTGTTCAGCAGGTGATTAATGTAAACAAGAAAAAAAATCGGAGGTAACATGGAACTCTATGGGATGCCGACTTTGATAAAATGAAAGTGTGGAAAAAAAATCTATATATTAACGAAAAAATGTATCAAAACTGAGAATAGGAGAAAAAACACGCCAAATTCCAGAAAACCAACGGGAGGAAGTTGAAAAATCTTGCTAATTTCGCTACTACATATAATATACTTGCTCTAACAGCATGATAGCGAGCACAAAAATAGGAGTTCTTTTTTAGAAGAGGCAGCTTAAACAGATGTAAAATATATTACATTTAATTTGTTATTTCAGTAGTAAATCCCAGTATTATTTGAAATAACACTGTACAGTAATACCCCGCTTTACGCGAGGGATACGTTCCGAAAAAATCGCGTTAACTGAAATTCGCGTATATCGAGGTTTATGATTAAACATAGTCAAAATTTAATACAAAAAAATACAAATCATTTTAATCAATCACTTTAATTCTAAGAACACTTTATGCAATACATACTCTTATTTTTTACGGAAAAATACATCTATTGTCTTTTGGGTAACGTTTTGTTTACGTTCTTGTAAAATACGTTCATAACACCCAACACTGTTTTTAATTGTTTGACACACGGTCAAGACACGGTCATCATTATTGTCTATACTCTGCAATATGTCCAAACCTGAATAAATTTTTGAAAGTGCATTTTGTATTTCCCCTGAAGATAAAACTTTCTCTTCTACTTGTTCTTCCTCATCGTAGATAGGATTATTCTGTAACTCGATCAGATCTTCATTGCTAATAGGATCGTCGTGCGTTGCTACAAGTTCTACGAGATCTTCTACCGTGACATCTTCAAGTTCAGACCCCTCAATCATTGCAGCAATGTCTTCAAGCACTTGTCTCTGCATCTGGACAATTCTTCTAGGTGCTTCCACTACATCTGGCCAAAGATTACGCCACACCCCATTCATACAACTCATTTTAACTTCCTTCCAAGCCTCTTCTATGTTGTGAATAGACTTCATAATGTTGTATGACTTCCACCACTCTCGCATAGACTGTCTTCCTTCCCCGTCAGTTTCATGAATTAGTTGGCTAAAAGTGCGGCGATGGTAATAAGCTTTGAAGTTTGCTATTGCTCCCTGGTCCATAGGTTGTAATATTGACGTAGTGTTTGGTGGAAGGAACTTTACGTACACTTTTAAGTCTCTGGGCGTATTAAGTGAGGTTGGATGTCCTGGGGCATTGTCTAAGAGTAATATAACTTTAGGTTCAAGCCCATTTCTGTCACAGTATGATTTGACTGATGGGCAAAAACTATTAGAACACCATTCTTGAAAAATTTCCCGTGTAACCCACGCCTTTCTGTTTGATCGCCACACAACTGGTAGACTTGTCTTGTCTGTGCCTCGCATTGCACGGGGTGTTTCTGAATGGTACACTAGTAAAGGTTTCAGTTTGAAATCACCAGTGGCATTACCACCCAGCAGAAGTGTTAGTCGATCTTTCGCAGCTTTGAAACCACTGGCTTGACGTTCTTCCTTAGAAATGAATGTTCGAGATGGCATTTTTTTTCCAGTAAAGTGCGGTCTCATCAACATTGAAGATGAGACAAGCAGGAATTTTCTCTCGTCTAACGAAGTCTTGAAACTTGTCTGGAAACTCAGCTGCAGCTTGAATGTCCGCGCTGGCCGCCTCGCCTGTTATGTGGATATTGTGAAGATTAGAACGCTGCTTGAACCGATGGAACCAGCCTCTGCTGGCAGCAAAAGTCGGAGTGGCACTCCCTTCTCCTTCTTTTGTTTTCAGCATCTCATACAAAGATTTTGCTTTTGTGCATATGAGATCTTGACTTAGTGGTGTGTTCTTCTTATTCAAATCTTCGATCCAGACTGACAGTAATTTCTCCATTCTTTCTAAGATAGATGATCTCGAACGAGAAAGTTTTGTTGCACTTATAGGTGTTGAACCTTCGCTGGAGATTTTAATTTTTTCCCGATTTTTATAAATCGTTCTCACAGTCGATTCTGAGAGTCCAAAATCTCTCCCAACAATTGTTGCTTTGCCTCCATTTTCCATTCTTCTTAACACTTTCATCTTCAATTCCAAAGTGACGCTTTTACGCTCTTTTTTCTTTACAGGCGGCATTTTTTAACGTAGGGTTAAATTATGTATGTATGTATCTCCAATAAATATTAAAACAAAACTGCCAGCCGACCGAACTAACATTACGGAACAAATGAACACACGAAACGAACGAGGAAATCCCCATAGAACAAAGTCGAAGGACAGGGAATTCCCAATTCTTCAAAGAGAATATTCAGAGAAAGCGGGGATCCCCCCGCGACCATAGAGAAGTTAATGACTACATGAGCGCGAAATTTGAAATTCGCGTTATAGTGAAACCGCGCGTAACGGGGTCGCGCTAAGCGGGGTATTACTGTAGTCTATTTTTTTTGGGATGACATTTTTTTATGGCAGCTTCTTTTTGCTCAAATCTATTTGCGCGAGACAGCAGCTCATACGTATCAGAGAATGAGTTCCAGTTATATAAAAATACTGCAGAGTATGTTTCTTTTTATGATTTGAGTATTATTTATTTAAATACTGCTCAGCTCAGTCGTTCATCTTTGCAAAAAAAAGAGAACAGTCTCCGTTATTGAAAATCCAAGACAAATCTCCAAGAGCAACTCGTGAACAAGAGAATAATCAGACACTGTTTAACATACACCAGCCACTTAGAAACTTCTCTTCTGAACGCAGTAGACCTCAGAGAAATGCAGTCCAGCTGAATTCGAGCGACGCAGTAGAGCGTTCCTTGGAAGAAATGATGGTAACGAAGTATGCCTAATATTTTAAATAAATAATATATTGGCATAATAACACATCTATGACCATGCTATATGCTGCAGAAAGTACCACGCCCTATTATATAGGGTGCAAAATACCAAGAAATTTTTAAATGACAGATATACTCAATGCAACAAAATGAGTCGGAGACTGAAGATATGTTCTATTGGGAGATAACTTTGTAATTCTTCTTCTTTTTCAGGTGCCAACTCCTCTGCGGAGCTTGGCAATTATCATTTCTATTTGTATTCTTGAACCTGCTGCTCTACATCATTGGGAAGACGTACATCCGAGCTACTCTCTCAGGTTGCGAAGCCAAAAGATACGCCGTCGTCCAACACTTCTTCTGTTCTGAATCTTCTCTTGCATGTTCAGCTCCAACCATTGATATTTTTATCTTCTCATCTCATGACAGATATTCGATTTTTCACCGATTAATGGTAATTAGGATTTCTCGATCTTTTTTCATTCTTTGCAAGACTTTAACGTTTGTGGCTTTTTCGACCCAAGGTATTTTGAGTATCCCTCTATATACCCTCATTTTGAATGTCTTCAGTTTATTAATGTTATTTTTGTTTAGGGTTCACGCCTCTACTCCGTAGAGCAGTACCGAGAAAACGTAGCATTTAACTAATCTGATTTTTAGATTTAGGCTTATATCGTGGCTTGAGAAGAAGTTTTGCACCTTCACAAACGTTTTATATATTATATATCAAGGATTTTCCACAGCTAACGCTGTCTTCCTTCTCTCAGCCTTTGATTCCATCCGTTTCTATCTTCCCAGTCTTCATCTGTTAGACCCCTGTCCTCCATAGCCTCGTCCACATCGTCTCTCCATGATCGTCTGGGTCCTCCTCTTTTTCTTCTCCCTATAGGGCTCCACTCCGTTATTTTCTTTATCCACCTATCGGACCTTCGCTCCGTCTTATGTGTCCATACCATTTTAATCGTTTTTCTTCAATGGTGTTACTGCGTTCTCTTTGATGTTCATTCTGCTTCTTATTTCTTCATTTGTTATTCTCTCCATACGTGTCACTCTACAACATCTTCTCCAATACTCCATCTCTACCGCGTTATTTTAGATTTCTTTTGTTGATCGTCCATGTTTCTGACCCGTATGTCATTATGCTTTGTATTATTGATTTGTATATGCGTGTTTTGTTTCTTTTTGTAATGTGTTTGTCCCACAGGATCGAATTTAATTCGTCTTATGCATGTCCGCGTTTGTCCTAATCTAGCTTTAATCTCTTCTTCTGATGTTGCGTTTTTTTTGAAATGATGGTTCCTAAATATTTAAATCTATCGGTTCCTTTGATTATTGTTTTGTTATCGACTTCTAGATTCTCCACGTTTCCCTCCTTTGTTGTCAGATATTCCGTTTTATCAAAGTTTATTGCTAATCCTGCTTTAGTGTATTCTTCTTTCAGTTCTCTTGCCATATAACTGAGGTCTTCCTCATCTTGCGCTATGATTATTTGGTCGTCTGCGAAACTTAGAGTATATAAGTAATCTTCTCGTATTGGGACTCCCATTCTACTACATTTTTGCTTCCATTTTTTTAATGTTTGTTCGAGGTATATTTTGAATAGTGTTGGGGATGTAGAGCATCCTTGTAATAGGCCTTTTGATGTTTGGAGTCTCTTCCCTATTTTATGTCCTATTTTTATGTTCACTGTGTTGTTTTCGTAGAGAGCTTTTACTGCGTGTATTAGTTCTTTGTCAATGCCTATTTCTTTCATTGCGTTCCATAATCTTTGTCTTGGTACTGAGTCATAGGCCTTTTTTATGTCTATGAAGGCTAGGTGAACTTCTCTATTCTTTGCCAGTTTTTTTCCATTGTTTGTTTTATAGTGTATATGTGGTCTATACATGATTTTCCGGCCGTAAAGCCTGTTTGGTCTTCTCCAATTTTTCCCTTTATATTTTCCTCTACAATATTTTTAATAATTTTTCCATACAAACGTCCCATAGTCGATATTATGCTTAGGCCTCTATAGTTTGTGCATTTTCTGTGGTCTCCCTTTTTCAATATAGATACTATATAGGCTTTTGACCATTCCTCTGGTATTTTTTCTCCATTTATCGCTCTGTGGAACATGTTTCTCAGCATTCGATGTACTTAATCATTTCATTTACCACACCTCCAGGCCCTGCAGATTTATTATTTTTGAGTGTTTTTATTGTCTTCTTTACTTCTTCATAGCTTAGTTCTATCTCTTTTTTTTTTTCCTTATTCTGTTCTTCTTCAGAGTTCTCTTCTTGGAATTCTTGTCTGTCTTCTGTTAGCAGCTTCTTATAATATTCCTCCCACTCGCTTTCTGGGAGATACTCTATATACGTCTTCTCTCTATTGTTGGTCCTTAATGCTTTAAATGAATGAAAATTTGCCTGCTGTAGGGCGCCGCCGCAATTTTACCTTCAAAGCAGTACGAAATGATCAAACAAAGTCAGGCTTTTTTTAGTTACAGCTAAAAGTATACTTGATGTTAGAAAAAATTAAAAACTTAAAAATACTTTCCCTTTTTTGTAATTTTGTTCCTTAAAAAGTGTCCATTTTTTGCTTATTATTAATCATACAACTTAAACTTAAAATAAGAAAAATATTTAAAGATCGAAAATAAAAGTTTAAGCTTTAAGTATAAAGTTGATTTTATTTAACCATCTAGGTAGTGTAACATTTATTTTTTCTTAGATTTTAAGACCATGTAATGTTACTGATTTTTCACTTTAGATTGTACCTCTTTTCATTTTTGTATCGAGCGGTATATTAATCAGAAATTCCAAGCCGTTCGGTATATTAGTGTGCTGTGCGGGTTTGTGACCGAATCTCTCGATACGCCGGGATTGGTTAAAAATTTGTATCCGCAGTTTTGGTTCCGGCGTAGCCATATTGCCGAGAGAGTGCCCACGGTTTATTTAAGAGTCCGGCGGACAAGAAGAGGGGCTAATTTCCACCGAGCCGCCAAGTAGGCTGTTGTTTCGACCAAGCCGCCAAGTAGGCGAATTTTCCATCAAGCCGCAGCGAGGCTTACTTCGACCGAGTCGCAGTAGAGGCTCATAGCAACAATTATGAGAGCTAAGTAAAGCACAAGTTTTTTTTCTAACGTAAAAGCCGTAGTGGGCGCTAAGTGTTTCCTACAAAGTGTGAAATCGGTTGTGTTCCATCGAAGGCCTAGAAGCCGAAATAAAAACCGTAAGTTACCAGAACTTTCACCAATAGACCTATTCCCGAAGTAGTGCCTTAATAGCAATTTGAACTGACAAAAAGTGAAGTGAAAATCACGATTCTTCGCTTTCGGGGGTAGTCAGGTTTTAGAATTTAAATGTCTGATTTCGGGACTCTAATGATAATAACTACCTGTTAGGCTAGAATTTTTTGTAATCCTTAAAGACACAGAGGTTAGAACTTTTATTTTAAAATCATGACTAAATTTTCTTTTTGTTGATTAAAGCTAGTGTCTCACTGAATACCTATCTTACTTTTCAGGATAATGACGGCTGTACCAAACTGTTTTTTATTTTCAACAACCGTACACCCTTTCAGTATTTTTTCATTTTTTTAGCTGAAGTTAGATCCTTTCTATTTTAAAATGAATGGTGCCCAAAATTTGTACAGCTAAAGCTTTTTAAAAAAAAAATAGAAAATAATTCCAAAAAGACGTACAAAAATTATCTCTTACCCATATCTCTCTACCCAGGAAAACTGAGCTAGCGTTTGTTTAATTTCTTTAGTTCTTTTAAAATCATTAGTCACTCAATTCATTATCAGAAATTAAAGCGGGACTGCAAGAAAATTGCGCTCAAGCGTGGGACAAACAACTTTCCACAGGGTACAACAGTGACGCCTCAAAAAGCGGACAAGTTCACATGTTACAAAATGACGCAGTCTACGTGGGGCGCAATTAAACACCCTTTCATAGGCTACAGTAGAAAGAAAACAATTATTGAAAACACAAAAATTCTAAATTACTCGAAGAAATTAAATGAACTACGTATTCTCTGGCCGTCATACTGGATCCGCCATTTTGAATTTCTCAAATCTGTCATCCAATTCTTAATCAGCACCCCGAGAAATCCCTTAATAGCCGCTTTTAAAATATTTAACAGTATAAAGAAATGTTAATTTAATCATAAATGAGGTTGGGAGCATGATTCTCACTACATAAAACCCTTTCAAGTTTTATTTTAAATAATTTTTTTAAATAACGGTAAAACTAAAAAAAAAAAATAATCTATGTAGTACTTTTTTGTAAAATTTCCCGTTTTTTTCACGTGGTACTATTAGTTATTCGATATCTTTTTTATTTTTAGAGATATTTGCGAAAAACCGAATTCTTCATTTTATTTTCGATTTTGTTGGCTTAGCGTCCACTTTAGAGCAGAAAACTGTATGCTCTGTATGCCAAAATGCAGCCTGTTAACATTTAATGAGAGCTTTTCGTCGAAATTTGCTTCTGACGACGAATCATTTAGGAATAAGAAGTCTTCTATTCACTCTTTGATTTTTGATATTATCTTAAATTTGGTTTTTCTTACTTTAAGAGTCAATTCTCTTTCTTCACTGACTTCAACTACCCTGTCTAAACGTGTAATTACGAAATTCCAATACTATTCTGAGAAAAACACAGCATATTAAACTTCACCATGACAAATAATTTTGGATGCTTGTAGCTTTTACTTGATGGAAATCCATTATAAATATATAATAAAAGACTGTTTTTAGTCAATTTCCACTGGTTTATTTAAATTGCGATGACGCGTTTCGCTGTCGATGCAGCTTCTTCAGATCTACATTTTACACTGTCAAGTTAGGTTTAATATTCACAATTTTATATAATTTCTTAATTATAATATTACACCTAATTAAATTACATTGATAGTATTGGAAAACCCACACAGATTTGGAATTAGGAGAATAAATTCAATAATGGTGAATTGTTTAAATCTACCTGGGCGTTGAATGGACATAATTAATTTATTAAGAACTTGCCTAAGACAAAATTATTTTTCATTTAACAATAAATTCTACAATAATAAAGAAGGGTTAATTATGGGGAGTCCATTAAGTCCATTACTTGCCGAAATTTTCATGGAGAGTATTGAAACAATGATATTTAACAACCATAATAACGATAGTAATAACTGTCTATACTGGTATCGAAACGTAGACGATATAATTCTTTACATAGAAATATCAGTTTTACAATTGAAGAAGAAGTCGAAGGGAAAATTAACTTCCTAGACTTAACAATCAGTAAAACCATGAAAAAAACATGAATTTGCAATATATCACAAACCTTGTCATATAGATACCACAATTCACACTAGTTCTCACCACCCTAACCATCATAAACTCGCGGCTTATCATAGCTTTATACATAGACTAACTAATATCCCCTTATCAGAGGACAATTTTACTAAAGAATTAAACTACATAAAACAAGTAGCCGTTAACAACGGTTATTCGGTTACTTTAATCGATAACATTGTTCGGAAGAAACACCCAACAAAAAGGTTTAAAACTAAACCTTTTAGAGACAATGCAAGTGAACTGATTAAGGACTACAGGTACGTTACTCAACGACCAGGTAGATTTAAACAATTCACCATTATTGAATTTATTCTTCTAATTCCAAATCTGTGTGGATTTTCCAATACTATCAATGTAATTTAATTAGGTGTAATATTATAATTAAGAAAGTACATATATAAAATTGGAACATTAAACTTAACTTGACAGTGTAAAATGTAGATCTGAGAAGCTGCATCGACAGCGAAACGCGTCATCGTGGAAATTGACTAAAAACAGTCTTTTATTATATAATATAAATTATGTTTTATATCTTAATATGCACATTCGTATGCATAAAAGTCATGTTTGCGGTATTACATGGAAATGCAAATCCCGAGGCGTTAATGTAAAAACATTTAAAAAAGTTTACAACTTTATATATTTTATGTCACTATATACCAGTTCGGCAAGAATTTTTAAAAAGGGCAACAAAAACGATATAAAGAGCTATCGACCAATTGCAATACTCTCAACGGCAGCTAAAGTTTTTGAAAGGATTATTTTTAACAGTATATCAACGCATCGTCGCAGTATAAGTACCTATCAGCACGGCTTTATGGAGGGTAGATCTGTCATTAGTAATTTATTAGCGGTAACGTGGGCAACGTCAGATGTCTTAAAACCGCGAAGCCAAATGGATATTGTGTATACAGACTTTGAAAAGGCATTCGATAAGGTCTCATTTACGATATTGTTGAATACGCTGGAGAAGGAGTTTGGATTCCATATGAATTTAATTGAGTTCTTAAAATCTTACCTTTATAATAGTGAACATGTAGTAATGATAAAGGGGTATGGGTTCAAACCTTTTACACCTACATCCAAGATTCCGCAGGGGTCCAACCTAGGACCTCTGCTCTTTTTACTCTATATCAACGGCATCATTGGTGTGGTTAAAAAATGCATCCTGCCTGTTATTTGCTGACGACTTAAAACTTTATTATGAAATCAGATCGCCTGCTGACTGCCGGATTTTGCAGAATGATATAGACAACATTGCAAAATGGGCAATTGACAATAAGATTTACTTTAGTGTAAGTAAGTGTACTGTTGTTTCTTATACTAGAAAACTGAAGCCGATGAAGTTTACATATAGTATTGAGAATGTCCCACTCTTGTTTGAGGATAAGATAAAGGACTTAGGGGTGATTCTGGATTGCAAATTGACTTTTAACTATCATGTAAGTCATACAGCAAGCAAAGCGAACAAAATGTATGGCTTAATTATCAGAAGCCAAAAGATTTTAGAAGTACAAATTGCATAAAACAGCTGTACATCTCCTATGTTAGAAGTATATTAGAAAATGCGAGTATAGTATGGTCACCCTTTTATAATTGTCACAAGCGAATACTTCAATTCATACAGAATAAAATGGTGCGTTACATGCATTATAAACGAACCGGTTCATATAACTCTACGATCTCTTCTACACTGTTGCATGAACGCTATGGGATGGTAACCTTAGAGAAACGTAGAAAACAATATTGCATGGTCTACTTGTACAAAGTAGTGAATGGTCTCATTGATGACCGGACATTTCTGTCAACTTATATTTCAGTATGCCAATGTACACCACAAGAAATCATAGCACTTTCTATATTCCAGATGCAGCCCATAATAACCATCACCTGGGATCTCCATTGTATAATGCTTGCATGCTATAGAATGGAAACCAGAATAGTGTAGATATATTTAATGATAAGTGCAGTCTTTTCAAAACTAAATTGCGTGAGTTGTTTTAAGTGCATGTAGGTTATTATGTAATATTATTTAAATTAAGTTAATTTAAGTTCTGATACTTTGTAACTGGAAAGATCTCTGTGATCAATCTGTAAAGTGCAGTAAATAAATAAATAAATTTCGTACTCAAAAAGCTCGATAAGTTCTACAACCAAATCTGTAGCCAATTGCTTTAAAAACTAGTTCAATTACCATTTATCAGATCAGTCAATAAGTTTTGTAAGCGACATCTATAGAGCATCACTTTAATAAAATAATGAACACCGTTTTGCAGTTTCATATGTCATATGAACACGTCCTAAATTTTAGGTCGATCTGTCATGTCATTCATTATTTATCAGCTGGTTAAAGTAGACGTGTTTGAGTATTTTTTAAAAATGAAAAAAATCGAATATCGTGAAAAAATTCTTTGTTTTAGAAGGTTTATCGGCAATTAAAGAAGTCTGCTTCTTCATTTCCAACTCATTATAAATGGACTCTAGAGTTTAAACGTGGTCGTACAAGTCAATGTTGATCCACGTTCAGGACATTTAAAAACTGCCACAACTGAAGAAACTGTCTGGTTCTGTTATGGTAATGGAAGACCGTCCATTAATCGTGGATGATTTAGCTGAGTCTATAGGCATCTCACATGGATCAGTAAATGAGATCTTAACTAATATTTTGGGTATGAGAAAGCTATTTACAAGATGGGTGCCGCAATTGCTAACATCGGAACAAAAACGCAATCGAGAAAAACTTTCAACATTTGGCTCGTTTAAGAATAAAACTGATTTTGTGTGTCGATTTGTAACTATGAATGAGATTTGGGTTTACCAATATGATCCTGAACTGCGACAACAAACCGCACAGTAAACTGAGCCCGTTTGTTAAGCTCCAAAGTAGCCAAAGTCGTCAAAGACTGTTCTGGGATACAAAAGGAATTTTTTTAATTGATTACCTTCAAACCGGTAAAACAATCACAGGAGATTATTGTGATCCGATTATTTTAGTCAAATGGACCGTGTATCCGTTACATCGTTTACCAATATGATCCTAAACGGCGACAACAAACCGCACAGTAAACTGAGCCCGTCTGTTAAGCTCCAAAGCAGCCAAAGTCGTCAAAGACTGTTCTGGGATACAAAAGGAATTTTTTAATTGATTACCTTCAAACCGGTAAAACAATCACAGAAGATTATTGTGATCCGATTATTTTAGTCAAATAGACCGTGTATCCGTTACATCTCAAATGTTAATAACACAGGCCAACAAAAAAAATATTTGTAAACCAATACATCTAAGTGTTATGTATTTTTGGATGCAGAAACCGTATCTGGTATCAGTTTTTTGTATCACCTACAGTTCTCTCACAATATGACATCGATTAAATTTCAAAATAGGGGAAAAAATCCTCTTCCTGCTTGAAAAACTGAGCAAACTGTTGATCTCTTGTTCTGTAATGGTAAACAGATGTTTCAGATTCCAATAAATATTTTTTTTTCAGCCTAGAACCAAGCAATACTTTTTCCTTAGTCAAATCCAAATCTCTCACTAAATCATTTAACTCAGCTTGTGTAAACAACTGTGGTTTTAAACTTTTTTGAGAACATTGAAACTCATCATCATCCAGTCGACTTTTATTAAATTCGGAACTGGATTCTCAAACGTCATCAATAGACTGAGGTGGCTCAGGGACAGGAAGTCCCGGTCCATGTTCTACCGGCCGATTAGCTGAAGTAAAGTTAGGATAGACAATTACTTTCTTATTTTTGGAGTTATATCCAGAAACATCAACGCTGCAAAAATAACATTCATTTGAATGATTTTCTTGTTCTCTCCATACCATGGGTACTGCAAATCTAAAAGCTTTCTTTTCTTTCTTATACCATTTCCTAAGATCCTTGACACAAACATAACATACTTTGTGAGGAGCCCAACATTTTTCTTGATTACCGATTTCTACACCAAAATATGTAAAGTATGCTTTTTTTGCAAAGTCAGTAATGTTTCTTTGATGTTTTTTAACTACAAACTCGCCACATATATAACAAAAAGTGTTGAGAGAGTTTTTACAACCACGATTAGCCATACTTTGAGTGTGAATTAAAGCACATGGGTTAAACACTGCAATGCGAGGTTATAATAACTGGAAGAAAACAAACAGCTGTGACGTTTATCGGAATTGCCAACCTAATAATAATTTCAAACAGTAGATAGTAACGAAATAATTGAAATAGTTAAAAAATTTAAAAAATAAAATTGGCGGTAAGAATATTTTATCTGAAGGTGTAATTAAATATTCTATAACGTACACGGCTTTTTTTTTAGGCCAATATCATCAATAATAGCATGCTGCAAGGAAAAGTGCCTAACGAATGGAAAATTTCCAAAATTGTGCCAATTGAAAAAATAAAATATACTATAAAACCTGAAGATTCGGCCAATAAATACGCTTCCAAGTGACGAAAAAATCCTTGAAACAGTGATAAAAAAATCAGTTACTGCAATATTTGAATAATAACAATATTATTATTCCAGAGCAATCGGGTTTTAGAAGTAAACACTTATGTGAAACTGCAATTAATTATGTTATAGGTGAATGGCGTGAAGATTTGATGAATAAAAAATACATTGTATCAACTTTCATAGATTTAAAAAGAGCATTTGAAACTATAGACAGAAAATTATTGCTTATGAAACTATACAAAATTGGAGTGCGTGATATAAAATTAAAATGGTTTGAAGATTATCTATCGAATAGACAGCAACAAACAAAAATTGGAAACACGACATCATCAGCGATACCAGTGAATATTGGTCTACCGCAAGGCTCTGTCCTTGCGCCGGTACTGTTTCTCATATACATAAATGACATTAAAGACGGTTTAAAGTACGGGGATGTTAGATTATTTGCAGACGATGCACTGATTGCAATTAGTGATGTTAGTTTAGATGTGGCTATTAATAAAATGCAGTCTGATATGAATATTCTTTACAAGTGGATGTGTATAAATATGTTAAAACTAAATACAGATAAAACTAAATATATGATAATATCACACAATAACTATAATAATAATCATAAATTGTACATAAATAATCGAAATAGAAAAAGTAAACGAAATTAAATACTTGGGTATAATAATGAATTGTAAACTTAAATTTGATGCACACTTTCAATATTTAGTGAATAAAATAAACCAAAAACTTTATCTCATGTATAGAACTTGCCACATCATAAGTGAATACCATAAAATATTAATATATAGAAGCATAATTGAGCCACATTTTATTTATTGTCCTTCGGTATTATTTCTTGCTAAGGATACACAAATAGAACTACTGCAAAAACTTCAAAACAAGGCAATGAGATTTATTTTGCGGAAGCCTAGAGATACGCACATAAAAGATATGTTAGATCGATTAAATTGGCTGAGTGTAAAGCATAGCTTATTTTATTACGCAATGAAATTCATCTATAATATAAAGATAGAAAATTGCCCCGCACATTTGACCGAGAAAATTAGATACGTCAATCAGATACACAACAATACCAGAGGACGAAATGACTTCCGATTAGTGGGAATTACAAATGAAGCTGATCGAGCAAATCTTTATTATAAAGGACTTAAACATTTTAATGACCTACCAAATAATATTAAAAATTGTGAAACCATAAATAAGTTTTAAGCAACTATTATATCAACATTGTAAGAATATGCTTATCCGATAGTTAAATTAGGTTCTAATGAACCGTAAATAAATAAATAAATAAATAAAAAATAAATAAATAAATAACATTTGATTTTACTGCTAACCTTATAAAATTCTGATTTTATTGCCAACCTAATAACATTCGAATGATAAAAAATAAACTTTTGAATATTAAAATGTGAAAAATTAGTGGGCGATACGACTTTTTTATTATTATTTTCTGACTCAGCACACCAAAAAACATAGGAATCAGGTAAAATTATTAAAAAAGTTTTTTCATCGTTGGCCTGTGTAATTCAAATACCTGTACATAAATTTTAAAATATTTTAATATAGTTTCTACATAAAGCTTCCTATAAAATGTAATACGACGCTAGAAAGCTATTTATAAAGAAAAACTTTATTACCTAGCTCATAGAAAACTTCACGTGTGTGTCGTAGGGAAATGTGCAGTAAAAGAAAACTCCTTTTTAGAAAGTTTAATAAGCCTCTCTTGTTAAACTTTATTTTAGAATGAAGCAGGATGTAACTTGCTTTAAATATAGATTTATATTTTCTATTAAAAAGTCTTTCTAAAAATTATTATTATTTTTAAAGGGAACTTTTTTCTGTAAATATTAGGTGTATAAATTAATTCACTACCATATTTGCGGTAACACAATGTTTATTTTGAAAGAGAAAAGAACTCTCGTAAGTCAGACCATCCTCTGGAAAACTATATTGTAATCACAATAAGAAAGATAGTAGGAATCCCTACCATATTTTTAACTTTTAAAACCTGAATTGTTAACTTAAAACGGTCCTTACTGAATATTTACAAGTAGTTCTCCGTTTCATGAGAATCCGATCTATATCAGTTGCAGGAAATGAAGTGTTAACACATGAGTTTAAACAATTGTTAATGCAGAACCTATTTTTACACATATATATTACACTATAAGTTATAACCTTATTTCCTTTAATGGTCAGAACATAAGAGAATCATAATTAGCAATTATTAAAACCTTAAAATTATTAAAATTAGTGAAAAAAAGTGTTTCGCCCATTTTAAAATCTAACAAAAATGGTTATTTTTTTTTTTATTTTTAGTGATTTTTAATTTTTTTAAATGTCGCTGCTTTCAGAAATATGACATACGTATTGAGTAAAAATTTTTTAATACCGACTTAAGGTCGTTTATTATATATATATATATATATATATATATATATATATATATATATATATATATATATATATATATATATATATATATATAGTCCCTGGCCAAATTATTAGACGCACTGCAAGATTTCATGTAAAATATTAATTACCGAGTGATATTGTACCGTTTTATTATTTTAAATTGATTTGTTTTTATTTTTATATTATCCAATCAATTACCTGTTTATTTGCCATAAATAAAACAGCATTAATTTAGAAAAGCATAAGTTTATTAAGTTTTAAAGAAAAGTGAAATTTCTGCGCGGCATGCTATCAATGCAAGATTGTACTGTCTCCTGCATTTGGGGATGATGATTCCACACATGAATAATCTTTTCTAGGAGCTGGGTTTTGTTGGTAATCACATCTTTAGCCACTTCTCTTTTCATCAGCTCCCACACATTTTCAATGGGGTTCATATCAGGGCCAATCCAACAGAGGGACATTTTTTTTCTGCCAAAAAAGCTTTAACAGACCGAGCAGTGTAGCAGGGAGCTCCATCTTGCATGAAAGTGAATGGTTCCCCATTTGGAAACCATTCTCTGAGCTGCGGAATCAACCGATTTTGTAATACTTCTTTGTACTGATCTTGCGTCATTATTCCTTTGACGACGTACAGACGTCCAGTGCCCTTGCCGCTGATGACTGACCAAATCATCACTTTGGTGGGATGTTTAACCGTCGGGACGACATAATCAGGATGAAACTTTTCTCCATGACGACGACGCACATACTGAGCTTTATTCTGAAAAATTTCGAATGTGCTTTCGTCACTGAAGCAGACCTGTCAAAAATAGGAAAAATATATAAACTTCCATGTTTATTTGCTTTATTTAACTGAAAATGATAATAATGTATCAATTATTGATTAAATTGCTGTATCTTACCGATCTCCAGAAGTCCACATCTTTGTCTTGCCATTGTTTGGCCCACTTCAGGCGCTTTGCTTTCATTGCAGCTGTTAACTTGGGCTTCCTGGCGGGGCGACAGGCCTTAAAATCTAATTCTTTCAATTTTCTTCGAACAGTGCGCTCAGAAGCATTTACGCTAGCATCCTGGAGTTGTGATTTTATTACCTTTGTGGTAGCAAATCTGTTTTCTACACAAATTTTCTTCAAACATCTCTCTGACCGTGGAGTGAAAATTGGTTTTCTACCGCATCTTTTCTTTCTTTTCGGGCTTAATTCCTTCCCTGACTCAATTTTCTTTTTTATGCGTCGTACACTAGCTTCAGAAACCTCCAATCTTCGTGATATTTCTCGGTTTGTAAATGTTTTCGCAATCACAAGGGCCTTCACTTAAACTTTTTTACGTGGTGAAAGATCGCTTTTTCTACCCATAATGAAAATAGTCCAATTATCTTTTTAAAAGACTGCATACAAAATAAACTAATAACTGAGTAGTATAAAACTGTTAAACAAACAATCACAGTCCATAAAGCCACAGAAACACGTCCGTACCTGACTCGATTCCGATCGCGACTGATACAGGTTTGAACTTATTTAGGTTCATGTATCACTTTGTCAACACAGTGTTGCCATATGTTAAAAATAAATACAAATATGTAGTCTACAACAATTCTTTTAAATAAAAATCAATAATATTGTAGTTTAAATATACCATTATTGCATAAAAACTCTTAAGAAACATAAAATTACTAAAAAAAATACAGTGCGTCTAATAATTTGGCCAGGGACTGTATATATAGAGTGTTATGAAAATAGTTTTAATATATTGAAATAGGTAATTCCTTGGATCACGTAGGGCAACGTTCAATACCTTTTTCTTCTCAACTTAGACATGCTGGGCTGTTTAGATATCACTGAGAAAAAAAGAAGAAAAAATAAACTATTTACAGGGCGGCCTCCATACATAACCTAAATCTAATTGTATTTATAAAAAATTTACATCTGCATACGAATAAAAAGTTTTTATACTTTAAATTTTTGTCATAAAAAGGTAGAAATGAAACCAATAGTAATAACGTCATAACTACGAATAAGAACCGGTGCCGCGATACTGTAACTACTGTAACCGCGAGGAGATAATTTTATAATGCAACTTGAGCAACAGCTTTTATCACGACAGTTGACAACTTTGTGAGTTGTGTCAGTCATCGGTAAAGTTTTTTTACGAAATTTAAAGTTATTTTTATAATGTTATACCCTTAAAAATGAATAGTGAACTTTACGATACTTATTTTATGTAAATAATGTTTTCATTTTCCTTCTTCCGAAATTTACATCACGTTTTAAATGCTACCGGATTTACCAGTTAGTTATAAAAAGAATTTTTTATATGGTCGTTTAATCAATGAAAGTCTAATAAAAAGTAAACAACTTTTAACGGAAATAGAGTGATTTGTGGCATTACCAAAACTTTCAGCTTTAAATAGAAATTTATTTGTGTAGGTTAGATGTCAGCTATTTTGTGTATTAATTTCTTTGGTTAAAACATTGAATATCAAATGTGGTTTGTTTTTATAGCTTCAGAAGCTTTTCTGAACTGAAATAGATAAAATTTTATTCATTAAATATAGCATGAAGTAATAATAAAAAATATATTAAGCACAACAACACTGTAACAGTACAGGTTCTTATCAAGATACTAGCCTCTTTTTCTCACATAAAATCATTGGCGTACCTGTTGAGAAACCCTAAAACTTTAGGGTCCATTTTCTCATTATTATTGAGAAGCAATATTTTCAATTATTTTTGTGCAGTTACTTTTGATGTAACGATGTGCTAGTTTCAATATATTATACGATTTTCATAACATCCTATATATTTGTATATATATATATATATATATATATATATACAGTCCCTGGCCAAATTATTAGACGCACTGTATTTTTTTTAGTAATTTTATGTTTCTTAAGAGTTTTTAAACAATAATGGTATATTTAAACTACAATATTATTGATTTTTTATTTAAAAGAATTGTTGTAGACTACATATTTGTATTTATTTTTTAACATATGGCAACACTGTGTTGACAAAGTGATACATGAACGTAAATACAAACCTGTATCAGTCGCGATCGGAATCGAGTCAGGTACGGACGTGTTTCTGTGGCTTTATGGACTGTGATTGTTTGTTTAACAGTTTTATACTACTCAGTTATTAGTTTATTTTGCATGCAGTGTTTTAAAAAAGTAATTGGACTATTTTCATTATGGGTAGAAAAGGCGATCTTTCACCACGTAAAAAAGCTGAAGTGAAGGCCCTTGTGATTGCGAAAACATTTACAAACCGAGAAATATCACGAAGATTGGAGGTTTCTGAAGCTAATGTACGACGCATAAAAAAGAAAATTGAGTCAGGGAAGGAATTAAGCCCGAAAAGAAAGAAAAGATGCGGTAGGAAACCAATTTTCACTTCACGGTCAGAGAGATGTTTGAAGAAAATTTGTGTAGAAAACAGATTTGCTACCACAAAGGTAATAAAATCACAACTCCAGGATGCTAGCGTAAATGCTTCTGAGCGCACTGTTCGAAGAAAATTGAAAGAATTATATTTTAAGGCCTGTCGCCCCGCCAGGAAGCCCAAGTTAACAGCTGCAATGAAAGCAAAGCGCCTGAAGTGGGCCAAACAATGGCAAGACAAAGATGTGGACTTCTGGAGATCGGTAAGATACAGCAATTTAATCAATAATTGATACATTATTATCATTTTCAGTTAAATAAAGCAAATAAACATGGAAGTTTATATATTTTTCCTATTTTTGACAGGTCTGCTTCAGTGACGAAAGCACATTCGAAATTTTGCAGAATAAAGCTCAGTATGTGCGTCGTCGTCATGGAGAAAAGTTTCATCCTGATTGTGTCGTCCCGACGATTAAACATCCCACCAAAGTGATGATTTGGTCAGTCATCAGCGGCAAGGGCACTGGACGTCTGTACGTCGTCAAAGGAATAATGAGGCAAGATCAGTACAAAGAAGTATTACAAAATCGGTTGATTCCGCAGCTTAGAGAATGGTTTCCAAATGGGGAACCATTCATTTTCATGCAAGATGGAGCTCCCTGCCACACTGCTCGGTCTGTTAAAGCTTTTTTGGCAGAAAAAAATATCCCTCTGTTGGATTGGCCCTGATATGAACCCCATTGAAAATGTGTGGGAGCTGATGAAAAGAGAAGTGGCTAAAGATGTGATTACCAACAAAACCCAGCTCCTAGAAAAGATTATTCATGTGTGGAATCATCATCCTCAAATGCAGGAGACAGTACAATCTTGCATTGATAGCATGCCGCGCAGAATTAAAGCTTTGATAGCGGCTAAAGGTGGCTCAACTAAATATTGACTTTTACTAACATTAATTTCACTCTTCTTTAAAACTTAATAAACTTATGCTTTTCTAAATTAATGCTGTTTTATTTATGTCAAATAAATAGGTAATTGATTGGATAATATAAAAATAAAAAACAAATCAATTAAAATAATAAAACGGTACAATATCACTCGGTAATTAATATTTTACATGAAATCTTGCAGTGCGTCTAATAATTTGGCCAGGGACTGTATATATATACATATCATTACTAAAATAACTTTGTTTCAGAATTTCAAACATGATTCGCCGTTTGCCATTTAATACACACGGAGCATGGTTCTACCTATTCTATATAACAGGTAAGAAACATAAGCAAGATACTGTTAGTTTACTTAGACAATTCGGGCTGAAATAGCTGGAAAAAACGCGAAAACATTATTTAAAAAATCTACAATCAAATAAAAAATTTTCCAAACTTTTTCCCAAAAATTTTCTCCTGATTTTTCTTATTTAATTGGTGCAAGACACTTCCTATGTACATTACACATGAAATATTACCTTGCTTGGTTCAAAAGTCAGTAAGGCAAGTAGACTTTTGGTCATCACCATATAAAATTAGTAGAATATACTCACCGTTACAATAAACATTTCCTTTCAATAAGAAAATTCTTTTCCTCAAAATTAATAACTTTTATATAACTAAAATTTTATTCATTATTTTTTTATTAGATAGATATAGATATATTTAAAAGAGAACTGAATACGAGGCTGGTTTGAAAAGTCCGTGCAAAGTCCGAGAGATGGCACCACCGGCGCGTATCGAGGTCATGTTTAGTTAGTAGCATCTCTTGAATGAACGCACACCAAGTTTCAGCCATATTGGTCTATTTCTTTGTGTTTGGCATTCGTGTGAATCAAGGAAGTCGAGTGATTTTCAAGAAATGGACGAAAAAGAATTTCGTGTGATGATTAAACATTACTTTATGAAAGGCAAAACGCCTCACAAGACTAAAGAGAAGCTTGATAAACATTATGGTGACTCTGCACCTTCGATTAGAACAGTTTATAAGTGGTTTCAAAATTTTCGGACTGGCCATATGGGCACAAGTGACGCTGAACGTTCTGGACGGCCTGTGGAGGTTACGACTCCAGAAATCATTGATCAAATCCATGATATGGTGATGGATGACAGAAGAGTTAAGGTGCGTGAGATTGCTAGTGCTGTGGGCATCTCGACTGAACGGGTACATAATATTTTGCATAAACATTTGACATGAGAAAGCTATCCGCAAGATGGGTGCCGCGATTGCTCACGCTTGACCAAAAACGGAATCGTGTGAAGTGTTGCAAGGATGGTTTACAGCTGTTCCAGAAGAATCCGGAGGACTTTAAGCGTCGTTTCGTCACTGTGGATGAAACATGGATACATTACTATACTCCTGAGACCAAACAACAATCTAAACAATGGGTTACCAAGGGGGAATCTGCACCAAAAAAGGCGAAGACCGTTCCTTCGGCCGGAAAGGTTATGGCGACTGTCTTTTGGGATTCGCAAGGGATAATCCTCATCGACTATCTGGAAAAGGGTAAAACTATTACAGGTGAATATTATTCATTGGACCGTTTGTAAACCGAGCTGCAAGAAAAACGCCCGCGATTGGCCCGCAAGAAAGTCCTTTTTCCATCACGACAACGCACCAGCACACACCTCAGCAGTTGTGGTCGCAAAATTAATGGAAATAGGATTCCAACTCGTTTCACATCCCCCCTATTCTCCAGACTTGGCTCCCTCGGACTACTATTTGTTCCCCAATTTGAAGAAATGGCTGGCGGGACAAAGATTTTATTCAAGCGAGGAGGTGATTGCAGACACTAATGGATATTTTGCAGACTTGGACAAATCCTATTATTCGGAAGGGATCAACAAACTAGAACATCGTTGGACGAAGTGTATAAGCCTAAAAGGAGACTATGTCGAAAAATAAAAAAGTTTATCCCAAACACATAAGTAGTTTTTATTTTTGCACGGACTTTTCAAACCAGCCTCGTACATATGATAATAATCAATTTTTTTAATTTTACTTTTTAGAAAATCCTATACATCTATCGTGTATTAAATTTTAGCTCCACTGAAATTAAAGTGATAAAATGCATATAGAATATGTTGCAGTTTATACACACAAACAAAAACAATCTCTTAATTTTGAAATTGTTTAAAAAAATATGTTTTTTTTTTTATAATAAAATGAAAATAAATAAATAATAAATTGCAAGGAGATGAGAATGAAACACTAAATTTTTAGAAAAATTTCCATTTTTATTATTTTTATACTTGACACGTGTTTCGCTGAAACATTAGCTTTATCAAAAGTATGGGTATGGAATGAAATAAACATTTTTCTATTTTATAAGTAAATATTTACAGGTAAGTTGTAGCTGAATAACAACGAAACTTAATAATTACACAGCCCCACAAAAAAAAAAGTGGGGTATACTTTTGATGCGATATATCAGATCCGTAGTATTTTTGCCCGCTGATCACGAATCTGACGTCGGAATATCGCCATCACATCTCAATTTTTTTCTAACCTCAAAAAATAGGTAAAAAATTAGTAAAAATTAAGAAAAATATACTCCTAAAAAATTGATTCAAGCTTTTTCATGAATCCGAAGATGTATTAATATGTATTCGGACACGCTAAGCTAATATTCATCGGTTGGATTAAGCCATACAGTTCTGTTTTCTTTCTAACCTCAATAAATCAGACAGATATAGTGCTTCTCGAATGCAAAAACGAATTCTAATTAAAATTCAACCGATTCTTACCAAATTTGGTACACGGGGGTTTTTTGGGTTGCTGATCATGAATCTGAGGTCGGATTTGCAAAATTCAAAATGGCGGATCCAAGATGGCGGACAAAATTTTTGAAAACCAACCGATTCCTACCAAATTTGGTATACAGTTGGGGAATCCTCAAACCTGATACTCTTAAACCCTAAACCCTGAAACCTTAGACTCCCACACCCTGTAACCTCAAAAAATAGACCTCAATAACCCTGTAACTTTAAAAATGAGACCCAATAAACTCAAAACCAGGACTTTTAAACCATATACTCTCAAATAGTAGACCCTTAAGCCCTAGAATTGCGAAGGTTAGACCCGCGACTAACTTTCCTTTTTTTGGCTGTATCTTGTTCTGTTTTCCGCAAATGACCTATTCAAAGGCTTTCTGCCCAAACGCTTTTGAGGACTTGTTCCTCTTTTTAGCGGCCAGCAATAGTCCGCTAGCATATGGTCATCCCATCGTCCTTGATACCGATTTTCTATGATTTTCAGATCTTGGTGAAAACGTTCCCCTTGCTCCTCACTGTAGTCACCAAGATTATCTGGGAAATCATCGATGTGGGAGTCCAGGAAATGTAATTTTAGATTCATTAAGCAACCTAATGTTTGAAAATTTTTTACCATTTTCTGGACTATTTCTTTGTACTTAGGACTTTTATTATTTCCCAAAAAGTTTGTTGCGACTTCTTTAAAACTAAGCCAAGCAGCTTTTTCAACTTTATTCATTTTAGTAACAAATAATGAATCTTGAAACAATTTTCTTATTTGTGGCCCGTCAAATACGCCTGCCTTAATTTTAGCTTCAGAAAATTTCGGAAATTTTTTATGCAAATATTTGAAACATGGGCCGTTTGTATCTAATGCTCTCGTGAAGTCCATAAGTCCAAGCTTACTGTGAAGCGAGGGAATAAGAACTTTTCCTGGATCTACCAATGGTGGAAACAATACATTATTTTCACCAGGAGTGAACGATTCTCTTGTTGGCCAAATTTTTTTTCTTATAATGACGTTCCCTGTCTCTGCTATTCCACAGACATTTATAACAGGGATAAAGTGTAAACCCTGACTGTTGGCCAAGCAATATTGTTACAATTTTCAGATCTCCACAAATTTTTCCAGTTATGATCAGCATATTTTATTTTTATCAAAAGCTGCTTCATTTTTTCATATTGCTCTTCCATAACTGTGGAATGAGCAATCGGAATGGGAGCGTAAACGTTGGTATTTTGCAGCAAAACAGCCTTAATGCTCCGTTTAGGAGAATCAATGAACAGTCTCCATTCTTCAGGATCGTATGAGTTATTTTGAAATTCATCCATTAGGACCTTTTACATCGGTACAATATGAAAGTGACAATTCCTCGTCCATTGTGAAATATTTTCGAAATTCTTCATCTCTGTTTCTATAATAAGAAATCGTAGCTTCTGGCTTAAGTAAATGTCTTTTCTTTAAAAAGGAAGCAAGATGCTCTGAACCATCTTTGGATAAGCCTAAATCTCTGACTAGATCACTAAGTTCTGACTGTGATACGAGTATTGGTTCTGGTTTACGGTTGTATGGTAGAAATTCTTTATCTGTGTCACTAGTATATGATAGGTTGTCACTAGTAACAGTGTTTGAATCTTTTTCGAGAGTCTCAATGTTTTCGGCATGAACTGATAAGGTGAAATCATTTGTTTCCATTACATCAGCATCAAGTGGTTCAGGAGGCGGAATTAGTTTAGTTGGTCTTGTTACTGTCGAAAAATCGTTATAAGTAATAGTGCATTCATACAAAAGTAGCAATCATTTTCACTGTATGGTCTATTCCATATTGCTGGTCTGGAATATTTAATCGCCTTCTTATTGATGTACAACATTATTTTGCAAGAACTGCAAATGATGTGGGTAACCCAATCTGTATCCTGGTGCTGTATTTCAATGTTAAAACAATCCTTATATAAGGTTTTAATCTTATCCGTTATCGGTGACCCCATTTTACTCAATACGTGTTAACAGCAAATATAACAAACTGAATCACTGTTTTTATCGCACTTATGAAAAATCCGTGTACCGTGAGACCGTTTTCTTGTAGCTTTATACTCTACATGAGCCAAGTCACCCACACATGAAGAGCTACGGTCGCTGGATGACGACGGCTGCGGGCCCGCTTTCCCACCCTGACCAACCGCCGATACTGGGTTTCCGAGTCCCTGCATCGTAATTCTCTTTCTTCTACCTGCCATGACGGCATCTAAGCCGTTATCCAGGGACTCTGCCGGCTAGTGGAGTAACACCGTTGCCCACCGTCACCACGTGGAGGTGCCCTGGATGCAGGTAGAAGAATAAAAATCGACCGATGAATTTTCTCGGCGTTCAAAATGGCGCGAAAACATCTGCCATCTTGAATTTTGCAAATCCAACCTGAGATTCGTGATCAGCGACCCAAAAAATCCCCGTATACCAAATTTGGTAAGGATCGGTTGAATTTTAATTTGAATTCGTTTTTTGCATTCGAGAAGCACTATATCTGTCTGATTTATTGAGGTTAGAAAGAAAACAGAACTGTATGGCTCAATCCAACCGATGAATATTAGCTTAGCGTGTCCGAATACATATTAATACATATTTGGATTCATGAAAAAGCTTGAATCAATTTTTTAGGAGTAAATTTTCTTAATTTTTACTAATTTTTACCTATTTTTTGAGGTTAGAAAAAAATTGAGATGTGATGGCGATATTCTGACGTCAGATTCGTGATCAGCGGGCAAAAATACTACGGATCTGATATATCGCATCAAAAGTATACCCCACTTGTTTTTTTTGTGGGGCTGTGTAATTTTTGAAAATTAGGCCACAATATTAGAAATATCCTCAGCCTCTCCGCTTAAACATCAATATCTTTCAGCGGACCTTTGATCTTTTGTATTACAACTTTAGCTACTTTGTTCTGTGTTCCTGAAAAATATAAAATATTTTTCCAAAGAATTTGCGTACTAATAATATTCTATTAAGTTTCACAAAATATTAAATTTCGTATAAATATGCTCCCTGCTGAATAAGCTTTGTTTAAAATTTCTGAAAGCCTGCCGGCAACCTGCTTTCATGAAAATAATATGAATATGTAAAACGTATCTGGCCTGGAGATCTAAAAGTTTTAATTTTTCCTATAGAAAAAATTAACAATGAAACTCTTGCTTAAAGGGTTTTGTATGGGCGATTTTTTTATATATAAAAAAAACTTTGTTATTTCATTTTAAAACAAAAAGTAAGAGATTATGAATTTTTATATGTAACTTTCAAAATTTGTTAAATAAAAAATTATAAACTAATTTTCAAATTTCTTGCTTTTAATTTCTATTTTAATATTGGAAATAATAACCGGTCAAGTGCAAATTCGATTCTAGCAGTGACTGTACCGTACTCTGACTTCACAAAACACACCCCAAAAGAACTAGGAGCCCAGATTAAAAATATGTCGAGATAGATACCGACTCAGCAGGCTAATCAAACCAACCAGAATAAGATAAAAATTTGTTCCTGATATGTGTATATCTTAATATCCAATATGTATTTTCACTTTTTTTCTTGTTCAGTAATTTATAAGAGTTATAACATCTAATAACCACTAAATCAATCCAACTATCTAGAATCTGGTGGTAAAAGTTTAAAACAAATATTATATATATATATATATATATATATATATATATATATATATATATATATATATATATATATATATATATATATAGAAATATATATATATATATATATATATATATATATATATATATATATATATATATATATATATATATATATATATATATATATATATATATATATAGATCGGTCTAAAACGTTCTCCGACGTCTTCCGATTCCTAGTCTCCATTGTTCCCTATCATTCCACAAATCGTCCTCCAGGTCTCTCTCTCTAATTTCCCTGTCAACTCCTTCTCTCCAACTAAGCCTTGGTCTACCTCTCTTTCTGCGGCTGTATGGTTTCCATCCAATAATTTGCTTGGGGATTCGATGTTCTTCCATCCTTTGGACATGCCCAAGCCATCGGAGTTGTTTAGCTCTTATGTCATCTACGATGGTGTGTTTCACGTTCATAATTTCCCGGATTCTTGTGTTTCTGATCTTTTCTCGTTTCGATCGGCCTGCAGCTCTTCGCCAGTAGTCCATTTCTGTTGTTTCGAGACTCTTCTCCGTTGTTTGTTTGAGTGGCCATACTTCACTTCCATATGAGATTATGCTCTTAATGATGGTGTTATATATCCTATGTTTATTTGTTTTTGATATCTGCTGGTCTCATATGATGCTATTCATTACCGATATTGCTCTTCTTCCTAAGGTGTTCCGTTCTTTAATTGCTGTGTCTAAGAGTCCATCATTCGTAATTATTACTTCCAAATACTTGTAAGCTGTGCAGTGTTTAATGTGTTTGCCATTTTCTAAGGTAAGGTCTCTGTTTTGTCCTCCAATACACATATACTCGGTTTTGGCTAAGTTTACCTCGAGGCCCTAGATGTCATATTTTTCTATTAGTTTTCTGCTCATGTATTCTAGGTCGTCATAATCTTGTGCTATTACTATTTGGTCGTCTGCAAAGCAGAGAGTATATAGCGTTTTTCTTATTCAATGGTGTACCCATTCTCTCACATTTCCGTTTCCAGTTCTTTAATGCTTGTTCTAAATAGATTTTAAATAATGTTGGGGACTTTGAAGCCGTTAGAAGTTTTATTTTTTACTTTTACTTTTGCTGTTAAATTGTTATATATGGTTTTGGCCGCCTCTACTAATGTCGTTTCTATGTTGGTTTGCTCCAATGCAGTCCAGAGTTTTCTATGGGGGACGCTATCATAGGCTTTTTTAAGGTCCACGTATAGACAGTGTACTTCTTGGTTTACCGAAACTTTTTTTTCTATAAGTTGTGTTAGGCAGAATAGGTGATCTAGAGTTGATCTTCCTGCTCGGAATCCTGCTTGCTCTTCTATTTCCATATCGTTATATTCCATTTCCATTCTGATCTATAACACTTTGCCATATATTCTACTAATGGAGCTTGTAACGGCTATCCCTCGGTAATTGTTACATTCTGTTCTACTTCCCTTCTTATGTATGGTTGATATTATTGAATTACTCCATTCTTCCGGGATATTTCTTTGGTTTATACATTTTTGGAAAAGTGAGGTGAGGTGTTTAAATAAATTATCTGTTCCATACTTTACAAGTTCTTCGGGAATATTGCCTGGACCGGGGGACTTCCCATTCTTGAGTCGTTTGGATACTTTTCTTATTTCAGTAACAGTTAGTCTTATGGGTGAAGAAGTCGTGTGTATATTATCAAACTCATCGTCACGGTTCCCTAAAAATTTTTCCCTGTCCTCGTTTAATAATTTTGCGAAATATTCATTCCATACTTCTGGGGTTATGGGTGATATTATATCTTTTTTTGTTTCCTGTCTAATTGTCTTTAAGAATTTCCGGCTCTCTGAACTTTGTCTTCCTGTATTCAGTCTATTACAATTCTTTTCCCACGTGTCGTTTTTCCTTTGAGTGATATGCCTACGAACCAAGGCCTGTGCTTCTTTATATGCTATTTTATCGGTGGTTGCTTTTGTATTCAGGAACTTGAGGTATTTTTGTTTCTTTTCTAAGACGAGCTTCTCCGTTTCCTTGTTCCACCAATAAGGTTTTCTTTTATGTCCTGGTTCGTGGTATCCTAATGATTCTTTAGCTGCTTGGTGTATCGAGTTTTTAATATGGTTATAGTGGTCTTGTATATCTTCAAATTCTTTGTTTCCGAACATATCGTCTAACCTTTTCCTGTATAACTCTTTCACGCTATCGTGTTCCAAGCTGTTTAGATTGAATTTTTTTTTCACTCTGATTTTGTTCTGGTTCATTTGTCGTGGAGTGATGTTTCGTATTTTCCGCTCTTCCAGGGAATGCTGTTCTCATTTTCAGTAGGTGATGGTCTGAGCCGCATGTTATTCCTCGATACGCTCTTACATCGTGAACTTTAATCTGTGTTGTTTGTTTTATTATTATACTGTAGTCTATTATTGACTTTAGCTCTCTCGTATTTTGTGTCCAGGTGTATTTGTGTATCTCTTTATGTGGGTAAAACCCACTTAATATCCGCAGATGATTTTGTTCGCATACCTCTATTAATCTCTGTCCATTATTATTAACTATTCCTTCTCCGTGTTTTCCAATTACTGAATTGTTGTCTTTTTTGCACACTCTACTATTCATGTCCCCCATTATTATCAGTTCTCTTGATGTTCCTACTTTTAAAATTTCGTCGTGTAATCGTTCAAAAAATTCATCTCTTTTCTCTACTAGGACATCGTCATTGATTGCGTATATTCCCAAGATAGTGACTATATCCGCAAATACATATATTCAGTTTAATTATCCGTTCGCTTATGGCTTCCCAGTTGGATATATATCTTCTCAAGTTCTTACGTAGCATAATAGACACCCCCTGTTGTGCCCTTTTATCTTTTGGTACTCCACTATAGAAGTGATCGTAAGGCCCTATGTTTTCTGATCCTATTCCTTTCTTTTTAGTTTCCGTCAGAATAGCTATATCTATGTTAGCATTTTTCATTTCTTCCACTACTTCGTTTAGCTTTCTAGAGAGTCCCTGTACATTCCAAGTAGCTAGATTTTTTGTCCGTTTTCGTAGCTTGAGTCGTCTTCGTTGAATCTATCCATTCCGAGGCTGGTTACTAGGATTTTTAACCATTCAGAAGTTTCTCCGAGTGTCAGAGGGTTGGTCTGACGTCTCAACCCCCAATCCTGGAGGGCCGGGTTATTTGTAGTCGAGGTTTTCTTCCTCTAGCCTTTGATGAACCAACACCAAAATACAAGGCAGCATCTTCGTCTGTATCCTAGACAGGAGCTCTTACAGGGTGTTATCATCCGGGCCAGATGAACCCTGGTTTTTTGTACGAGGTTGTTACTCCTCCCCCTCCTCCTTTCTTGTCTCTTGCGTGACAAGACTCCAGGCTTGGGACTGGCATAGCGGAGTTATGTTATATATATTTACTACCTTAATATTTGTTTAATTATATACAAATAAGATCAAATTATTTTGTCTCGGCACCATATGCTTAAAGCAGTAGCTATTAGTCCCGGTTCAGTTCTCAATTTTCGACGAAATAAACCTTCACCATTTTGTCGGTCAAATATTTTTTTTATACCAGATAAATTATCAGACGTAATGTATTCGTTCCCTCAATCTACACTTTATGGAGACTGTTCCAGAATTTTTTCGAAATCTTTTGCTCAGAACCTTTCGTGACAGAGGGGGTGGGTTTTTGGCTATTTTCAAAAGTATTACAAAATATGCGCAAGTATTACATGATATGTATTTGTAACTCGTGTAACTGGTAACTATTTTTTTTTTACTTCCAATTTTATCCCTCAAAACACACCCCTTAAGTTAAAATTTAACGTTCAAATTTACACGGCTCTGATTGGGTCATTAATTTTTAAAGAGTTAATTGATTGATCCGTTACTTTGTGACAGTACATTTTAACAATAAAACTACTTAATTACTTTGTTAAACACAAAAATACTACTTGCAGTAACGAGGGACAACTAACGATGGCGTCCATTCAGTCTAAAATAAAAGAGAATAACTTAATAATAACAAAAGCGGATAAAGGTAACTCCATCATAGCTCTTCATAAAAACCATTACATTCAAAAAGAAAATCCAATAAAACTAAAAAAGATCCAACGGATAAAATTCAAAAACAACTCAAGACCCTGCTAAATGAAACCCTGAGCATTGTGGATAAAAGAGAAAAGTTTAAAATAATAAACCAAAATCTTACCTCACCAAAACTATACGGCCTGATAAAAATACATAAAGAAAATTCGCCAATAAGACCAGTGGTATCGTACAGCAAAACCCCCTTAAAAAATATGGCAACACATCGCAACACCATCTTTAAAGAAATTACACAATTCAATCCAAAATACAACACGAAAAACTCTATAGACCTCACAAATAAACTTAAAAATATCTCCATCCCAAATAACGCCCTTCTAGTTTCATTCGATGTAACAAATATGTTCTCCAATATCCCAAATAAAGATTGTTTAGAAATTATAAAATGTTACAAAAAAAAGCATCAATATAACAATACAACAAGATATATTGAAACTGTTAGAATTTTGTATAACCGGAAATTATTTTCAGTTCAATAATCAATTTTTCAAACAAAGAGATGGTCTTGCCATGGGGTCTCCACTTAGTCCTTTGCTAGCCGAAATTTTTATGTCATAATTGGAAAATAGTCTTCTAAAAACTCAACACGCGAAAAATATTCTCTTTTGGTTTAGATATGTGGACGACATCTTAGTATGTTTCCTTGGAAATGATATTGAACTAAATTCCACTTTAAATCACCTAAATAATTTACACCCTAACCTAAAATTCACACTGGAAAAGGAAACAGATAACAAAATAAATTTCTTAGATGTTACAATTTTGAAGAAAGGAAAATTTGATATCTTCCGCAAACCAACCTTTTCGGATGTCACCATCCCAGCTGACTCAATACACCCTAACTCCCATAAACTGGTAGCCTATAGATCTATGATCCATAGAGCCTTCAATATCCCTCTTAGTAAAAATAATTTAAAAAAAGAACTGGACACAATCAAAAATATAGCACTCAATAACAGCTTCCAACCTAAAATAATTAATACCTTAATAAGCCGTAAACGAAAACAAATCACTTTCAGCTTAATCTACACCGTAAAAGAATACCGAGAAAAGAAAACATTCATACCTCTGACATATTTTGGTCCCATCTCGGATAAAATATTCCAAGTTCTCACGACCGAAAAAACAAGAATAGCTTTAAAACCCGCTCAAAAATTATCCAATATATTTTTCAATGCCAAAGATATAACTAATAAATACAATAAATCAGGAGTTTATAAACTTAATTGTCAAGAGTGCAATAGCTGTTACATAGGCCAAACGGGACGGAATTTTAAAACAAGATTCGCAGAACACAATGCCTCTTATAGACTAAAAAATGAAAAATCGCACTTTGCTAAACATTTCTTAGAAACAGGCCATACTTTTCCCAATATCAATTGTTTACAAATACTCCATATGACACCTAAAGGGTCAAAACTCAATTTCTTCGAATCCATAGAAATTTACAGACATTCAAAGGACCATAATATAAATTTACTGAATAGTCAATTAGACGTAGCAAATTATGTTCTGTTCCAACTGTTTTAACATATAATAGACCAACATCTGTTCATCATATAAACATAAAATACCAAAAATCTGTTTTAGTCTTAGTTAAGCGTTTGACAATGTAGTTGTACTACGAAATCGCGATAACGCAATTGTAAAATCTTTACAAATATATTTAATGACAGTTAACAAAGTAATTAAGTAGTTTTATTGTCATTAATTTCTATATTTGTGTCAAAGAGTAACCGCAAACAAGTCCGAATTTTAGTTCATTTTTGCAACCTTCATAACTTGGAGACAAAAAAGCAAACTTAACGTAAAAGGTTTTAAATTAAAGCTAATTAAAAATTTAGGAGATATTTTTCAATTTTTTTTTATTTAGGGGTAACTACCCCCTATTTTGGGGATTAAAAGTGTGAAAATAAATAAGTTTTTACCAGAAAATGAAAAAAATATTTATGTTGTGTATGGTATTTCATGAAAATCGGTCAAGAATTTCAAATATTTACCTATTTTTGGTGGTAACGGCACCGAAATACATTTCAAACCCCCTTACAGGTAGTTATTATCGTTTAGCGATAAATTTTGGAGGCTTATAAGTCCCATGGTGTCTTCTCAGTATTTTTCTTATTTTTCTAGATTTTTCCCCCCAAAATTAAAAGCTACTTTTTAGGTTAAAATAGCACCAACATGAATTTAAACCCCTTTTAGGGGGGTGGTTATCGCTTATTTTGATTATTTTTTTTGTATTCTTTCCTAGTCTTGGAAGTCATGTTTGTGAGTATGACAGGATCCCCTATTAATTGCGACCTCCTTTTAGAAGGTGGTTTTTGATTGACTATACGATATAGAGTAAAGAATATGTAAATAATTAAAGTGACCTATTTTCATGAATTACACATGATAAAATATTTTTTTCTATTTTCTGTTAAAAACTTATTTATTTTCATCATTTTAACCCTCAAAATAGGGGGTAGTTACTCCTAATAGTTACTCTGACATCGGCTGCTCAGGTGAATATCCGCAGACAGCAGGAGGTCGTTCAACTTAACAAAGACCTGGAAGAAATTGTATCTTGGGGTGACAGTAACCAAGTGGAATTTAACGCTACAAAAACTCAGGCGGCAGTTTTTTCTAAAAAAGTTAACGTTGCTGAACCCGACATAGTTATGCCGGGGCACTCCATTCCCCTAGCATCGTCGCTCAATTTGTTGGGCGTTAATTTGGGAACAAATGTCCTGGCATGAACATGTTGCAGGCATAGCAAGGAGAGCTTCTCAAAAGAAGGGAATATTGTTTCGAACCAGAAAGCTTTACACTCCACAACAACTGTTAATTCTTTACAAAGCTCAAATTCGACCAACTATGGAATACTGCTCCCATGTTTGGGGCTCCGCTCCCAAACATACACTGCATTTGTTGGATTCTGTTCAGAGAAGAGGTGTTCGTCTGATTGGAGACCCGGAACTGATCGGCATCCTTGATTCGCTGGAACATCGAAGAACGATTGGCGACTTTTTTACAAGTATTTTCATGGGAAGTGTTAGAAGGATGTAGCCCGCTTAATTCTTCCCAAAGCGGTGCATGTTGTTCAGCTTGTTACTCCGCGTACAACGCTTTTCAAGTAGTCTTTTATATGGAGAACGTCATCCCTTTGGAATAATTTGCCCAGCGCTGTGTTTCCCACCGAGTACAATTTACAGCGATTCAAGCACAACGTGAATCGCTTTTTCCGCACACATGCCGCTCCTGGAGCGCCTTAGGGACTTCCCCACAGCATGTGTGCTAGACCCATAAAAAAAATGGAAAAATATATCCTTCTAGATCTTTAATTAACTTTAATTAAAGACGTTTTACGTTGCATTTTTGTCTCAAAGTTATTGAGATTGCAAAAATAGGCTAATTTTGCTTTCACCCTTTAATTACGATTAATTTTGTTTATAATTTAATAAAATAAAGAATTTTTCTGTTATAAAATATGTTAGAGTCGCTATTTATTAGTATCTTTCTTTAATTATTTTTTCTATAAGGATTCACCAGTTTCAATATAATAAACGATTTTCATAACACCCTGTATGTATAGTACAACATGAAGATACTTAAATGCAATTGAATATACCCACCGCTTTTCGTTATTTTAAAAAAACCGATATTCCTAAATTAATGTGCGAATATATGGGGACGAGTCAACCGAAAAAAGCAATTACTGACCTCTGATAAATTAGAAGGATGGTCAATTGGGCACTCGCTCGATTTTTCGGTAGATTGTACAGTCAACTGTACTACAGCAGGTCAACAAGTTGGGCTTATTAAATTTAATTGCGATTAATTTTGTTTTTTAATTTAGTAAAATAAAATGGTTCTTCAGATTTTACGATTATTATCGAGAATCGGTTTAAATACTTTTTCCACTGCTAACTCTAGAAACAATCATTATTAGTAAAGTCGTGAGTGCTCTTGAGAGGGGACATTATAGTGACAAAGGAAAGAAAAATTGAGAAAGGTCCGTATACCCTTGTTATTTAGTCTCGTTATGTAATTATAAAGGCTGAAGATTTTTTTTACTTCGCTTGCTAAACGACGTATTGTATTCGTAAAAAAAAATTCCCTCAGGGATGTTTGTTTTTCTTTAGGTTTCAGGCTCCCTAAATCACGAAAAACATGCTCACTTATTCTGTTGATTTGTCTATTTGTCTGCCTGTCGGTCTATTGTCGTGGTCTCCAACCTTTATAATCGTGATCCGCTATATTGGATCAATAAGACCAAAAAAAGGGTTTGAAAAAATATATTTGTTAAGAATTTGATGAAACTGAAATATGATGTTAATCTAAATGTTTTTCATTTAATTAAGAGAAAAATTGGCCGATTGTGAAGCGAGATATTCATAATTAAAGTGCACGTAATTAACATGCAATAGGCCAATGGAGTATTATAAAAGGTATATCATAAGAACTTTTCTTTAAAAAATTAATATTTAATAAAAAAAAATTGGAAAAATTTTGAAATAAAAATAATTTTATTTTATCGATTTGTTAAAAAAATATAAATATTTAAAGCTGATATTTGTTTAAAAGAATAACCGCTTAGTTAGGGACAAATATCATAATTTGACAACGCTGTATGTCGTCATATTTTACGCGCCAACATTCAAACAACATTTAAAATGGTTAACTTTTAAGCAGAAATTCATTTGTAGGTTAACTAATTTATTGAATAAACACAATATATTTATCAATTTTATCTATACACAGCCCCACAAAAAAAAAAATGGGATATACTTTTGATGCGATATATCAGATCCGTAGTATTTTTGCCCGCTGATCACGAATCTGACGTCAGTCGTATTGAGCCATACAGTTCTGTTTTCTTTCTAACCTCAATAAATCAGACAGATATAGTGCTTCTCGAATGCAAAAACGAATTCAAATTAAAATTCAACCGATCCTTACCAAATTTGGTACACGGGGATTTTTTGGGTCGCTGATCACGAATCTGACGTTGGATTTGCAAAATTCAAGATGGCAGATGTTTTCGCGCCATTTTGAACGCCGAGAAAATTCATCGGTCGATTTTTATTCTTCTACCTGCATCCAGGGCACCTCCACGTGGTGACGGTGGGCAACGGTGTTACTCCACTAGCCTGCAGAGTCCCTGGATAACGGCTTAGATGCCGTCATGGCAGGTAGAAGAAAGAGAATTACGATGCAGGGACTCGGAAACCCAGTATCGGCTGTTGGTCAGGGTGGGAAAGCGGGCCCGCAGCCGTCGTCATCCAACGACCGTAGCTCTTCATGTGTGGGTGACTTGGCTCATGTAGAGTATAATGCTACAAGAAAACGGTCTCACGGTACAAGGACTTTTCATAAGTGCGATAAAAACAGTGATTCATTTTGTTATATTTGCTGTCAACACGTATTGAGTAAAATGGGGTCACCGATAACGGATAAGATTAAAACCTTATATAAGGATTGTTTTAACATTGAAATACAGCACCAGGATACAGATTGGGTTCCCCACATCATTTGCAGTTCTTGCAAAATAATGTTGTACATCAATAAGGAGGCGATTAAATATTCCAGACCAGCAATATGGAATAGACCATACAGTGAAAATGATTGCTACTTTTGTATGAATGTTGTATCTAGGCATAACCGAAAAAATAAAAGCACTATTACTTATAACGATGTTTCGACAGTAACAAGACCAACTAAACTAATTCCGCCTCCTGACCCACTTGATGCTGATGTTATGGAAATAAATGATTTCACCTTATCAGTTCATGCCGAAAACATTGAGACTGTCGAAAAAGATTCAAACACTGTTACTAATGAATGTTCTAGTGACAACCTATCATATACTAGTGACACAGATAAAGAATTTCTACCATACAACCGTAAACCAGAACCAATACTCGTATCACAGTCAGAACTTAGTGATCTAGTCAAAGATTTAGGCTTATCCAAAGATGGTTCAGAGCATCTTGCTTCCTTTTTAAAGAAAAGACATTTACTTAAGCCAGAAGCTACGATTTCTTATTATAGAAACAGAGATGAAGAATTTCGAAAATATTTCACAATGGACGAGGAATTGTCACTTTCATATTGTACCGATGTAAAAGGTCTAATGGATGAATTTCAAAATAACTCATACGATCCTGAAAAATGGAGACTGTTCATTGATTCTTCTAAACGGAGCATTAAGGCAGTTTTGCTGCATAATACCAACGTTTACGCTCCCATTCCGATTGCTCATTCCACAGTTATGGAAGAGCAATATGAAAAAATGAAGCAGCTTTTGATAAAAATAAAATATGCTGATCATAACTGGAAAATTTGTGGAGATGTGAAAATTGTAACAATATTGCTTGGCCAACAGTCAGAGTTTACACTTTATCCCTGTTATAAATGTCTGTGGAATAGCAGAGACAGGGAACGTCATTATAAGAAAAAAATTGGGCCAACAAGAGAATCGTTCACTCCTGGTGAAAATAATGTATTGTTTCCACCATTGGTAGATCCAGGAAAAGTTCTTATTCCCCCGCTTCACATTAAGCTTGGACTTATGAAGCAATTCACGAGAGCATTAGATACAAACGGCCCATGTTTCAAATATTTGCATAAAAAATTTCCGAAATTTTCTGAAGCTAAAATTAAGGCAGGCGTATTTGACGGGCCACAAATAAGAAAATTGTTTCAAGATTCATTATTTGTTATTAAAATGAATAAAGTTGAAAAAGCTGCTTGGCTTAGTTTTAAAGAAGTCGTAACAAACTTTTTGGGAAATAATAAAAGTCCTAAGTACAAAGAAATAGTCGAGAAAATGGTAAAAAATTTTCAAACATTAGGTTGCTTAATGAATCTAAAATTACATTTCCTGGACTCCCACATCGATGATTTCCCAGATAATCTTGGTGACTACATTGAGGAGCAAGGGGAACGTTTTTCACCAAGATCTGAAAATCATAGAAAATCGGTATCAAGGACGATGGGATGACCATATGCTAGCGGACTATTGCTGGTCGCTAAAAAGAGAAACAAGTCCTCAAAAGCGTTTGGGCAGAAAGCCTTTGAATAGGTCATTCGCGGAAAAAAGAACAAGATACAGCCAAAAAAAGGAAAGTTAGGCGCGGGTCTAACCTTCGCAATTCTAGGGCTTAAGGGTCTACTATTTGTGAGTATATGGTTTAAAAGTCCTGGTTTTGAGTTTATTGGGTCTCATTTTTTAAGTTACAGGGTTATTGAGGTCTATTTTTTGAGGTTACAGGGAGTGGGAGTCTAAGGTTTCAGGGTTTAGGGTTGGTGGAAAAAGGTGGAATTCTGAATATTAAACCTAAACTTATGTCTATTTATTAGCTTATTTACTAAGTCATCGTCATAACCATTAACTCTACTTATATTTCTAATACGATTCCTTTCTTTATTAAACTTTACTCTATTCAGAGGGAAAGTGACCAAACGATGAACTAAAAAATGTGATGAGGCTAATTTGTGTTATTTGCAATGAAATGAATCATTAGGAATATACTCGTATCTATCTGTTACTGTGTCCTTTCTATAGATGTCAAATTCTAATCTATTATTATTTTTAATAATTAAAATATCTAGAAAAGGCAATTGTCCTTTGTTCTCAACTTCGTAAGTAAATTTAATGGAATCATACCGGCTATTTAATTTATAAAGAAAATCATCAATGTTTGCTTTCTTTGTATCAAAAATCGCGAAAATATAATCCACATACCTATACCATACCCTTGGGTATCAGGTAAATGGCCTCAACATACCTATACCATACCCTTGGGGAACAAACCGTGGAATATTGGAAGCTATATTATTATAATTTGGAGACCTTGAAAAATAAATAAATGCAAAAATCTCGAAGAGAATTTTTTTCACGAATATCATACTTCATTTTATCTATGACGGAAAAAAAAAGATTTTTTTTTACTTCAGTTAAGGGTACACAATTGTCAGAAAATTTTTCTCTTTCAAGCGTGTTTTTTTAAGAAAATTGAGAAAGAAACTAAATATTAAAATTTCCTCAAAGCAATTTGATAGATAATCATCTTGTGAGTATGCAAAAATTATTTTCATTTTAAGCAAATACCCCATAAAGAATATATAGCCCATAAAAGCAGGTATAAAAATGAAAAGTTGGGGAGCTCGCTAAAAATATTCTTTATCACCTTTTTTCGTTAAAAGTAATGTATCTCCACGCACATGATTGTTTACCTTTAAACTGCGTTAAAAAAGTAATAATATTTTATTTAGTTTTTTCTTTTTAGGGCTATCGAAAAGATCGGTACCGGGACTGTGCGCCAAGTAGTATTTTACCAGTTCAAAGCTGATAATATTTACAAAAAACCGGTCAAGTGCAAGTTGAACTTGCGCCATTAGTGTTCCGTATGTTGATGGCTTTTAAAATAAAAAATGTTGTAATGGAAGTATAAAATGATCAGTGACTTCACAAAACACACGCCAAATGAGTTTTCAACAAAATTTATTTCCAATCTTTACTGAAAATTGATGACCTTGAAATTTCTGTTTTTTTTTTTATATACCAGATAAATTATTACAGGTAATGCACTCGTGATAATTCTCGTTCAATCTACACCCCGTGGAGAATATTCGAGAATTTTTTTCAAAATTTTTCGATAAGTACTTTCCGAGATAAGGCAGGTGGACAGCGATTTTTTTCTCGATTTTTTAAAAATAATACAAAGAAAAGTGCGCGCAAGTATTACATTATATATATATTTTTTACTCGTGTTTTCACAAGCTTTCATTTGACACCACACTCGATTACCTGAAAAAAAAACACTTCCGATTTCACCCCCCAAAACTAACCCCTTAAGTCAAAATTTAACTTTCAAAACTACATGGCTTTGATGAGGCTATCAATTCCTATATTATTACCAAATTTCAACTTTCTATGACAAATATTTTCGGAGAAAAAAGCGGATGTGACAGACGGACAGATAGACAGACAGACACCGAAATGATCTTATAAGTGTTCCGTACAGAACACTAAAAATGGTCAAAAATACAATATATTTTATATTCTTTTAAAGTTACCTATTTTTTAATGAAAGTATAATCAGAAAAAGAAACCGGAAGTGACAAAAAATATAAGTTATTACTTAGGCAGGGATGCATCCTGAGCCCCATCTTTTTCTCAATAGTTCTGGATGAAGCAATAA
>CM032455.1:178121677-178124558 GCA_019049505.1 Pachyrhynchus sulphureomaculatus | reverse complement strand
CGGATAAAGTCACTATCTTGGGAATATAACGCAATCAATGACGATGTCCTTGTAGAGAAAAGAGATGGAATTTTTTTGAACGATTACACGACCGAAATTAGTAGGAACATCAAGAGAAATGATAATAATGGGGACATGAATAGTAGATAGTGTGCAAAAAAGACAACAATTTCAGTAATTAGGAAAACACGGAGAAGGAATAGTTAATAATAATGGACAGAGATTAATAGAGGTATGCGAACAAAATCATCTGCGGATATTAAGTGGGTTTTTTACCCACATAAGAGAGATACACAAATACACCTGGTCACAAAATACGAGAGAGCTAAAGTCAATATTAGACTACAGTATAATAAAACAAACAACACAGATTAAAGTTCACGATGTAAGGAGGCGTATCGAGGAATAACATGCGGCTCAGACCATCACCTACTGAAAATGAAAACAGGCATCCCTGGAAGAGCGGAAAATACGAAACATCACTCCACGACAAATGAACCAGAACAAAATCAGAGTGAAAAAAAATCAATCTAAACAGCTTGGAACACGATAGCGTGAAAGAGTTATTACAGGAAAAGGTTAGACGATATGTTCGGAAACAAAAGAATTTGAAGAAATATACAGACCACTATAACCATATTAAAAACTCGATACACCAAGCAGCTAAAGAATCATTAGGATACCACGAACCAGGACATAAAAAGAAAAGCCTATTTGGTGGAACAAGGGAAACGGAGAAGCTTCGTCTTAGAAAAGAAACAACCCCCCCCCCCCCCCAAAAAATACCTCAAGTTCCTGAATACAAAAGCAACCACCGATAAAATAGCATATAAAGAAGCACAAGGCCTTGGTTCGTAGGCATATCACTCAAAGTGAAAAACGACACGTGGGAAAAAGAATTGTAATAGACTGAATACAGGAAGACAAAGTTCAGAGAGCCGGAAATTCTTAAAGACAAATTAGACAGGGAAACAAAAAAAGATATAATATCACCCATAACCCCAGAAAGTATGGAATGAGATATTTCGCAAAATTATTAAACGAGGACAGGGAAAAATTTTTAGGGGAACCGTGACGATGAGTTTGATAATATACACACACTTACTTTCTTCACCCATAGACTAACTGTTACTGAAATAAGAAAAGTATCCAAAACGACTCAAGAATGGGAAGATCCCACCGTCCAGGCAATATTTCCCGAAGAGACTTGTAAAATAATGGAACAGATAATTTATTGTAAACAACTTCACCTCACTTTTCCAAAAATGTATAAACCAAAGAAATATCCCGGAAGAATGGAGTAATTCAATAATATCAAACTTACCAAACATAAGAAGGGAAGTAGAACAGAATGTAACAATTACCGAGGGGATAGCCGTTACAAGCTCTCTATTAGCTAGAAATATATGGCAAAGTGTTAAAGATCAGAATGGAAATGGAATATAGCGATAAGGAAGTAGAAGAGCAAGCAGGATTCGAGCAGGAAGATCAAACTCTAAATCACCTATTCTGCCTAACACAACTTATAGAAAAAAAAAAAACCGGTTCAATGTGTAAGTTGACTTGCACAATTAGTGTTCCGTACGTTGATTGTTTTTAAAAATAAAAAAATTTGTTTGGGGGTATAAAATATGATCAGTGACTTCACAAAACACACCCCAAATGAGTTTTCAAAAACAAAGTTTGTTTCCAATCATTAATGGAAAACTGGTGACACGGGAAATTTTGTTTTTTTTTTCTTTATAACGGATAAATTATTAAGGGTAATGATTATTTTCGTTTAATCTATACCCCGTGGGAGAATATTTTCCAGGATCTTTTTCAAAAAATTTTTTTGGTCCAGTACTTTTTCGAGATAAGATAGGAGACAGCGATTTTTTCACAGATTTTTTAAAAGTAATAACGAAGAAAAGTTATGTGCGCAAGTATTACATTATATATATATTTCTACTCGTGTTTTCTCAAGCTTTCATTTGACACCTCACTCTCGGGGGATGAATTAATATAAAAAAAATTTTTACACTTCCGATTTCTCACCTCCTCAAAACGAAACCAATCCCTTAAGTCAAAATTTATGTTACGGTAATATAAAATGATCAGTGGCTTCACAAAACACAACTCCAAATAAGTTTTTCAAACATAGTTTATTTCCAACTTTACTGAAAACTGGTGATGGACTTGAAATTTTGTTTTTTTTCTATAACAGATAAATTATTAAAGGTAACGATAATTTTCGTTCAATCTATACCCCGTGGTGAATATTCCAGGATTTTTTTTCAAAATTTTTTTGATCACTACATTTCGAGATAAGGCAGGGGACAGAGCGATTTTTCACACGATTTTTAAAAGTAATGACGAAGAAAAGAGTGCGCAAAGTATTACCTATATATATATATTTTTTACTCGTGTTTTCACCAAGCTTTCGATTGACACCACACTCCATGATCTAGTAAAAAATTTTTTTTTTCACCTTCCCCCCCCGATTTCACCCTCAAAACGAATCCCTTAAGTCAAAATTTACTGTTACGGTGATATATAAAATGATCAGTGACTTCACAAAATATACCCCAAATAAGTTTCAACAACTCAAGTTTATTTCCAATCTTTTACTGAAAATTGATGACCTTGAAATTTCTGTTTTTTTTATATACCAGATAAATTATTATAGGTAATGCACTCGTGATAATTTCGTTCAATCTACACAACACCCCGTGGAGAATACTCCAGAATTTTTTAAAATGTTTTTGATAAGTACTTTCCGAGATAAGGCGGCGGCGTGGACAGATCGATTTTTCGCGATTTTTTTAAAATAATACAAAGAAAAGTGCGCGCAAGTATTACATTATATATATATTTTTTTACTCGCATTTTCACAAGCTTT
>CM032455.1:178109177-178116677 GCA_019049505.1 Pachyrhynchus sulphureomaculatus | reverse complement strand
GTCCCTGGATAACGGCTTAGATGCCATCATGGCAGGTAGAATAAAGAGAATTACGATGCAGGGACTCGGAAACCCAGTATCGGCGGTTGGTCAGGGTGGGAAAGCGGGCCCGCAGCTGTCGTCATCCAGCGACCGTAGCTCTTCATGTGTGGGTGACTTGGCTCATGTAGAGTATAATGGTACAAGAAAACGGTCTCACGGTACAAGGATTTTTCATAAGTGCGATAAAAACAGTGATTCATTTGTTATATTTGCTGTCAACACGTATTGAGTAAAATGGGGTCACCGATAACGGATAAGATTAAAACCGTATATAAGGATTGTTTTAAACATTGAAATACAGCACCAGGATACAGATTGGGTTCCCCACATCATTTGCAGTTCTTGCAAAATAATGTTGTACATCAATAAGAAGGCGATTAAATATTCCAGACCAGCAATATGGAATAGACCATACAGTGAAAATGATTGCTACTTTTGTATGAATGTTGTATCTAGGCATAACCCAAAAAAATAAAAGCACTATTACTTATAACGATTTTTCGACAGTAACAAGACCAACTAAACTAATTCCGCTTCCTGAATCACTTGATGCTGATGTTATGGAAACAATGATTTCACCTTATCAGTTCATGCCGAAAACATTGAGACTGTCGAAAAAGATTCAAACACTGTTACTAATGAATGTTCTAGTGACAACCTATCATATACTAGTGACACAGATAAAGAATTTCTACCATACAACCGTAAAACCAGAACCAATACTCGTATCACAGTCAGAACTTAGTGATCTAGTCAGAGATTTAGGCTTATCCAAAGATGGTTCAGAGCATCTTGCTTCCTTTTTAAAGAAAAGACAATTTACTTAAGCCAGAAGCTACGATTTCTTATTATAGAAACAGAGATGAAGAATTTCGAAAATATTTCACAATGGACGAGGAATTGTCACTTTCATATTGTACCGATGTAAAAGGTCTAATGGATGAATTTCAAAATAACTCATACGATCCTGAAGAATGGAGACTGTTCATTGATTCTTCTAAACGGAGCATTAAGGCAGTTTTGCTGCATAATACCAACGTTTACGCTCCCATTCCGATTGCTCATTCCACAGTTATGGAAGAGCAATATGAAATAATGAAGCAGCTTTTGATAAAAATAAAATATGCTGATCATAACTGGAAAATTTGTGGAGATCTGAAAATTGTAACAATATTGCTTGGCCAACAGTCAGGGTTTACACTTTATCCCTGTTATAAATGTCTGTGGAATAGCAGAGACAGGGAACGTCATTATAAGAAAAAAAAAGTTTGGCCAAGAGAGTCGTTCACTCCTGGTGAAAATAATGTATTCCACCATTGGTAGATCCAGGAAAAGTTCTTATTCCCTCGCTTCACATTAAGCTTGGACTTATGAAGCAATTCTCGAGAGCATTAGATACAAACGGCCCATGTTTCAAATATTTGCATAAAAAATTTCCGAAATTTTCTGAAGCTAAAATTAAGGCAGGCGTATTTGACGGCGACAAATAAGAAAATTGTTTCAAGATTCATTATTTGTTACTAAAATGAATAAAGTTGAAAAAGCTGCTTGGCTAGTTTTAAAGAAGTCGCAACAAACTTTTTGGGAAATAATAAAAGTCCTAAGTACAAAGAAATAGTCGAGAAAATGGTAAAAAATTTTCAAACATTAGGTTGCTTAATGAATCTAAAATTACATTTCCTGGACTCCCACATCGATGATTTCCCAGATAATCTTGGTGACTACAGTGAGGAGCAAGGGGAACGTTTTCACCAAGATCTGAAAATCATAGAAAATTGGTATCAAAGACGATGGGATGACCATATGCTAGCGGACTATTGCTGGTCGCTAAAAAGAGAAACAAGTCCTCAAAAGCGTTTGGGCAGAAAGCCTTTGAATAGGTCATTCGCGGAAAAAAGAACAAGATACAGCCAAAAAAAGGAAAGTTAGGCGCGGGTCTAACCTTCGCAATTCTAGGGCTTGAGGGTCTACTATTTAAGAGTATATGGTTTAAAAGTCCTGGTTTTGAGTTTATTGGGTCTCATTTTTAAAGTTACAGGGTTATTGAGGTCTATTTTTGAGGTTACAGGGTGTGGGAGTCTAAGGTTTCAGGGTTTAGGGTTTGAGAGTATCAGGTTTGAGGATTCCCCAACTGTATACCAAATTTGGTAGGAATCGGTTGGTTTTCAAAAATTTTGTCAGTCATCTTGGATCCGCCATTCTGAATTTTGCAAATCCGACCTCAGATTCATGATCAGCAACCCAAAAAACCCCCGTGTGCCAAATTTGGTGAGAATCGGTTGAATTTTAATTTGAATTCGTTTTTGCATTCGAGAAGCACTATATCTGTCTGATTTATTGAGGTTAGAAAGAAAATAGAACTGTATGGCTTAATCCAACCGATGAATATTAGCTTAGCGTGTCCGAATACATATTAATACATCTTTGGATTCATGGAAAAGCTTGAATCAATTATTTAGGAGTATATTTTTCTTAATTTTTACTAATTTTTACCTATTTTTTGAGGTTAGAAAAAAATTGAGATGTGATGGCGATATTCTGACGTCAGATTCGTAATCAGCGGGCAAAAATACTACGGATCTGATATATCGCATCAAAAGTATACCCCACTTTTTTTTTGTGGGGCTGTGTTACCAGTACCTTTAAAAATTAATGGGACTGATTTAATAAAACCAAGGTTCTGCTTGTTCATAACTAAACGCGTTTCTGGCTATTCTCTTCACTTTCGTTGTTCAAATATTTGGTTTTGGTAAAAGAAACATATAGGAAGTATACAGGAATTGATCTTCTTAAACGTATCGAAAAATAAATTTAATTTATGCGATTTGTTCTGAACGTGTAAATTATGGAAATTATTATCAAATACATGATTCTCTTCTATTAAATGTTTGGCATATGACGAATCAGTTTTATTTTTTAAAAAACTTTCATTATGTTCTGAAATTCTTTGTTCGAATGTTCTCCCTGTTTGTGTCCTATTAGTTAATTACGAAAACCACAATTAAGTTAGTAATAGATTTATAGTTTTTCGAGGTTTTATCTTTATTTGAGACCCTCGAGATCAATAAAAGAAAGAATACAAACACACTGCTAAATGACCAACTGGACCTCGGAATTCTCCATCGTTGAATTTATTTAATAATAATTATTAAGTTTCGTTGTTATTCAGCTACAACTTACCTGTAAATATTTACTTATAAAATAGAAAAATGTTTATTTCATTCCATACCCATACTTTTGATAAAGCTAATGTTTCAGCGAAACACGTGTCAAGTATAAAAATAATAAAAATGGAAATTTTACTAAAAATTTAGTGTTTCATTCTCATCTCCTTGCAATTTATTATTTATTTATTTTCATTTTATTTTTAAAAAAAAAAACATATTTTTTTAAACAATTTCAAAATTAAGAGATTGTTTTTGTTTGTGTGTATAAACTGCAACATATTCTATATGCATTTTATCACTTTAATTTCAGTGGAGCTAAAATTTAATACACGATAGATGTATAGGATTCTCTAAAAAGTAAAATTAAAAAAATTGATTATTACACAGCCCCACAAAAAAAAAAAAGTGGGGTATACTTTTGATGCGATATATCAGATCCGTAGTATTTTTGCCGCTGATCACGAATCTGGCGTCAGAATATCGCCATCACATCTCAATTTTTTTCTAACCTCAAAAAATAGGTAAAAATTAGTAAAAATTAAGAAAAATATACTCCTAAAAAATTGATTCAAGCTTTTTCATGAATCCAAAGATGTATTAATATGTATTCGGACACGCTAAGCTAATATTCATCAGTTGGATTGAGCCATACAGTTCTGTTTTCTTTCTAACCTCAATAAATCAGACAGATATAATGCTTCTCGAATGTAAAAACGAATTCAAATTAAAATTCAACCGATCCTTACTAAATTTGGTACACGGGGATTTTTTGGGTCGCTGATCACGAATCTGAGGTTGGATTTGCAAAATTCAAGATGGCAGATGTTTTCGCGCCATTTTGAACGCCGAGAAAATTCATCGGTCGATTTTTATTCTTCTACCTGCATCCAGGGCACCTCCACGTGGTGACGGTGAGCAACGGTGTTACTCCACTAGCCGGCAGAGTCCCTGGATAACGGGTTAGATGCCGTCATGGCAGGTAGAAGAAAGAGAATTACGATGCAGGGACTCGGAAACCCAGTATCGGCGGTTGGTCAGGGTGGGAAAGCGGGCCCGCAGTCGTCGTCATCCAGCGACCGTAGCTCTTCATGTGTGGGTGACTTGGCTCATGTAGAGTATAATGCTACAAGAAAACGGTCTCACGGTACAAGGACTTTTCATAAGTGCGATAAAAACAGTGATTCATTTTGTTATATTTGCTGTCAACACATACTGAGTAAAATGGGGTCACCGATAACGGATAAGATTAAAACCCTATATAAGGATTGTTTTAACATTGAAATACAGCACCAGGATACAGATTGGGTTCCCCACATCATTTGCAGTTCTTGCAAAATAATGTTGTACATCAATAAGAAGGCGATTAAATATTCCAGACCAGGAATATGGAAATAGACCATACAGTGAAAATGATTGCTACTTTTGTATGAATGTTGTATCTAGGCATAACCGAAAAAATAAAAGCACTATTACTTATAACGATGTTTCGACAGTAACAAGACCAACTAAACTAATTCCGCCTCCTGAACCACTTGATGCTGATGTTATGGAAACAAATGATTTCACCTTATCAGTTCACGCCGAAAACATTGAGACTGTCGAAAAAGATTCAAACACTGCTACTAATGAATGTTCTAGTGACAACCTTTCATATACTAGTGACACAGATAAAGAATTTCTACCATACAACCGTAAACCAGAACCAAGACTCGTATCACAGTCAGAACTTAGTGATCTAGTCAGAGATTTAGGCTTATCCAAAGATGGTTCAGAGCATCTTGCTTCCTTTTTAAAGAAAAGACATTTACTTAAGCCAGAAGCTACGATTTCTTATTATAGAAACAGAGATAAAGAATTTCGAAAATATTTCACAATGGACGAGGAATTGTCACTTTGATATTGTACGGATGTAAAAGGTCTAATGGATGAATTTCAAAATAACTCATACGATCCTGAAGAATGGAGACTGTTCATTGATTCTTCTAAACGGAGCATTAAGGCAGTTTTGCTGCATAATACCAACGTTTACGCTCCCATTCCGATTGCTCATTCCACAGTTATGGAAGAGCAATATGAAAAAATGAAGCAGCTTTTGATAAAAATAAAATATGCTGATCATAACTGGAAAATTTGTGGAGATCTGAAAATTGTAACAATATTGCTTGGCCAACAGTCAGGGTTTACACTTTATCCCTGTTATAAATGTCTGTGGAATAGCAGAGACAGGGAACGTCATTATAAGAAAAAAATTTGGGCAACAAGAGAATCGTTCACTCCTGGTGAAAATAATGTATTGTTTCCGCCATTGGTAGATCCAGGAAAAGTTCTTATTCCCCCGCTTCACATTAAGCTTGGACTTATGAAGCAATTCACGAGAGCATTAGATACAAACGGCCCATGTTTCAAATATTTGCATAAAAAATTTCCGAAATTTTTTGAAGCTAAAATTAAGGCAGGCGTATTTGACGGGCCACAAATAAGAAAATTGTTTCAAGATTCATTATTTGTTACTAAAATGAATAAAGTTGAAAAAGCTGCTTGGCTTAGTTTTAAAGAAGTCGCAACAAACTTTTTGGGAAATAATAAAAATCCTAAGTACAAAGAAATAGTCGAGAAAATGGTAAAAAATTTTCAAACATTAGGTTGCTTAATGAATCTAAAATTACATTTCCTGGACTCCCACATCGATGATTTCCCAGATAATCTTGGTGACTACAGTGAGGAGCAAGGGGAACGTTTTCACCAAGATCTGAAAATCATAGAAAATCGGTATCAAGGAGGATGGGATGACCATATGCTAGCGGACTATTGCTGGTCGCTAAAAAGAGAAACAAGTCCTCAAAAGCGTTTGGGCAGAAAGCCTTTGAATAGGTCATTCGCGGAAAAAAGAACAAGATACAGCCAAAAAAAGGAAAGTTAGGCGCGGGTCTAACTTTCGCAATTTTAGGGCTTAAGGGTCTACTATTTGAGAGTATATGGTTTAAAAGTCCTGGTTTTGAGTTTATTGGGTCTCATTTTTAAAGTTACAGGGTTACTGAGGTCTATTTTTTGAGGTTACAGGGTGTGGGAGTCTAAGGTTTCAGGGTTTAGGGTTTAAGAGTATCAGGTTTGAGGATTCCCCAACTGTATACCAAATTTGGTAGGAATCGGTTGGTTTTCAAAAATTTTGTCCGCCATCTTGGATCCGCCGTTTTGAATTTTGCAAATCCGATCTCAGATTCATGATCAACAACCCAAAAAACCCCCGTGTACCAAATTTGGTAAGAATCGGTTGAATTTTAATTTGAATTCGTTTTTGCATTCGAGAAGCACTATATCTGTCTGATTTAATTGAGGTTAGAAAGAAAACAGAACTGTATTGGCTTAATCCAACCGATGAATATTAGCTTAGCGTGTCCGAATACATATTAATACATCTTTGGATTCATGAAAAAGCTTGAATCAATTTTTTAGGAGTATATTTTTCTTAATTTTTACTAATTTTTACCTATTTTTTTGAGGTTAGAAAAAAATTGAGATGTGATGGCGATATTCTGACGTCAGATTCGTGATCAGCGGGCAAAAAATACTACGGACCTGATATATCGCATCAAAAGTATACCCCACTTTTTTTTTGTGGGGCTGTGTTATCATAACACGTGTATTCAGTTCTCTTTTAAATATATCTATATCTATCTAATAAAAAAATAATGAATAAAATTTTTAGAAGTTATTAATTTTAAGGAAAAGAATTTTCTTATTGAAAGGAAATGTTTATTGTAACGGTGAGTATATTCGACTAATTTTATATGGTGATGACCAAAAGTCTACTTGCCTTACTGACTTTTGAACCAAGCAAGGTAATATTTCATGTATAATATACATAAGAAGTGTCTTGCACCAATTAAATACGAAAAATCAGGAGAAAATTTTTTGGGAAAAAGTTTGGAATCCTAAATTTTTTATTTGATTGTAGATTTTTTAAATAATGTTTTCGCGTTTTTTCCAGCTGTTTCAGCCCGAATTTTCTAAGTAAACTGACAGTATCTTGCTTATGTTTCATACCTGTTATATAGAATAGGTAGAACCATGCTCCGTGTGTATTAAATGGCAAACGGCGAATCATGTTTGAAATTCTGAAACAAAAAAGTTATTTTAGTAATGATATGTATATATATATATATATATATATATATATATATATATATATATATATATATATATATATATATATATATATATTTATATGGTAATGATTTTTTCTTGGCTTTAAGGTTATGTGAATTAAAACTTAATTTTACATGTATGTTAT
>CM032455.1:178088077-178109077 GCA_019049505.1 Pachyrhynchus sulphureomaculatus | reverse complement strand
ATTAAAAAGTATAAAGTTCGTGGAGCATGTTAAGAATACGGTGTGTGATTGTGTTCGTTTTAATGCTGTAAAAAAATCCTTAACTTATCTGAACTTCTTGTATTCAACATTGTTACCTGACGTTTTAAATAAATGAGTCAAAGTAGTGGTTCATTTGGAATCAGTGACCCTGTACAGGGTGAGTCAACGATAGAGTAAAGCTCTCATCTCATTTGTTTCGGGAATGACGAAAAAATATTAAATACAATAGTTTTAGGAAATGTTAAGGTGCATAGTTTAAAATTATTTTTGAGTATACAGGGTACTTCCAAAAAGGGTGGCCGATATAACATATGTTTTTTAAATAGAACATCCTATTTTCTAATTTATTTTTAAATTCAGTGTAAAATTTTATAACTTTATTATTAATAATGTTTATACACCTAAAGCTAGTAGTTTTTTCTAATATTCAATTTTTTGTAAAAAAATATTAGTTTTTCAGTTTTGTAAAAAATTGCCAGTAGCGCCATTGTTTCTGAAGGTGGAATACTCATAATTGGTACGAGCGTTCTATAGAGTTGAAAAAAAAATATATGTAAAGAAATTTGAGTTAGATGGTACAGGGTGTTCAAAATAAATTTATGCATTTCGACTATTTTAAATTGACAATAACGCCCTTTATGGTAAGGAAAGTGAAGGAAAATATACTAAAACAACTAAACATGTGTATTCAAGTAGACGGGCATATTTTTGAACATTTATTACGTCATAATAATTAATCATTAGATAAGTTAAACTATATTAAAATTATTATTAACTGTTTGTTTATGTTTTCACAATAGCGTAGTGTATTAAAAACAGCGGTAAAAAATTGATAAAAAAATTCAAAATAAATCGAAAACTATTGGAAATAGGTATATGATATGCTTAATAAAAGTTGGAGAGTTTTGTAAAATCTATCAGAAAAAATAATAATATACAGGGGTGTACCGTTTAAAAAATTTGAGATTTTTCAATTTAAAATAGTTGAAATGCATAAATTTATTTTGAAGACCCTATAGGAGGGGTCGGCAACCTATGGCACGCGTGCCATCTCAGGCACGCCAAGCAATTTTGAATGGCATGCGTACCTATTCAAAGTTTACACATTAATTCTGTAATCTGTGACATGTTTCGAAATTAAGTAAATAATCGAAGACAGTATTACTTTAACGATACATACAAAAAAACGATATATTATATAGGTCACTAGGTATTATTACCAAAAACTACAAAATATATATTTTGTAATTTATAATTTTACTGAATGCATTGGTTTGGCTTTAATTTCGGTATTAAAGACGGCAAACCTTAAAATATACGCCTAGGCAAAAACACAAATAAACGTCCTCAATTTATATCAAAAGAGCCGCTATAAGACCGTTTTTGTTTGACTTGACTTCAATCGTTCTGACGCGCGCCGCAACTCTTTTTATATTGCCGAACTTTAGTTTTTGTTAGATTTAACTTCTAGGCGGCCCTTTGATTGCAATGCGCGTTGTAGATAATAATTTTTGTTCTAAGAAATCTAATAAACATAGTTATTGGAATTTTCTGGAAACATTTTTCTATATATAGCAAGCGGCTACACGTTTGGATCATTTAGTGTAGAAGTAACATCCGTTCCAGTCACTAGTCCTCGAAAAGTTTAAAAATTAAAATTACGTTGCGTTATGGCCGCGAAGAAACAGAAGGTAGACGTTCGATCATTTCAAACGTCATGGACAACAGATTACGGTTTTGTACAGCAAAACGATCGGGCTATTTGTGACCTATGTCGGGAAAGCGTAGTTTTCCGGACATCTAGTGTTCAACGACATTTCCAGATAAAACATGAATCGTTATTTAAAGATAACGCTAATAAAAGGGAGGCAATACAAAGAGCAAGTAAACAATACGAGAAACATTCTTTAGCAAAGTTTTCCAAGGAAAAAATCAGGTAACTGAATGCAGTTTCAAAATTGCACAATCGTTGGCACAAAAGGGTAGGTCGTTCACTGACGGAGAATTTATGAAGCAAACGTTTTTGAGAACTGGCGAGATTTTATTCGACGACTTACCCAATAAGGATACAATATTGGCCAAGATTAGGGATATACCGGCATCAGCGCGGACCATCGCGAGACGAATTACCGAAATGACACAAAATGTCCAAAAACAGCAGAGAGACGCTATCAAACGGAGTTTTGTATTTAGTGTAGCATTGGATGAAACTGTCGATATTAATGACATTGCCCGTCTGGCAATCGTTGCGCGATACTTCGATGATGGCAGTGTGTATGAAGAGCTGATTTGTCTGCTCCATTGCAGGGAACTATAAGAGGAGAGGATATATTTTCAGAATTTGTTAAACATTTTGAAAAGCGGAACATTGATTTAAATAAAATTTTTTGCGTAACGACAGATGGCGCTCCTGCTATGATTGGGAGACATAAAGGATTTGTTTCCCTTCTTATTGAACGCATGGGTCGATCAGTTTTGAATTTTCATTGCATAATTCACCAAGAGAGTTTGTGCGCTAAAATATCCACTGGAAGTTTAAAATCCGTGATGGATAGGGTGGTTAAAATAGTTAACTACATTGTCGGTCGTTCTTCACTGATCCATAGACAATTTAAGGCGTTTCTTACTGCAGAAATTAGAAAGTGCATATTCAGATATACCATTGCACAATAATGTGCGCTGGCTCAGCCGTGGTAAACTGCTCTCTAGAATTGTGCAATATCTGGGCGAAATTAAACCGTTCTTGTTGGAAAAAAATCAAGTGAACTAGAAGATAAGAACTGGATCTGTATGTTAATGTTTCTTACTGATATTACAAACCATCTCAGTGAACTCAACTTAAAGTTACAAGGTTCAGGCAAAACAGTTCTGGATTTATATGAATCCTGGAAATCATTCAAATTAAAAATAGATTTATTTATCAGCAATATTACTACAAACACATATAAATATTTTCCAAATTTAAAAACTTATATCTCCAGTGTCGACGATGGTGTACTAATAGACGAAATTCTTAAATATATGACTAATTTAAAAGAGGAGATTATCGAGAGGGGTCAGGATTTTGATAAATATGGTCCTATTGAATTTAAAAGCTCCGAGTTATGGAACACGAAATTTGTAGAATTAAGAAGGGTATTAGAAGCTGACTGCCAGAACCATTCAAACAAGATACTCAGTTGTTGGATGAGTTTACCAGAGAAATTTATTTGTCTTAAGAAAGTAGCGTTTGCCATGCTTACAGTTTTCGGATCATCCTATGTCTGTGAACAAATTTTTTCCCATATAAGAGTGATTTTAAACAACCCGTACCGAAACAGGCTGACAACAGACAACTCGGAAGCATGTGTGACACTGAAAATAACCAGACATGAACCGGATATAAGAAAACTCTCTAAAGAACTTCAAGCACAGGGTTCACACTAGGTCCTAGGACTAGTATAATAAAATTGTTTGTTAAATGTTAAAATTTTTTTGTAATTAAACCTTCTAAAAGCAATATTTTAAGTTAATTTAAGTTAATTTCTGTTAATTTTAGTTATAGTAAGTACCTATGTCGGCACGCAAAATGTTGTATGGATGAAAACGGGCACCTTTTATTAAAATGTTGCCGACCCCTGCCCTATAGCATCTAACTCAAATTTCTTTACACATATCTTTTTTTTTCATCTCTATAGAACGCTCATACCAATTATGAGTATTCCAGCTTCAGAAACAATGGCGTTACTGGCAATTTTTTACAAAACTAAAAACTAATATTTTTTAAAAAAAATTGAAATATTAGAAAAACTACTAGGTTTAGGTATACCATATTATTAATAAAAAAATTATAAAATTTTACGCAGAATTTAAAAATAAATTAAAAAATAGGATGTTCCATTTAAAAAAACATATGTTGTATCGGCCACACTTTTTTGGAGTACCCTGTATACTCAAAATAATTTAAAACTCTGCACCCTAACATTCCCTAAAACTATTGTATTTAACATTTTTTCGTCATTCCCGAAACAAATGAGATAATGAACTTTACTCTGTCGTTGACTCACCCTGTACATGTATCGCATGGAACATTCATATACGCCCATTCCAAAGGAACGGATTTATTTTTTAACGTTAACTTTTTGTGCTTGAGATAAACAGACAGAAAAAACAGGATTTTGTTAAGGAGAGGCATTCTCAAGGCTTTTCTGTTTCCCTTGTGGTGAAAGCAGTAAAAAGGGGTGCACGAGTAGTGTTTTGATACGCATAATAGAAACAGGCAACAAAACATAAATAATTCTTTTGGAAAAAAGTACGTGTATATGAGGGTAGTCTTGTAAATTTTTAAGATGCTTGAAAGGTTTATGAATACTTAGTTGTTTATGAATATGTTATTTAATTCGTTCTTTTTTTATGGGCCTGGCACGACTGCTGCAGGGAAATCCCTAAAGCGCTACAGGAGCGACACGTGTGCGAAAAAAGCAATTCACGTTGGTCTTGAATTGCTGTAAATTGTGCTTGCTCCGAAAAGATTTCAGTTTTTTGGACTGGAGATCAACAGATCAGAATATACTAATAACACAGCCCCACAAAAAAAAAGTGGGGTATACTTTTGATGCGATATATCAGATCCGTAGTATTTTTGCCCGCTGATCACGAATCTGACCGCCACACATCTCAATTTTTTTCTAACCTCAAAAAATAGGTAAAAAATTAGTAAAAATTAAGAAAAATATACTCCTAAAAAATTGATTCAAGCTTTTTCATGAATCCAAAGATGTATTAATATGTATTCGGACACGCTAAGCTAATATTCATCGGTTGGATTGAGCCATACAGTTCTGTTTTCTTTCTAACCTCAATAAATCAGACACATATAGTGCTTCTCGAATGCAAAAACGAATTCGAATTAAAATTCAACCGATCCTTACCAAATTTGGTACACGGAGATTTTTTAGGTCGCTGATCACGAATCTGAGGTTGGATTTGCAAAATTCAAGATGGCAGATGTTTTCGCGCCATTTTGAATGCCGAGAAAATTCATCGGTCGATTTTTATTCTTCTACCTGCATCCAGGGCACCTCCACGTGGTGACGGTGGGCAACGGTGTTAATCCACTAGCCGGCAGAGTCCCTGGATAACGGCTTAGATGCCGTCATGGCAGGTAGAAGAAAGAGAATTACGATGCAGGGACTCGGAAACCCAGTATCGGCGGTTGGTCAGGGTGGGAAAGCGGGCCCGTAGCCGTCGTCATCCAGCGACCGTAGTTCTTCATGTGTGGGTGACTTGGCTCATGTAGAGTATAATGCTACAAGAAAACGGTCTCACGGTACAAGGACTTTTCATAAGTGCGATAAAAACAGTGATTCATTTTGTTATATTTGCTGTCAACACGTATTGAGTAAAATGGGGTCACCGATAACGGATAAGATTAAAACCTTATATAAGGATTGTTTTAACATTGAAATACTGCACCAGGATACAGATTGGGTTCCCCACATTCATTTGCAGTTCTTGCAAAATAATGTTGTACATGAACAAGAAGGCGATTAAATATTCCAGACCAGCAATATGGAATAGACCATATAGTGAAAATGATTGCTACTTTTTGTATGAATGTTGTATCTAGGCATAACCGAAAAAATAAAAGCACTATTACTTATAACGATATTTCGACAGTAACAAGACCAACTAAACTAATTCCGCCTCCTGAACCACTTGATGCTGATGTTATGGAAACAAATGATTTCACCTTATCAGTTCATGCCGAAAACATTGAGACTGTCGAAAAAGATTCAAACACTGTTACTAATGAATGTTCTAGTGACAACCTACCATATACTAGTGACACAGATAAAGAATTTCTACCATACAACCGTAAACCAGAACCAATACTCGTATCACAGTTAGAACTTAGTGATCTAGTCAGAGATTTAGGCTTATCCAAAGATGGTTCAGAGCATCTTGCTTCCTTTTTAAAGAAAAGACATTTACTTAAGCCAGAAGCTATGATTTCTTATTACAGAAACAGAGATGAAGAATTTCGAAAATATTTCACAATGGACGAGGAATTGTCACTTTCATATTGTACCGATGTAAAAGGTCTAATGGATGAATTTCAAAATAACTCATACGATCCTGAAGAATGGAGACTGTTCATTGATTCTTCTAAAACGGAGCATTAAGGCAGTTTTGCTGCATAATACCAACGTTTACGCTCCCATTCCGATTGCTCATTCCACAGTTATGGAAGAGCAATACGAAAAAATGAAGCAGCTTTTGATAAAAATAAAATATGCTGATCATAACTGGAAAATTTGTGGAGATCTGAAAATTGTAACAATATTGCTTGGCCAACAGTCAGGGTTTACACTTTATCCCTGTTATAAATATCTGTGGAATAGCAGAGACAGGGAACGTCATTATAAGAAAAAAATTTGGCCAACAAGAGAATGGTTCACTCCTGGTGAAAATAATGTATTGTTTCCACCATTGGTAGATCCAGGAAAAGTTCTTATTCCCCGCTTCACATTAAGCTTGGACTTATGAAGCAATTCACGAAAGCATTAGATACAAACGGCCCATGTTTCAAATATTTGCATAAAAAATTTCCGAAATTTTCTGAAGCTAAAATTAAGGCAGGCGTATTTGACGGGCCACAAATAAGAAAATTGTTTCAAGATTCATTATTTGTTACTAAAATGAATAAAGTTGAAAAAGCTGCTTGGCTTAGTTTTAAAGAAGTCGCAACAAAGTTTTTGGGAAATAATAAAAGTCCTAAGTACAAAGAAATAGTCGAGAAAATGGTAAAAAATTTTCAAACATTAGGTTGCTTAATGAATCTAAAATTACATTTCCTGGACTCCCACATCGATGATCTCCCAGATATCTTGGTGACTACAGTGAGGAGCAAGGGGAACGTTTTCACCAAGATCTGAAAATCATAGAAAATCGATATCAAGGACGATGGATGACCATATGCTAGCGGACTATTGCTGGTCGCTAAAAAGAGAAACAAGTCCTCAAAAGCGTTTGGGCAGAAAAGCCTTTGAATAGGTCATTCGCGGAAAAAAGAACAAGATACAGCCAAAAAAAGGAAAGTTAGGCGAGGGTCTAACCTTCGCAATTCTAGGGCTTAAGGGTCTACTATTTGAGAGTATATGATTTAAAAGTCCTGGTTTTTACGGGGTTATTGAGGTCTATTTTTTGAGGTTACAGGGTGTGGGAGTCTAAGGTTTCAGAGTTTTAGGGTTTAAGAGTATCAGATTTGAGGATTCCCCAACTGTATACCAAATTTGGTAGGAATCGGTTGGTTTTCAAAAATTTTGTCCGCCATCTTGGATCCGCCATTTTGAATTTTGAAAAATCCGACCTCAGATTCATGATCAGCAACCCAAAAAACCCCCGTGTACCAAATTTGGTAAGAATCGGTTGAATTTTAATTTGAATTCGTTTTTGCATTCGAGAAGCACTATATCTGTCTGATTTATTGAGGTTAGAAAGAAAACAGAACTGTATGGCTTAATACAACCGATGAATATTAGCTTAGCGTGTCCGAAATACATATTAATACATCTTTAGATTCATGAAAAAGCTTGAATCAATTTTTTAGGAGTATATTTTTCTTAATTTTTACTAATTTTTACCTATTTTTTGAGGTTAGAAAAAAATTGAGATGTGATGGCGATATTCTGACGTCAGATTCGTGATCAGCGGGCAAAAATACTATGGATCTGATATACCGCATCAAAAGTATACCCCACTTTTTTTTTTTTTGTGGGGCTGTGTAATCTGTGAAAAACATCTTCTAAATTTTTGATGCAACTGCACTTTCTGGCAAAATCCTCCCGGAACTGTTTTATCTGTTTGTTGCGCGATTCTTGAACTTCCTCTGACAATTGTCTGATAGGAAGCACTAATGACTTAATTATTTCGTGCCCGTGGATAAGTACTTTATGGACATTTGTTGACATATTATACCACGAAACTATGAATTTACTAACTGTATCTTTCAGCGTATTTTTTGAACTTTTCCACGTCGATTTTTTAAAACCGCAGAAAATTGCTTTCAAGTAACGTGGAATCGATTGATGAGATCTTTATCCACACTTGTTAATTTTGCCGACATTTCTGCGTTTTCAAAAAAATTGCTGAATTGCCGTCATTAGTGTTTCCATAATTTTGCTTTCATTGATCGACGAGAGAAAGAGACAGAAGCTCGGAGTTCCATTTGGGTTGCATAACTCAGAGCCTTAATGCCCACCTGTTCCCGAATAGATGTCGTCCTCTTTCATGTTGGTGGCTCTCAAATCTTCCCCACCCAATAAAGGACACCCTGAGTTATTCAGTCCTGTTGGTCCCCTTATTTTCCGTTTATACTTATTTCTTAACGGCACACAAACGTTGAACCAATCATGAAACTTTGCGAGGAATTGCGTTTGGATTCAGTCGACTTTTTGCCATCTATTTCGGAATTCTCTCATCAATTTGGCAATCGATTTCTTTAAATTTTCTGGCAAATTATATGTATGCCAAGTTTTTTTGCCCCTATCGCTTCAGTACTGGTAATAATTATATTTATGTTATCATGTAATTAGTTTTTGACGAGTAAGAAAATGTCTTTTCTTGTAAAACAAATTCCCATTTTGTCACACGCATTTTATGTAAAAATAAAAAAAAAATGCATACATTTTGGTTCAATATTTTCAGTAATTTTTAAGTAATTGTTGTAAATAGTTATATAAAAATTAAAAAATTCGCAACAATGTACTGGATTTTTAAAGTATTTTTTTCCATTTTACAACTTTTCTTCCATATTTTTACACAATTTTTACCGTTTTGCAACCACTTCGCGATATTTTAAACAATTTGCTACATTGTGCAACAATTTCCAGAATTTTACAATTACTTTTCAAATTTAGTAACATTTTGTTGAAATTTTCAAGTATTTTTCAATTTTAGCAACAATTTTCCGAAGTTGTAAATAATTTTTCTACATGTTGCAACATTTTCCCGAATTGTTTAACTGACTTTATCATTTTGCATTTACATTTACAGAATTTTTAAAGTATTTTCCCCATTTTGCAACATTTACCCGAATTTGTTAATTATTTTTCACAATTTGCAACAATTTCCCGAGTTTTCAAACAACTGGTTAAATTTTGTAACATTATCTCGGATTTTTTAACAATTTTTTTAAGTTTGCAACGCTTTCCCGAATTTTAAGAAGAACGCGTCCATGGCGTCCACGAACACCCTCGCATAAAAATTAACACGTATATCAAAGTTGCGAGATCTAGCACACAATTTTTCGATATTTTGGCAAATAACCGGCAAGTGCAAGTTGAACTTGTGTTCCGTACGTTGATTGCTTTTAAATAAAAAATGTTGTAACGGAAGTATAAAATGATCAGTGACTTCACAAAACACACCCCCAAAGGAGTTTTTTCAACAAAGTTTGTTTCCAATCTTTAGTGAAAATTGATGACCTTTAAATTTCTGTTTTTTTTTTATATACCAGATAAATTATTAAAGTTAATGTACTCATGATAATTTTCGTTCAATTCAAAGAATATTCCAGAATTTTTTTAAAATTTTTTGATAAATACTTTTCGGGATAAGGAGGGGACAGCGATTTTTCGCGATTTTTTTAAAAATAATACAAAGAAAAGTGCGCGCGCAAGTATTACATTATATGTATATTTTTTACTCGTGTTTTCACAAGCTTTCATTTGACGCCACACTCGATTATCTAGTAAAAAAAATTTTTTTCACTTCCGATTTCACCCCCAAAACTAACCCCTTAAGTCAAAATTTAACTCTCAAAACTACATGACTCTGATGAGGCCATCAATTCCTATATTATTACCAAATTTCAACTTTCTATGACAAATAGTTTCGGAGAGAAAATCGGGTGTGACAGACAGACGGACAGACAGACACCGAAATCATCTTATACGGAACACTAAAAATGTAATAAACAATCTTCAATCCATTTCACATTAGATTTCTGTAAGGTTTTTTAACTTAGCTTGTTCTTTAAAGATTTTTGAGAATATTTTCTTAAAAAAACTCAATAATTCAACAGTTTACTCACTTAACATTATGTAAATATGAAATTCTAGAAACACAATGAAATTGTACTCACCTTCATTGCCAGAATTCATTTTACACAATTAAAATTCGTTTACTTTTGCACTTTCTATAATAGTTGATGACGCCTGACGTGCTTCACGAGAGATGCTGCGTGCTACTCGACGCTTCGAAGTGAAATGAAAGTTATCAAATAAGTGCAAGAGAAAGATGCATCTGAGTGGTCGTAAATCATAGCAGACGAATTGGCAGAAGTATTCAAACAGATAAAAATCTTTAAATAGAATCTTTTTTAGTGTTCCGTACGGAACACTTATAAGATGACTTCGATGGCTGTCCGTCTGTCTGTCTGTCACACCCGATTTCCTCCGAAACTATTTGTCGCAGAAAGTTGAAATTCAATAATAATATAGGAATTGATAGCCTCATCAGAGCTATGTGATTTTGAAAGTTAAATTTTGACTTACGGGGTTAGTCGTGGGGGGTGAAATCGGAAGTGAAAAAAAAATTTTTTTACTGGGTCATCGAGTATGGTGTCAAATGAAAGCTTGTGAAAACACGAGTAAAAATATATATATAATGTAATACTTGTGCGCACTTTTCTTTGTATTATTTTTAAAAAATCGCGAAAAATCGCTGTCTACCCGCCTTATCTCGAATAGAATTGAAAAAAATTGTAGAATATTCTCCACGGGGTGTAGATTGAACGAAAATTATCACGAGTGCATTACCTTTAATAATTTATCTGGTGTATAAAAAAAAACATCAGGTCATCAGTAGAGACAGGATTATATGCATTTGCATATTTTCATATGCATTTGCATATTTAGACCATTCTCACCGATTATTGCATATTTTACCCAAAATCTAGTAATGACGCATATTTTCCCTATATTTACAATATTTCTCGGTATTACTAGGCAATTAAATTGCCGTCTGGAACCGATCTTATCGCCGGAACATTACCTGCAATAGTATAAACATCGATTAGGTTATAGTGCCAAGGGAATACCCAAAATTACGACGGTAGTCCTTTTTTGCAATTTTGAACGTGTTATGTTAAAGTTTAACGTGTACCATACCACCCGCAAAAAAAAATGTCTCTTCGTAGGTAGCTAATTATCCTGGAACATTTACATACGACGGAAATGTTTTATATTGTCGAGATTGCGAGAAAAAATGTTTCGTGCACAAAAAAGTTTCAAATTGACCAGCCTGTTAACACAGGTCTTCATATCGCAGGATTGCAAAAAAAGGCCCACGACAACAACTTATAACAGCAGCAAATAGCAGTGATTCCAGTTCTATAGGCAAACAAAAAAAAACTTTAGCATGGATTCATGTGAAGCATTGCTTGCAAATAATATTCCTCTCCACAAACTTCCAAATCCTACGTTCAAAGATTTTCTTTGAAAATATTGCTTGGATCAAAAAAAAACCAGACGAATCAACACTGCGTAAAAATTACATACCAACAATTTACCAACATGTTCTGGAAGAAATACGTAATGAACTTAAGGATGACATTATTTGGATTTCAGCTGATGAAACTACCGACAGTTGTGGTCGCTATATTGCGAATTTAATTGTGGGTGCATTAAGATTATAGCCTTTTTCTTCCTATTTGGTGGCCTGAAAAGAACTTGACAAGACAAATCATTCTACGATTGCCAGATTTGTGAATGAGGGTATCAAAAAAAATATTTCCTGAATCTTCTGCAGATGAAAGAGTGTTTATATTTCTCTCAGATGCTGCTCCCTATATGATCAAGGCAGCCAAAGTTCTCCAAGTATTTTATCCAAATTTAATTCATGTGACGTGCTTTGCTCACGGAGTCCATCGACTCGCTGAAGAAGTACGATCCACGTTTGGAAATGTAAATAAACTGATTTCATCAGCAAAGAAAGTCTTTCTTAAGACACCTGCTCGCAATAACGCCTATAAAGAAAAACTGCCAAATGTGCCTTTACCTCCCAAACCAGTGGTAATTCGATGGGGAACATGGATGGAAGCTGTACTATTTTATAATGAACATCAAAGGTGTAGTAAATGTCTTCGATAGTGCAGAGGCTATAGCAGTTCATCAATCCAAGGAAGCATTTAACGATTCTGATTTAAAAAAAAAACATAGCTTTGATTAGCACTCACTTTTCCCACATACCTGCGGGTATTAAAAAGCTTGAAAGTCGAGGTTTGGCGTTGACCGAATCAATTCAGTTAATGAATAAAATCCGTCAAATAAACTCCACATTGCCAGATGTATTCCCGCGTAGAATTAAAGAAAAGTTTGAAAATATTTTGTGCAATAACCCAGGTTTTGAACTTTTGTGTCAAATTGATAGTTTTATTAATGGGACGGGTGAACTTTTGCCAGAAACAATAAGGGCTAACATAGCACCCAAATTCAAATACTGCTCAGTTACCTGAGTGGATGTGGAACGGTCTTTTTCCACTTATAAAAATATTTTAAATGATCGAAGACACAAATATTACTACCCAACATTTGGAACAATACCTTATTGTTTACGTGTACAAGAATACAAATGTTAAATAATTTTAAAAAATGTTAAATAATTATATTAATTAAATTTAAACATCGTCGAAAACTTGTTAATTTTATGCTGATTTTAAAATAAAAAACTAAAAATTACTACTTTTATTATTATTTAATATTGCATATTTTGACCCTTTTCATGCATATTTTAAGCATTTTTCATGCATATTTGCATGCATATTTCAAGATTTTTATGTTGCATATAATCCGGTCTCTAGTCATCAGTTTTCAGTAAAGATTGGAAACAAACTTTGTTGAAAACTCATTTGGAGTGTGTTTTGTGAAGTCACTGATCATTTTATATCTCCGTAACAAAATTTTTTATTTTAAAAGCAATCAACGTACGGAACACTAATTGCGCAAGTTCAACTTGCACTGGACCGGTTATTTTACATTATGGCCAGATTTTTGGGTTTTCCGACTACTATGCGACGTGCAAACAAGTGAATTTTACGTAATTTCAACGAAAGTTCGGAATTGACTGATACTTTTACTAAAATGCGTCGTAAACAAAGGGAAAAAGGTTCCCTCTACCGATTTTTTGTTGAATCGCTAGAATGGCATCTGCCAAAAATAAATTATCGCGGACATGTTTTTATTTGGCAGACTGTATACTATGCAGTGATAAGACAATATTTTGAATTACCTTTCTCTTTGATGAAAAAGAAAAGCTAATTTGCCGGAGCTAAAACCTATTAAACATAAAGCGATTGCAAATTTTAACCTTCTGAAACCCTACGTATGATTACCGCCAGCTATATTTTTAGTACAAAGAAGCTTAATAACATTTTACTGAGTCATTAAAAAGCAAGTGTAAGCACTGTGACATTTTATTATGTCTGCTTTGTGAACGTAACCCTTGAACGAGCAAGCAAAAATTAATTAGTCTGTTAAAGAGACTATAATTTAATAAAGTACAACTTGTACAAAATTTCAATAAATAAATTGAGAACAACGAATTTTTGATTTGATTATACCAATAAATACTGTAGTTTAAGTGGCAACGCAAAGTTGTCTCACGTCACTGAACACAAGAAATTATTTTATTGAGATGGTGTAAGTATATATGGAGAGATAAACTATTAATACGAGTATTACGAAAACAACAACTAGTTATTAATCTTTAATTTTTTATTATTATAAAAAATGAACCTGAATTAAATGTATTGCTTTACAAGGTGACTATGTACAAACGTACGGTATTCTGTACATTTGTATATAGTCACCTTGTAAAGCAATACATTTAGTTCAGGTTAGTTCAAGTTAGTTCAGGTTCACATCAGAATCGACTTATCAACCAAAATAAATGACACTTAGATACCGATTAGAAGTAAGCTGAAGTATCTGCGACAAGCACATAAGAATTAGAAACTTACACCAGATGACAAACAGGCAAACAGTAAGGCAATACTTATAGGAAACAGCATAAAAGTTTTACAGACATAAATCCAGGTATTGACTCTAACGCAAGACCTGACATACATTGTGCAACAATTTCCAGAATTTTACAATTACTTTTCCAATTTAGTAACATTTTGTTGAAATTTTCAAAGTATTTTTCAATTTTAGCAATAATTTGCCGAAGTTGCAAATAATTTTCTACATGTTGCAACATTTTTCCCGAATTGTTTAACTAACTTTATCATTTTACATTTACATTTACAGAATTTTTAAAGTGTTTTTCCCAATTTGCAACATTTACTCGAATTTGTTAACTATTTTTCACAATTTACAACAATTTCCCGAGTTTTCGAACAACTGGTTAAATTTTGTAACATCACCTCGGATTTTTTAACAATTTTTTTAAGTTTGCAACGCTTTCCCGAATTTTAAGAAGAACACGTCCATGGAGTCCACGCACAACTTCGCACAAAAATTAACACGGATATCAAAGTTGCGACATCTATCATACAATTTTTCGATATTTTGGCAATTAATGTCTAATAAACAATCTTTAATTCATTTCACATTGAATTTCAATAAGGTTTTTAACTTATTGCTTGTTCTTTTAAAGATTTTTGAGAATCTTTTCTTAAAAAACTCAATAATTCAACAATTTACTCACTTAGCATTAAGTAAATATCAAATTCCAGAAACACAATGAAATTGTACTCACCTTCATTGCCAGAATTCATTTTACACAATTAAAATTCGTTCACTTTTGCACTTTCTATAATAGTTGATGACCCCTGACGTGCTTCACGAGAGATGCTGCGTGCCACTCGACGCTTCAAAGTGAAATGAAAATTATCAAATAAGTGTAAGCGAAAGATTCACCTGAGTGGTCGTAAATCATAGTAGACGAATTGGCAGAAGTATTCAAACAGATAAAAATCCTTAATTAGAATCTTTTTAGTGTTCCGTACGGAACACATATAAGATGACTTCGGTGTCTGTCAGTCTGTCTGTCTGTCACACCTGATTTCCTCCGAAACTACTTGTCGCAGAAAGTTGAAATTTAGTAATAATATAGGAATTGATGGCCTCATCAGAGCCATGTAGTTTTGAAAGTTAAATTTTGACTTAAGTTTTGGAGGATGAAATCGCAAGTGAAAAAAAAAAATTTTTGGTAGGTCATCGAGTGTGGTGTCAAATGAAAGCTTGTGAAAACACGAGTAAAAAATATGTATATAATGTAATACTTGCGCGAACTTTTCTTTGTATTATTTTTAAAAAATCGCGAAAAATCACTGTCCACCCGCCTTATCTCGAAAAGTACTTATCAAAAATTTTTAAAAAAATTCTGGAATATTCTCCACGGAGCGTAAATTGAACGAAAATTATCACGAGTGTATTACCTTTAATAATTTATTTAGTATATAAAAAAACAAAAATTTCAAGGTCATCAGTTTTCAGTAAAGATTGGAACTTTGTTGAAAACTCATTTGGAGTGTGTTTTGTGAAGTTACTGATCATTTTATACCTCCCTAATAATTTTTTTTATTTTAAAAGCAATCAACGTACGGAACACTAGTTGCGCAAGTTCAACTTGCACTTGACTACATTATGGCCAGATTTTCAGGTTTTCGGACTACTATGCGACGTGCAAACAAGTGGATTTTACGCAATTTCAACGAAAGTTCGGAATTGACTAATACTTTTACTAAAATGCATCGTAAACATAGGGACAAAGGTTCCCCCTACCGATTTTTTGTTGAATCGCTAGAATGGCATCTGCCAAAAATAAATTATCGCGGACATGTTTTTATTGGCAGACTGTATACTATACAGTGATAAGACAATATTTTGAATTACCTTTCTCTTTGATGAAAAAGAAAAGCTAATTTGCCGGAGCTAAAACCTATCAAACACAAAGCGTTTGCAAATTTTAGCCTTCTGAAACCCTACGTATGATTACCGCCAGCTATATTTTTAGTACAAAGAAGCTTAATAACATTTTACTGAGTCATTAAAAAGCAAGTGTAAGCACTGTGACATTTTTATTATGTCTGCTTTGTGAACGTAACCCTTGAACGAGCAAGCAAAAATTAATTAGTCTATCAAAGAGAATATAATTTAATAAAGTACTTGTACAAAATTTCAATAAATAAGTTAAGAACAACGAATTTTTGATTTGATTATACCAAGAAATACTGTAGTATAAGTGAACACAAAAAAAATGATTTTATTGAGATGGCGTGAGTAAATATGGAGAGACAAACTATTAATATTACGAAAACAATAACTGGTTATTAATCTTTAATTTTTGGATTGTTGTAGCTTCTACTTGATGGAAATTCATTATAAATATATAATAAAAGACTGTTTTTAGTCAATTTCCACTGGTTTATTTAAATTGCGATGACGCGTTTCGCTGTCGATGCAGCTTCTTCAGATCTACATTTTACACTGTCAAGTTAGGTCATTGTCATTGTCTTTATTGAATTTAAGTTAGGCTATGCCTCTTACTTACATTTATGATAGCTTATATTCCTATACTACTTAACCTAGGTTCTATACAGTAATCCTAATTAACTTAACCTAGGACATTGGGTTTTAATTACATTGGTTGACTAATCTAACTTAACTAGAGCTTAATTCTAAACTAATCTAGAACTTAATTCTAAACTTAATCTAGGTTACAATCTTCATGGGGGTGGGGGAGGGCCATCGTCTTCGTCGGATATGGGGTCAGAAGGTCTTGGATAGTGATGGCGGGCACGTGGAATGCGCTCCTTATGGTGGCGTTTGGGTGTTGTAGCGCCTTTGCGAAGAACTTGATGTTGGTGGACCTCATGTGTGCCTTGATTGTTGGCACACCGAGGTCTCTATGCAATTGCCGGTTTCGGACGAACCATGGGGCTCCCGTGATCATCCTCAGGGCCTTGTTCTGTACTGCCTGAAGTTGAGCTCTGCGTGTCTTGGTGAGTTTAGACCAAGTAGGGCAGGCGTGTGTGAGTCCTGCCCTCACGATGGTTTTATAAATTAGCAGCTTGATTTTTGGTTGCAACTTACTGGACCGGCTGATGATTGGGTACAGCTTGCCCAGTAGTTGCTTGGCTTTCCTTGAGGCAGCACAGACCTGGTCTTTCCAGATGAGGTGTTTGTCATACTGGATTCCCAGGTACTTGATGGTGGTTGCCCATTGGATGCGGGATCCCTGGAGCTGGAGTTGTCCATAAGGAGTGCCGTTGCCTTTGGCGAAGACGATGGCCTGTGTCTTACATGGGTTTAGCTGGATCTTCCATCGGTCGAACCAGGGGCGAGGACGTTCAGGTGGCGCTGCAATCTACTGGTGATGATTCTGTAGCTGCTGGATTCTGCTATGATGGCTGTGTCGTCAGCATACAGGAGTAGGGTAGTCTGATCCGTTTTTGGAATGTCGGCTGTGAAAATGTTAAAGAGGTGGGGGGAGAGGACGGAGCCTTGAGGGACTCCGGCTCTAATGGCCTTGACTTCGGAGGTGGCCTTATCGACTCTGACTTGGAATGTTCTGTCAGAGACGAAGGATTGAGTCAAGTTAGGTTTAATATTCACAGTTTTATATAATTTCTTAATTATAATATTACACCTAATTAAATTACATTGATAGTATTGGAAAATCCACACAGATTTGGAGTTGGGAGAATAAATTCAATAATGGTGAATTACTTAAATCTACCTGGTAGTTGAGTAAAGTACCTGTAGTCTTTAATCCATTTATTTGCATTCTCTCTAAAAGGTTTAGTTTTAAACCTTTTTGTTGGGTGTGTAAAATTTTGAAATTCTTGCTAAATGTGTGATTTTCTGTTAAAAGATGATTAGCATATGTTGAATTATATTTTCTATGGTTGAAACTTTTTTCGTGTTCTGTAATTCTTTGTCTAAATGTACGTCCAGTTTGTCCGATGTATGTTTTAGGACATGACCCACATGTTAATTGATAACCCCTGATTTATTGTCATTATTGATTTGTGGTTTGTAGTTTTTAAGATATTTCCCTATAGTATTGTTAGTCTTGTAAGCTATGTTGATATTTTTTTGATTTAAAAAATTTCCCCAGTTTTTCCGTTGGTTTGCCGAAATAGGTTAAGCATTTAAACGTGGTATTTCTGTCCTTAAAACGTGGGTATATTTCTGAGATTGCCTTGTTTCTAAGTTTTTTCCTAACGATACTATTGATAAAGTAACCGAATAACCGTTGTTAACGGCTACTTGTTTTATGTAGTTTAATTCTTTAGTAAAATTTTCTTCTGATAAGGGGATATTAGTTAGTCTATGTATAAAACTATGATAAGCTGCAAGTTTATGATGATTAGAGTGGTGAGAACTATTTTGAATTGTGGGGTCTGTATGAGAAGGTTTGTCATGTTTTTTCATGGCTTTACTGATTGTTAAGTCTAGGAAATTGATTTTCCCTTCGACTTCTTCTTCCATTGTAAAACTGATATTTCTATGTAAAGAATTGTTGTGAAACAATGATATTTAACAACCATAATAACAATAGTAATAATTGTCTATACTGGTATTGATACGTAGACGATATAATTGTATGCTTTACAGGTACGGACAGACAATTAACTCACTTTTTACAGTATATTAATTCTTTACACAGCCATGAAAAAAACATGAATTTGCAATATATCACAAACCTTCTCATACAGATACCACAATTCACAATAGTTCTCACCACCATAACCATCATAAACTTGCAGCTTATCATAGTTTTATACATAGACTAACTAATATCCCCTTATCAGAAGAAAATTTTACTAAAGAATTAAACTACATAAAACAAGTAGCCGTTAACAACGGTTATTCGGTTACTTTAATCAATAGTATCGTTAGGAAAAAAAACTTAGAAACAAGGCAATCTCAGAAATATACCCACGTTTTAAGGACAGAAATACCACTTTTAAATGCTTAACCTATTTCGGTAAACTAACGGAAAAACTGGGGAAATTTTTAAATCAAAAAAATATCAACATAGCTTACAAGACTAACAATACTATAGGGAAATATCTTAAAAATTACAAACCACAAATCAATAAAGACAATAAATCAGCGGTTTATCAATTAACATGTAGGACATGTCCTAAAACATATATCGGACAAACTGGACTTACATTTTAGACAAAGAATTACAGAACACATCCATAGAAAATCTAATTCAACATATGCTAATCATCTTTTAACAGAAAATCACACATTTAACAAGAATTTTAAAATTTTACACATCCAACAAAAAGGTTTAAAACTAAACCTTTTAGAGACAATGTAAATAAATCCATTAAGGACTACAGGTACTTTACTCAACGACCCGGTAGATTTAAGCAATTCACCATTATTGAATTTATTCTCCTAACTCTAAATCTGTGTGGATTTTCCAATACTATCAATGTAATTTAATTTGGTGTAATATTATAATTAAGAAATTATATAAAACTGTGAATATTAAACCTAAGTTGACAGTGTAAAATGTAGATCTGAAGAAGCTGCATCGACAGCGAAACGCGTCATCGCAATTTAAATAAACCAGTGGAAATTGACTAAAAACAGTCTTTTACTATATATTAATCTTTAATTCTTTATAATACTGTAAAGCAATACATTTAGTTCAGGTTAATTCAAGTTAGTTTAGGTTCACAACAGAATCGGCTTATTAATCAAAATAAATGATACTCAGATACCGATTAGAAATAAGCTGAAGTATCTGCGACAAGTACATAAGAATTAGGAACTTATATCAGATGACAAACAGGCAAACAGTAAGACAATACTTAGGGGAAACAGCATACAAATTTTACAGACATAAAACCTGGTATCGACTCTAACGCAAGACATGACATAAACCAGAATAGAACATAACCGACACACAAACCATTATATCATAGATCATTAATTTACTTTGAAGCTCCATAACTACTTCGCGACGAGTGCAAATTCGGATAAGCCCAAAAAAAAAAACTAACGTACAGGGATTCGAGGCCCAGCTCATAAAGTACCTATACCGTGCTGAAACCACGACACGGTAAGCTGGTCTAAAGCTAGTGAGCGTCGGGTACCTGTCCTGAAGTAAAGTAAACAACTTAAAATATAAACTAACTATTACGTAAATAACGTAATATTTATAAGAGTGTAAAAAGTTAATAAAAAATTTTAAATAAAGTGCAATAGTGCAGTGAAAAATGCTAAATAAAATTCATAAACGTGTAATATATATATATATATATATATATATATATATATATATATATATATATATATATATATAATATATATATATATATATATATATATATATATATACAGTGGAGTCCGTTTATAGCGAACTCCAAAAAATCACTAAAAATGGTTAGCTATATGCGAAGTTCGTTACAAACAGTAAACAAAATCTAATATCATTTTTCACTACTTTTTTTGTTTAGATTAGGCGCTAATGCTTAGAAAAATGAATAATAATAATTGTTAAATTAAAAGAAAACTTTCAAAGGAAAATAAAACGAGTCACACTAAAGTTATTATTAGGTATGTTGATACATATACGAGTATAAACGAAAACATTAAAATACGTAGTTTACGCGATAAAATCAGTAAGTTTTGTTTGTACAATTTTACTTGAAAAAGAAATGGTGTTTATATAATTATCAAGGTCACAAAAACTACTCCATATATGTTCAGGAACTTCACGAGATTCCAAAAAATTGCGAGCTTCAGTCATTTTCTTAATCATTTCTGAAATAGATGGAACATAAACATTATCTCCATCTCCAAGCTCGTATTCGTCGTCATTATAGCTTGAAAATTTTTCCAGAACTCACTGATGTCACAATCTGATCATCAGTTTATTCATTATCAGTACATAAATATTCTTCAAAATTAAAGCGATTAAATATCTTTTTAATCTCGATTTCCACTGTACTTTGTTGAATAT
>CM032455.1:178019692-178087977 GCA_019049505.1 Pachyrhynchus sulphureomaculatus | reverse complement strand
AATATTATTAAACAGAAGAAAGTGCAATATGTACAGAATAAAATTGAAAATAATCAAAGAAACAGCAAAGAAATGTGGAGAGTTTTAAAAGAAGAAATTTGCATGTCAAAAAGTACCAGTGCAATAAACAGAATCGTTATGAATGGTAAAATAATTGAAAATGAAAAAAGAAATTGCTGAACTTTTAAAGAAATTCTTTGTTCAGAGTGTCATTGACATTAAAAACGGTATAGACGTTGTGCAGAATACTATGGGAAATACAAATATAATTAATCACCAATTTAAATTTCAAACACTAGATAATAACGAAATAATTGAAATAGTTAAAAAATTTAAAAATAAAATTGGCGGTAAGAATATTTTATCTGAAGGTGTAATTAAACATTCTATAACGTACACGGCTTTTTTTACGCCAATATCACTGTGTGTAATTTTTTAAGTTATGGAAAAATAACCATATACGGACACCACTACGTGATAGTAGACCAAAAAAAAAAAAGATCCGTGTCTCCCCAGTTTTTCCGAAAGTCATGCACTTTTTTTTTTATGGGCCCCCAAAGATTTGAGGCCTGGGTGTAATGTTTGCAAAAAAACTCATTATATTCTGAGGCTCATATTTTGCAAACCGTTCGGAATTTTAATTTACTTTCTGTGGCAAAGTTGTAGCCCTTGTCATAAGGAACAAAAATTGTGAACATTTAAAGTAAAAAAAACTTCATCTTCAAGATCAAAATAGCTAAAAAACTGTAAAAAAAATCGATTTTTTTTACCTTTTTTTCCCTGTTTAGGCCCATAGCTAGCAAACCGTTGAAAATTCAAGGAAACAATCAACTACAAAAATGTAGCTAAGATCTTAGTAAACAACTTTCTAGAATATATGAACTTCCTAGGAATGATTCTTAACACTGTTTAGGTAGCCGCAAAAGTTAAAATTTTCCCGAAAAATCTACGGGTCTTTTTTTACCCGAGGCTCCCAGTTTTGGCCCAATTCATGTACTTTTTTTTATGAGACCCCAAGGATTTGGGACCTCGGTGTCATTTTTGCAAAAAACTGATCATATTCTCAGGCTCATATCTTGCAAACCGTTTGGAATTTGATTTACTTTCTGAAGCAAAGTTGTAGCTCTTGTCATAAAGAACAAAAATTGTGAACATATAAAATCCAAAAAATTTCATCTTCCAGATCAAAATCGCAAAAAACTTTAAAAAAGTAGATTTTTCGGGAAAAAAAATTTTCACTTTTGCGGCTACCTAAACAGTGTTAAGAATCATTTCTAGGAAGTTCATATATTCTAGAAAGTTGTTTACTAAGATCTTAGCTACATTTTTGTAGTGATTGTTTCCTTGAATTTTGAACGGTTTGCTAGCTATGGGCCTAAACAGGGAAAAAAAGGTAAAAAAAAAAATCGAATTTTTTACAGTTTTTTGCTATTTTGATCTTGAAGATGAAGTTTTTTTTACTTTAAATGTTCACAATTTTTGTTCCTTATGACAAGGGCTACAACTTTGCCACAGAAAGTAAATTAAAATTCCGAACGGTTTGCAAGATATGAGCCTCAGAATATGATGAGTTTTTTGCAAAAATTACACCCAGGCCTCAAATCTTTGGGGGCCCATAAAAAAAAAAGTACATGACTTTCGGGAAAACTGGGAGACACGGGTCTTTTTTTTTTTGGTCTATTATCACGTGGTGGTGTCCGTATATGGTTATTTTTTTTCGTGTTGTACTGTGTATCATCAATAATAGCATGCTGCAAGGAAAAGTGCCTAACGAATGGGAAGTTTCCAAAATTGTGCCAATTGAAAAAATAAAATATACTATAAAAACCTGAAGAGATTCGGCCAATAAATACGCTTCCAAGTGACGAAAAAATCCTTGAAACAGTGATAAAAAAACAGTTACTGCAATATTTGAATGATAGCAATATTATTATTCCAGAGAAAATCGGGTTTTAGAAGCAAACACTCATGTGAAACTACAATTAATTATGTTATAAGTGAATGGCGTGAAGATTTGATGAATAAAAAATACATTGTATCAACTTTCATAGATTTAAAAAGAGCATTTGAAACTATAGACAGAAAATTATTGCTTATGAAATTACACAAAATTGGAGTGCGTGATATAGAATTAAAATGGTTTGAAGATTATCTATCGAATAGAAAGCAACAAACAAAAATTGGAAACACGACATCATCAGCGATACCAGTGAATATTGGTCTACCGCAAGGCTCTGTCCTTGCGCCGGTACTGTTTCTCATATACATAAATGACATTAAAGACGGTTTAAAGTACGGGGATGTTAGACTATTTGCAGACGATGCACTGATTGCAATTAATGATGTTAGTTTGGATGTGGCTATTAATAAAATGCAGTCTGATATGAATATTCTTTACAAGTGGATGTGTATAAATATGTTAAAACTAAATACAGATAAAACTAAATATATGATAATATCACACAATAACTATAATAATAATCATAAATTATACATAAATAATTGTGAAATAGAAAAGGTAAACGAAATTAAATACTTGGGTATAATAATAGATTGTAAACTTAAATTTGATGCACACTTTCAATATTTAGTGAATAAAATAAACCAAAAACTTTATCTCATGTATAGAACTTGCCACATCATAAGTGAATACCATAAAATATTAATATATAGAAGCATAATTGAGCTACATTTTATTTATTGTCCTTCGGTATTATTTCTTGCTAAGGATACACAAATAGAACTACTGCAAAAACTTCAAAACAAGGCAATGAGATTTATATTGCGGAAGCCTAGAGATACGCACATAAAAGATATGTTAGATCGATTAAATTGGCTGAGTGTAAAGCAGAGCTTATTTTATTACGCAATGAAATTCATCTATAATATAAAGATAGAAAATTGTCCCGCATATTTGACCGAGAAAATTAGATTCGTCAATCAGATACACAACTACAACACCAAAGGACGAAATGACTTCCGAGGAGTGGGAATTACAAATGAAGCTGATCGAGCAAATCTTTAATATAAAGGACTTAAACATTTTAATGACCTACCAAATAATATTAAAAATTGTAAAACCATAAATAAGTTTAAGCAACTATTATATCGACATTGTAAGAATATGCCTATCCGATAGTTAAATTAGGTTCTAATGAACCGTAAATAGATAAATAAATAAATAAAAAAATTGGAAGAAAGTTGAAGAGGCCTATCTCCTGCAGTGGGGAAGCAGTGGCTTATAAAGAAGAAAAAGAATGTAAACAGGCCAATTATGAATAAAGGTTTTTTGTTTTTTTTTAGAATGTACCTGATAAAAGGATGCCCCTCTTTAAATTTATGGAAATACTCGAAGCTCGATTTCACTGCACCGTGTCGGTTTCCGAAGTGAATAAACTGAAAGATGTTGTAAGAATAAGCGACGAGATGGGTTCTAGAATGATCTCGCTCACTCAGGATGCCAGAGTTAGTCCTGCTCAAAATTTGTCACAGGTAATTCTATACAGGGTGTTATTTATCTCTTCTGCTGTTGTATACAGTCTATCAAGTAAGAACGTGTCCGCGATAATTCACTTTTGGTAGATGCCATTCTAGCGATTGAACAAAAAATCGGTAAAGAGAATTTTTGTCTACGACTAATTTTAGTAAAAGTATCAGTCGATTTCGAACTTTCGTCGAAATTCCGTAAAATCCAAAATAAGTTACTTGTTTGCGCCTCAGTTCGAGGTAGGCTTTCTTTGTTCTCATCAAAAGATACCTAAGATGACACATTCCTCGGCCGCTAAATACAGTGCGACCTCGATAATCCGGACTAATTAAAACCGCGGTGATCCGAATTAGTAAATAATTTGAATTACTGAAGCAGGACATTATTTATATTAAAAAACGAATCATTTAATACGAAACAACTAAAAAATAGTACATACATAGAATAATATTTAAAATAGAAGCATATCTTAACAGATTTTATCTTATTTTGTAAAAAAAACTTGTAATTTTTGTTTGCTTGACCCTTCTCTGGTTCATCATAATCTTTGAAGTACAAGAACATCACTTAGAGGGATATCATTTTCTTCTGCCCATCTCATGCACACATTGAAACTTTTAACTGCCTCATTATTCTTAACAGTCTGGTTTGTATTAGGATTTAACTCTGACATTTCATTATCGCTCTCGTGTTGTTCATCTGTATCATCTATGTCTTCCAGTGGTAACAAATCTTCATCATTTTCAAGCCAATTACATATTTCCACGCTCGTGAGATTCTGCTCATTGAGAACATTCAGCATATCTGAAACATCTGTTAAATATTTACGAATTAACAAAAAAATACTAAAAAGAAAAATTTCAGGTTTACCTTTCATTTCTTCATTCGTGGAAAGCAAATTGTGCCGCAATTCACTCAGAGGAATCAGATCTTCAGCATCATATTCAGTGTCTGGATTGGTATCTGCCACATAAGCCATAATTTTGTGCCAGCACTTTTTCAAGATTTCAGGGGAGACTTTTTCCCATGAATTTAGGTTAATGCTTTTTAATAACCTAACAAAGTTCTCTTCATTATTTGATAAAATATGGGCTAAAAGACTTTTCCAATAAAATAATTTTGTCAGTCTGATTGCATTCTGGTCCATAGGCTGCAAAAGTGCAGTGCAATTTGGTGGAAGAAATAATGTTGTAAATTATCTATTCTCACTAGTCAGCTCTTGTATAGTTCCATGGTTCAAAGCGTTATCAACAATTAGCAGGGCTCTTTCAGGCAAGTTGAGACTTCTTAAATGACTTTTGACTTGACGAATAAAAGAATGATGGAACCAGTCCAACAAAATTGCTGTAGTCATCCATGCATTGGCAGATGATTTGTACTGAACAGGTATGTTCACATTTTTAAAAGCCTTCGGATTTTTTGCCTTTCCTTATATTTGACTAGGTCCAAGGTTTAATTCTTTTATCTTATCTGCGAATAAAGTTAGGAAAGGATCGACGGCACTTTCATCATTGGATAGTTTTTCGCCACAAACTTTTAAAGCACGCAGACCATGTCTTTTTCTGAAGTTAGAAATCCAGCCTCTGCTAGCTCTAAAATTATCATTCCCGTAGGTTTCAGTGTAAAAACTGTTTTGCTTTGCCTGATAACATTTCGTAGGAAATTGGGACGTGCCTTGATCATTGCGTACAAAACCACGTATACAAACGAGTTTCCATTTCTGGATATTCGGCTTTTCGTAAGGTTTTTCTGACGCCAGGACCGGAATCGCATTTGGAAATAAATCTAAAAGAAGTTACACGTCCATAGTGAGTGTCCAAAATTATCTTTAAAATAAATCATATATACGTACCTTTTGATTTTCCCTTGCTTCTTTTTTATATTCGAAATTGTGGATGTTCCCACTCCGTATTCATTTGCCAGCACTTTTACGCTTTTACCAAGAACTAGTCTTTCGAATATATCGGACTTTTGTTTTATTGTTAGTGTAATATGTTTTCTTTTAGAAGGCCTTTTAATATGTACGTACATATACGTAAAAAAAAACGTTTACATACTTATATGAACCGCATAAAGTAAAATAGAACGTAGGTATGTTGTACTTGTGACAATAAACAAACAACTACAAAGTCCATAACCTTTGGACGCGATACGCGATGCGTTGTAGGCAAATCAAAGGCACCTACGGTTTGTGTGAATCCCAGATGTATTAGACTGGAAGTTAGGGGAATCCCCGCACTATCGATTTCAGTTTTCCCATGTAGTTTAAATTAAGTAGATGGCTAAAAACGCAGGTCCGGATTACCTAGTACTATCAAATCCGCATTATAAAGTACACCATGCAATAGAAATGTTTGTCCGGATTATTAAAGAATCCAGTTTAATGGAGATCCGGATTATCGAGGTGGCACTGTATATTAAAAAGCCGGTATCGGTTGTGAAGAGGTGGGTAAATCAATGTAACGAGATGAAAAATGTGCCAAAACCTGACTCGGTAGACACAGTCACTCGTAAAGCCGAAAAACGAATCGTGTCTTTGTTTTCACGGGACCCGAAATTGACGCTGTGTGAAGGAGCCGTAAAATTAAGAAAATTGGGTTTGAATGAGTCCCATGAGACCATTCGACATCTTCGTGCGCGTGATGTCAAATTTCGAAGTACGTTGAAGGAACTTTTACTGGGCGAAAATTACGTCGCGAAGCGGCTCCCTTGGGCCCACGATAAGATACTAGAGTAGCCCTCATAATCGCCGGACGCCAATCCTATTGAAAACGTTTGATCCCTTGTAAAGAGAAAGCTCAGAGGAAAGACTATGAGGACTTTGACTCAGTTGTCTCGAGATTCGTGTGGAGATCATTGCAGAAAATCTCGTCGACAGCATACCTCGAAGATGCCAGGCGATTATGGATGCAGGAGGCGATTAAACAACTTACTAAGGTAATTGCGCACCGTTGTTAGCACATCAAAGAATACGTTGTTGTTAAAAAAGTTCTCCAAACACATTAGGTTTGTTCCAACCCGCATCAGAAACAGTTTCTTACAGTCGGGATTCTGCGCAGTAAGTTAATTGCGTTCCAACCAAAGTTACTAACGGTTAGCAAACTATTAGTTTTATGTTCCAACTAAAATTCAAACCTGTTTGAAAACTATCAGAACAGTTTGCGGATTATCTTCTAACCAATAATTTGGCGCATGCGTATTGCAACTATTTTGATTTTGCTTGCAACATAACCTATAAGCCGACAAAGTGGAAGCTTTAAATAAAAGTATTTTAAAAAGGCTTGTCTTGCTTGGACACTACGAAAGTCGTGAGAACGTCTCACAAATTCCAACATTTGGAGTGATTTAGTAATAATATAATAATAATATATCGGTTTAAAACGTCTTTCGTCGTTGTCCGATGCCTAACTTCCATTCATTTCGATCCATCCATTGATCTTCTCTCAGGTCTCGAGCACTCATAGCTTTATTAATGCTCTCCTTCCATGTTTTTTTAGGTCGTCCTCGTTTTTTGTGATTCGGTGGTATCCATTGCATGGCGATTTTGGGTAATCTGGTTTCTTCCATCCGTTGTACATGCCCGTACTATATCAGCTGTTTCTGTTCGATGTGTGTTTATAATGGATCCATCTATCCCCATTCGCTGTTTTACTTCGTCATTTCGAATTCTATCTCTTCGTGATATACCTAATGTTCTTCTAAATACGTTCATTTCAGTTGCCTCAAGTTTTCTGCGATTCTGGTCTGATATTCTCCACGTCTCTGAGCCGTAGGTTAGACTACTTTTAATGAGAGTTTCATATATGTTATATTTGCGTCTCTTTCCGATGTTATCGCTCCATAGTATACCGTTTAGGCATCCTATTGCTCTTCTAGCTTGTGTTATTCGTTTGTTAATCTCGCTATCATCTTTGCATGACGTGTCGAATTCTACACCCAGATACGTGTATGAGAGGCAGCTGGTTATTTCTTCTTGATTGTCTAACTGGATATTCGATGGTTCCGTTCCTATAGGGAGGTATTTAGTTTTCTGCGTGTTAAGCTCTAGTCCTGAGTTCTTATAGTCAGTATGCAATTTTCGAGCCATATACTCTAAATCGTCCCTATCATTTGCTATGATGACTTGATCGTCAGCAAACTGAAGAGTGTATAGGCATGTTCTGCCAATGTCAATACCCATCCCATTACATTTCCTCTTCCATTGGTATAAGGCCCTCGCTACATATATTTTAAATAATGTAGGCGATATTCAGCATCCCTGACGCAAACCTTTATCCACTGGGAATTTCTTTGACACTCTGTTGCCAACCTTTATTTGTGATGAGGCTCCTGTATATAAATTCTTAAGAGCTCTTATAATTGTCTGGTTAACATTGGTTTCTTGTAAGACTTTCCACAATTTTTTCACCGGGACTGTATCGTAGGCTTTCTGAAGATCTATGAACATAAGGTGGGTTTCTTGGTTGGTAGCTGACCTTTTTTCTATTATTTGTTTTAGGGTGAAGACATTATCGGTACAGGTTCTTCCAGCTCGAAATCCAGATTGCTCTTCTTCTTCTTTAGCTCTATATTCCTCTTCAATGAGATCCCGAATAATTCTTCCATAAAGACGGCTCAAAGCACTGGTCACTGATATTCCTCTATAGTTAGAACAGTCAGCTTGTTTCCCTTTTTATGAATGGATGATATGTAAGCCTCTTTCCATTCCTCAGGCACACTCGCGCCATTTATATACTGATTTATACACCAGGTAAGCTGATCAAACAGCTTTCCTGACCCACATTTAATCAGTTCAGCGGGAATTCCTCCTGGTCCTGCAGCTCGACCATTCTTCAATTTACTAACTGCTTTTTTAACTGTATCAACGTCAACCACGATTGTTTCTCCCTCTATGAGTATATCCGTTGGTGTATTCAACAGGTATTCGTCTCTGTTTTCTGACAATAGTATCTTGTAGTGATCAATCCATTTCTTTATTGATATAGTTTGAATGTTTGCTTTATTTTTAGAGTTCGATGTTACGTTTTTTATGAACTTCCATGATTCTGAACACTTTTTTCCTCCTAAATATGTGTTGATTTCCATACACTTTTTGTCCCATATCTCCTTCTTTGCTACGTTTATTATTCTCCTTGTTGTCCTTTTCAAGTCTAAATATTGCTCTTTGTCTTCTTGTTGTTGGGTGTTTAACCATTTAAGATATAGTTGTTTTTTCCGACTTATTAATTCTTCAATGTCGTTATTCCACCAGAGTTTGTAACTATGCTTTTTAGTTTTTAATCCAACTGCCTCTTCTGCAGCGGTTCTAATACTGTTTCCTATATTTTCATATACAATTTCTAGTGGCTGTCGGTTTCTTGTTCCGAAGAGTTTTTCGTCCAGTCTACGTTGGTATAACTTTTGTGTACTTTCATTAATTAAGCTATCTATTTTATATTGTTTTGTTGATACTTCTTCTGTCTGGTCAGTTTCTTCTCTCTTATCTGCACGTTGTTTGGATCTAAATGGAACTATAAACTTTGCCTTGACCATGTAATGGTCTGATCCACATGTCACACCTCTATAGGATCTTACATCATTAATTTTTAAATTTGTTCTTCTGTTTAACCATTACATAGTCAATTACAGATTTAAGGCTTCTTGTGTGTTGAACCCAGGTGTATGTATGAATTTTTTTATGTTTGTAGAATCCATTGGTTATTTTTAGCTGATGTTGTTGGCACAATGCAATTAATCTCTGGCCGTTGTCGTTTGTAGTAATTTCTCCATGGGGCCCTACTACGTCGTCATCAGTTCTTTGACCAACTCTACTATTCAGGTCTCCAAGTATTATTACTTCTCTTGATGTTCCAATTTTTAGAACTTCATCGCTGACCTGTTCAAAAAATTCGTCCTTTTTCGTTATTGGTTCATCATCAGATATTGCATATAACCCAAGAATTGTTATTGGCTATTGGTTTACAGTCAAATTGATCCGAATAATATTTTCACTCACTGCATCGAAATCAGATATTTTATTTTTATATTTTTTTATGTAGCATGATCGAGACGCCTCTTTTCACTCTTTCATGTTTTGGCACTCCAGTGAATAGATGTACATAGTTGTTGATGACTTCTGTACCAGTTCCCTTCTTCTTTGTCTCTGTTAGCACCACCAATTCCATGTTCATCTTGAGTAATTCTTGTGTTATTTCCTCTGCCTTTCCTTTGATTCCTTGTACATTCCAAGTACCAATATTCATAATCCTTTTTCGTAGCTTTTGTCGTGTTCCGTGAGATCCGTCCGTACCGAGGCATTTGTTAGGCTTTTTAGTAAGTTGAGATTTTACAAGTGACAGGGAACTAGCCTGTCGCCTTAACCCCCAACTTGGAGGACCAGGTAATTTTATCTCAGGGTTTTCTTCCCATAGACCGCTTGTCTTTCAAGACTCCAGAGATCGGTCTTCCCTTTAAAGTCGGCTCCTCCGCTTTCCAGACCATTGGATACTTAGATCTCATCTGCTCTGTCCACCGTTGACCATTTTCGCCGTACCCTGGCAGGGGCCCTTACAGGGTGCTATCATCCGGGCCAGATGAACCCTAGTTTTTTAGCGAGGTTGTTACTCCCCCCCCCCTCACCCTTTTCCAACCTGGCTTGGGACAGGCTTCGGCGGTTTGTGATTTAGTAATTATACCGTTAATATATAATGTTGGATATATTTACACATTAACCTTAACACATACTTTCTAGATCCATTTTGACTTTTATGCTTAGCCTTGTAAATAAAAAAAAAATTTATGGTTATTCAAAGGAAGATTTCAAAGATTCGACCGGTCTAAGTTTGTTAGGTTATATTTATTCACACGTCAAGTAAATTATCAGCTGTTCCAACCATCCATATAAAAATTAATCAGAAATCAATATTTTACAGATATGCGCGATAAACACGATTTGCAAATTACTGGAAATCTGTTTCTGATTTAAGGTTGGAACGAACCTATTTTTTCAAGAATTCGAACGGTTACGTTTCTTACTTGACAGACCGTATGTTATTTCAGAATTTGATTCCATATTGTATTATCCACTGCCCAAATGGTCTCCAAAACGTAGGCTGGTGCGAACTGAATTCCTCGTACATTCCGAACGTCATGATACCACTGTCAGTGTTCGCTTCTAAATTGATGCATTTGCTGAACATTCATTTGGGATCTATGCCTCTTTTAAGGTAAGAGTCGCAAGTTTAGATTAACAGTTGCCTTCAAATCATTCTTTAACGAAAAAAATCTTTTTACAGTTTTCAAGTATGTTACGAACAGGAATGTCAAGAACCTCTGCCGGTGTCGGAAGACGGCGTTCCTTTGGAGCATTTAGTTACGTGTATTCCTAACATTGACATCAAGTTGGTCGGACCAAATAAAAATATTAAAGTTATTAAACACGAGATCAAGCAAAACGAGAACAGTGAAGGTAAGGAAACTCGGATATTTTAGAGGGTAAAAATCAAATTTGTTGATTGAGGCCGAGTTGAAATTTAAAAAAAAAGTCTAACTCTTTTCTACAAACACGTTACTCTGAACCATTACTGTATGTCAAGTTTCTAAGTAAACTATTTGTAAATTTGGTATTTTTAAATAATTTTGGTTGGTAACTGCATTTTACCGTGCTTGGCACTGATTACCACATAGAAAGTAAAGACGTACTTGGAATATGTTGAGCGCTATCGTGTTTAAAAGCCAGTCATGCCTCGGCCCATCTAATTCGACTTCAATTATGCATCTCATTCGATTATCCGGAAGGACACCGACTCCTAGTTTCTGGTCTGAGAGACCCCACCAACTATATACCATATATGAAAGTGATGCTTTAACAAAATGCCTTAGTACAGGCCTGTTCTTTTACGATGCCTAAACACTTGATATTGGGAAATACAGGGTGTCCCAGTATTCCGTGTACATAGAGTTACTGTGGATTTCTGGGATCAAAATATAAGCATTTAACTCAACTCACCTTAGTCCAAAAATTCGTAATTTTTGAGATACAGGGTGTCAAAGTTATACTTTTATTTTTGTTTCTCCTAAGTAGCTTTCTTAATAATTGTACTATTTCTACAAGATTCGGTGCTAAGGGGTTTTCTGAGATGAGAAATCGAAATCAGCTCACAGTTTTGTTGTAAATTGTAGGGGGCGCCACTTATTACACTGTGTATACTTTTAAATTATCATAACTTTTTTATAGCACTCTGTATGATATTTTTAATTAAATATTCGTATTTTCCGCCTTCCCCTGTCTAAAGCTCTCTTGGTAAATGTTGCTCCGAGCAACAGTTTCTGAGATAATGGGATGTTTGTTTCCGTTTTTTAATTCCATTGTCAAATTCGCAAATGCGTTCCTTCACACTTCATCCAGGCTTGGGACAGGTCCAAAAGAATAGTCTTTGAAATTTGGAACATGCTTGAAGGCAAACAGGTTCACAACAATAAGATAAGATATATATATATATATATATATATATATATATATATATATATATATATATATATATATATATATATATATATATGCGAGGCTGGTTTGAAAAGTCCGTGCAAAAATAAAAACTACTTATGTGTTTGGGGTAAACCTTTTTTATTTTTCGACATAGTCTCCTTTTAGGCTTATACACTTCGTCCAACGATGTTCTAGTTTGTTGATCCCTTCCGAATAATAGGATTTGTCCAAGTCTGCAAAATATCCATTAGTGTCTGCAATCACCTCCTCGTTTGAATAAAATCTTTGTCCCGCCAGCCATTTCTTCAAATTGGGGAACAAATAGTAGTCCGAGGGAGCCAAGCCTGGAGAATAGGGGGGATGTGAAACGAGTTGGAATCCTATTTCCATTAATTTTGCGACCACAACTGCTGAGGTGTGTGCTGGTACGTTGTCGTGATGGAAAAGGACTTTCTTGTGGGCCAATCGCGGGCGTTTTTCTTGCAGCTCGGTTTTCAAACGGTCCAATAACGATGAATAATATTCACCTGTAATAGTTTTACCCTTTTCCAGATAGTCGATGAGGATTATCCCTTGCGAATCCCAAAAGACAGTCGCCATAACCTTTCCGGCTGAAGGAACGGTCTTCGCCTTTTTTGGTGCAGATTCCCCTTGGTAACCCATTGTTTAGATTGTTGTTTGGTCTCAGGAGTATAGTAATGTATCCATGTTTCATCCACAGTGACGAAACGACGCTTAAAGTCCTCCGGATTCTTCTGGAACAGTTGCAAACCATCCTTGCAACACTTCACACGATTCCGTTTTTGGTCAAGCGTGAGCAATCGCGGCACCCATCTTGCGGATAGCTTTCTCATGTCCAAATGTTTATGCAAAATATTATGTACCCATTCAGTCGAGATGCCCACAGCACTAGCAATCTCACGCACCTTAACTCTTCTGTCATCCATCACCATATCATGGATTTGATCAATGATTTCTGGAGTCGTAACCTCCACAGGCCGTCCAGAACGTTCAGCGTCACTTGTGCCCATATGGCCAGTCCGAAAATTTTGAAACCACTTATAAACTGTTCTAAGGTGCAGAGTCACCATAATGTTTATCAAACTTCTCTTTAGTCTCCTGAGGCGTTTTGCCTTTCATAAAGTTATGTTTATTCACCACACGAAATTCTTTTTCGTCCATTTCTTGAAAATCACTCGACTTCCTTGATTCACACGAATGCCAAACACAAAGAAATAGACCAATATGGCTGAAACTTGGTGTGCGTTCATTCAAGAGATGCTACTAACTAAACATGACCTCGATACGCGCCGGTGGTGCCATCTCTCGGACTTTGCACGGACTTTTCAAACCAGCCTCGTGTGTATATATATATATATATATATATATATATATATATATATATATATATATATATATATATATATATATATATATATTATATTATATATACATAAGCCTAACAACAATAATAAGATATACAGTGAAGTCCGTTTATAACGAACTCCAAAAAATCACTAAAACAAAATCTGATATCATTTTTCACTACTTTTTTATTTAGATTAGGCGCTAATGCTTAGAAAAAAATAATTATTAAATTAAAAGAAAACGTTCAAAGGAAAATAAAACAAGTGACACTAAAGTTATTATTATGTATCATGGTACATATAAGAGTATAAACGAAAACATAAAAATATGTAGTTTATACAATAAAATCAGTAATTTTCGTTTGTACATTTTTACTTGAAAAAGAAATGGTGTTTATATAATTGTCAAGGTCACAAAAACTACTCCATATATGTTTAGGAACTTCATGAGATGCCAAAAAATTGCGAGTTTCAGTCATTTTCTTAGTCATTTCTGAAATGTATGGAACATAAATATTATCTTCTTCTCCAAGATCGTCTTCGTCGTCATTATCGCTTAAAATCTTTCCAGAAGTCACTGATGTGACAATTTGATCGTCAGTTAATATACCTCTCGTCATTAATTCATTATCAGCACACACATATTCTTCAAAATTAAAGTGATTAAACATCTTTTTAATCTCGATTTCCACTGTACTTTGTTGCATGTCAGCATCGTAAAGAAATTCTAAACAATCAGTAGGATCCTCTCGATGTTTTTCAGTCGACTGAGTCAACTGTAGCTCTCATCTGAGTTATATCAACATTCCTTCCTTAAAAATTCGCCATGCTTAAAACAGTTTGCAATGGTTTCTCTACTGACTCTTTTCCAAGCCATATGGATAAAGTTTATAGCTAGTTACAGAAAAAATGTTACTTTTATCGTTCGTCTCTAACATTTTCATAAGAAAAATCTTTCTATAATGACATTTTTAAAGAATGTATCACACCTTGATGGATAGGCTGGAGCTTTGCACTTGGGTTTGGAGGCATAAAAACCAATTTTATTTGCTGTAGATCAACTTCAGGGTACGCTGGACAGTTGTCAATCAAAAGTAATATTTTTCTATTTGTGAATTTTAATTCTTTGTCCCATTCGATTAGTTCGTTTTTAAAAATATCTGATGTCATACAGGCTTTACTGTTTGATTTGTACTTTACTGGTAAATGTTTGTTTTTAAGCATCTATTTGTCATAGTTTTCCGTTAGTACCTAGATAAGGACTAAAAATGGTGTTCTCGTATTTGCTGAACCTAGCCCAACTGAGGAACCGTGATACGGCGAACCACGTCTTGGGATGGTTCAGCAAATATGAAGAACACTTTTGGTGACTTCTAAAAATGCGAGTCTTTCGATTCGTCTTTAGTTGTTATACCAATGCCATCTAAGAAAAAAATACTTAGAACTGTGTTTTTCATTTCACAAAGAAAATTCTTTTCTTTTTGTATTCTCTTGGTTTTAAGTTCTTTCTGGTCGTGTGTGGTTTTATTCATTCATTTGTTTTTTAAACGTTTCACATATTTATTTTTGCTAACAATAATAACGCCACCAGATAGTACCTGTGGTTTTTATGGAATTATCATCATTAAGAGATTTCCAAACATTTGGGAATGCGGTATTTCCTGTGTTTTTTTTTAGGTTATCTTAATTTTATTTTTAACATATATCACTAAAATAAATTAAATAACAATATTTTCCTAAAGACGTAAACTTTTTTTTCCGAAACACCTGCCGGGCCTTAACGTTACGTCAGTTTGGCAAATGCTCAAAACTTCTAATTCTATCTTTAATTTCAGATCAAGTTCTAAAAGCGGTGGCTCCATCTCTCGCTCCGAACGTGAATCTGCTGTGCAGGGAAATGGTCGATTTACTAAAGACGACCGACAAATGTCAATTACTGCTCACGAAGTTTATTCCAGCTTATCATCACCATTTCGGGAGGCAGTGCAGGGTCGCCGATTATGGATATACGAAATTGTTGGACCTTTTCGAAGCCATATCACATGTTGTTCAGGTATGTTGACGTTTATACATACAGGAATTATGTCTATAGATTGATTGTGTTTTCGAAAAAACGCCTGGTAGCTATTCGTTGTTATTTTTTTCTGAAGGAAAAAATCGACGCTTCATGGGTACGCTGAAAGTAAATGCACAAGTGATACTGGTTCTTTGCTGCATGGCCTACACTTAATATCCACAATAATGTAATAATCAGGCCATCCTGACAAGTTAGTATACCAGGTGTACAAGTATGAAATGCGGATTTCAGACAACAGATGGTGCACCAGTGCAGTTTGTGCTATAAAGATTTGACACTGCGCCATTTTGTTGTGTCATCAACAAGTGTCACACGCGCACGAGTGATAAATTGCAAAAGTGTGTGCATAGTGTTGTGTTGTTGTGTTCAATATGTCGAAATCTATACCGAACAAAGAGCATTCGCGGACAGCATTAATTTTTTGTTTTCATTTGAAGAAAACTGCTGTTGAATCATACCGATTACTTCGAGAAGCTTATGGTGAACATGCTCCATCGCAAGATACGTGTGAACGATGGTTTCGGCGTTTCAAAAGTGGTGACTTCGATGTTGCAGACAAGGAACGTGGAAAACCGCCAAAAAAATACGAAGATGTGGAATTGCAAGCATTGTTGGACGAAGATGATTCGCAAACACAAAAACAACTCGCCGAGCAATTGGGCGTTAGTCAATAAGCTGTTTCCAATCGGCTACGAGAGATGGGAAAGATGCAGAAGATCGGTAGATGGGTACCACGAGTTCAACGACAGGCAAATGAAAAAAAAACGCAAAAACTCGGTACAAAAGGAAGTCGTTTTTGCATCGTATAGTTACAGGGGATAAAAAGAGGATTTATTTTGAGAATCCCAAGCGCAAAAAATCATGGGTAGACCCAGGCGAACCATCTACATCGACCGCAGGAAGACGATGCTCTGTATTTGGTGGGACCAGAGGGGCGTGGTCTATTATGAGCTGTTAAAACCTGGGGAAACGGTTAATACTAAACGTTATCAACAACAATTGACCGATTTGAATCGTTCGCTGCTTGAAAAAAGGCCAGATTACCGAAAGAGGCAACACAGGGTCATTTTTCTTCATAACAATGCTCCATCACAACCAGTTCGCGACACGTTGGAAGCACTCAGCTGGGAAGTTCTACCCCATGCGGCTTACTCACGAGACTTGGCTCCTTCCGATTACCACTTGTTTGCATCAATGGGTCACACACTTGCTGAGCAGCGCTTTGGTTCGTACAAAGATGAGAAAAAATGGCTCGATAAATGGTTCGCAGCAAAAGGGAAGATTTTTACTGGCGTGGTATTCACAAATTACCCGAAAGACGGGAAAAATGTATAACAAGCGATGGAGCATACTTTCAATAAAGCACTTTTTATCATTCTTCCGAATTTAACATGTTTTTTTTAGAAAAAAAAAATCCGCATTTCATACTTGTACACCTGGTAAATCTCTCGGTCTGTGACTTGAGACTTGCCGTCTGTAGAAAACCAAGTCCTCTCTGTTCATATGTACATTTTTTCCCTATTAAATATTTTTTATAGATTATGGGAGATACTCGAAGAATCCTAACGCTCACCCATATAGCGCAGATGCGTCGTTTCACCTCCGACCTCCTCAGAGTCCTCAAAGTGCAACCGAACAAACAAATATCCTTCAGCGAGTTCCCCATAGCCTACGAGAAAGTCATAAACAGACTGTTTAATCCTGTAGAATACGGCTTATGTACCTTCGAAGATTTGTTGAATGAAATTTCTGAAAATACCATCGTGATAATTAGGAACGACGAGGGGGTGTTCATTTCGGTGCCCAAACGGGAACAGACTTCGGAGGAGCTTTTTAGGACCAAACAGTTTGCTAACGAGGTAATATTTAGCTTATTTTTTATTTCAGGTTTAGCGGATCATTAAGGGGACTCTAACTGTTACCGCTCGACGCCCCGTTGGGAAATACCCGACTTCTTTCTCAACTCGATTGTCAAAACACGCGTCCATAGAGCCCAGCAATTTTTTGTGCTTGAATCGTTGTATTTTAAGCTTTGATTTAACTCCGGTCCCATCAAAAAATTTCAATTTTCAAGTTTGTGGTAACCTAGGAAACATGACTGTAAAAGGGATGTGAAAATCTGCGTTTTTTGCACATAATTTTCCTTTTCTACAATTCCACGGCTCCGATTTCTTTTTTTCTAGCTATTTCTCGATTATTAGGGAACAGTCTGAGCGCGGTAGTACTGAAATATGTCTCAATTATTTTCCTTCCGATTTTTTTTTTTGGAATTTTTTGAGGTACCGAAAAATCTGTGGCTCTCAAAATGTTTAGAGACATGTCCTTAATTACTAAAAAAAATCGTAACTATAGCTACTACGATAGCGGAGTAAAAGTACATTGTGTCTCAAAAAACGAGACTTCAGGATTTTTCAAAACTTCCCGTTTCGTGCTTGTTTCTTAGTTCTCTGTTCTCGTATACTAGTCCAGTCGTCAGAGGCAAATTTTGACGAAAAGCTGTGCATTTTGGCATATAGGTAGTTTTTTGGACGTAGAATACGATAAAAAAAGGTTTCTGCTCTAAAGTGTACGCTAAACCTACAAAACCGAACATAAAATCGAAACTTCGGTTTTTTTTCCGCAAATATCTTGAAAAATAAAAAAAGATATCGAAAAACTAATAGCATTACGTGAAAGAACGGAAAATTTTACAAAAAAATAGTATACAGATTATTTTTACCGTAATTTTAAAAAATTATTTAAAATAAAATGGCTGGTTTAACCCATTCAGTTGTAGTGGGATTCATGCTTCCAACCGCATTTATGATTAAATTAACGTTTTTTTTATACCGCTAAATAGTTTGAAGTTGGCTATTAAGGGGTTGCTCGGGGTGCTGATTAAGAACCCGATGACAGATTTGAAAAATTCAAGATTGCGGATCCAATATGACGGCCAGAGAGTACGTAATTCATTTAATTTCTGCGAGTAATTTAGAATTTTTGCGTTTTCAATAACTTTTCTTTGTGGGTGGATGTTTAAATGAATTATAAATACTTTATACTTAAAGCTAAGACTTTTATCTTTCATTTCCCCACCTTTATATATTTTTTTTATTTTAATTTTAAGTTGTATGATTACACAGGGCAACAAAAAAATATTTTTGTTTTGGTGCCTGGGATTTTAGAGCTGATTTTAACTATATTTGGGACGCTAAATCTATACATGCAATCCGTTTTTCTCTATCAGCTCTACTTTTTTAGATACATCAACTTATCTACCAATGTGGTTTTTATTCAGTATATTCATTTATGAGAGTTCTAAAATTATTATATATTCATTAATGTAGGTACAATGGTTTTATTGTCAGTCTGTAATTGAGTAAATTCCAGGTAAATCTATAAATAGTGGAACCATTGCCTATCAGGTACCTGAACTGACCCTTTTAATCACCTAACTCGGGTAAGTCTCGTCAGTTTGTGCGTTCTTACTAATGAGAGTAGATCGAATTTGGCGTGTTATTTTATGTTAAGAAAAGAGTATTTTTGTGTTATTGAACAGAATTAAAATGAGTTCAGGTTCCAGTTCAAGAAGAAGTTGTGTAAATCAACCTGATGTGTTTTGCTATATATGCGGAGAATACATGTTTCAACAAAACAGCGAGCGTATCTTGGATACTTTGGAGTTAAGCTTGGTGATCAGGACAAAACGTGGGCCCCGCATCTCGTATGTAAAACTTGTACAGAGCATTTACGGCAGTGGACTACCGGGAAAAGAAAATGTCTAAAATTCGGCGTACCAATGGTTTGGAGAGAACCAAAAAACCACTTCAATGATTGTTATTTCTGTTTAGTAAATACTAATGGAATCAATCGAAATAACCGCAGTAAGTGGACTTATCCCAATTTAGACTCGGCAATACGCCCTATCCCGCACTCAGATGAAATACCGATTCCAACATTTCATCAGCTACCACATAATCTCTGATGACGAATATTTTCCCTCTGATCGCTCTTCTGATGCTAATAAAAGTTCTGATGCTAATGAAACTAACAGTGACTATGAGGGGGCGTCATCAATTCCTCAACGCTTCAATCAAAATGAATTAAATGATCTCACCAGGGATCTCAATTTATCGAAAAAAGCTTCTGAAGTACTGCCTTCTAGGTTGAACGACAAAAATTTACTGGAACAAGGAACCAAAATTACCTTTTACCGTACAAGAGAAAAAGATCTGCTACCATTTTTTTCTCAAGAAGACAATCTTGTATTTTGTCACGAAATTAGGGGACTCATGAAAGAAATGGGACTTTCTGAATATATTCCAGATGATTAGCGCCTATTTATTGACAGTTCAAAGCGAAGTTTAAAATGTGTCCTTCTACATAATGGGAATAAATATGGTTCAATACCACTAGCTCACTCAACAAAACTGAAAGAAGAATATCATAGCTTTGGTCTTGCAGAAGATAAAGTATTACGAACATCAATGGATGATTTGTGTAGACTTAAAAATGGTAAACTTTCTTCTTGGGCAGCAAAGTGGTTACACGAAATATCCGTGTTTCTTGTGCCTCTGGGATAGTAGGGACAAAACACACCACTGGGTTAGAAAAGATTGGCCTCAGAAAGAAAACATGGACGTTGGGAAAAGAATGTCATTAACGACGCTTTGGTTGAAAGAGAAAAAATCATACTTCCTCCGTTACATATAAAGTTGGGCTTACTGAAGCAATTTGTAAAGGCTCTTGATAAGAATCAAGTTGAACGAGAAGCTTGGACATCATTTGTTGCAGTTGTAGAAAATTTTCTAGGCAAACATAAAGCTCAAAACTATGTTGAAATGGTTAACAAGATGCTTAATAGTTTCAAATCCTTAGGGTGCAATATGAGTATTAAAATACACTATTTACACGGCCACTTAGACCGTTTTCCAGAAAATTTAGGAGACATGAGTGAGGAACAAGGTGAAAGATTTCACCAAGATATTAAAGTTATGGAGGACCGCTACCAAGGAAGATGGGACATGCACATGATGGCAGATTATTGCTGGAGTTTAAAAAGGGACTGTTTAAAAAAACATTCAAGATGTCGCGGAAAAGAAGCTTTCCAAGTGTTGAGTGACTATTTCATTTCTTCAATGTTTTTTTTTTGTTTGTAAGTACGACATAATATTGTATTTTGTATAACTAAAATAAAAATTTCGTATCTACTTTTGTTTACTACACTTACGGATTTGAGTTACAATAATGTAACTTATATTTCTCTAAAATTGTATATCTTAAAAATTTGAGCTCCTAGGTACCAATGAATACGTTATTTGAATTCAGGACATCAAATTGATATAGAATCAGCTCAAAAAACCTCGACACCAAAACAGCTGTTCCCCTGTGTTATAAATAAGTAAAAAATACGTTTATCATGAACACTTTTTTAAGAGCAGAATTACAAAAAAGAGAAAGTGTTTTTTAAGTTTTTAATGATTTTCTAATGTCAAGTTTACTTTTAAGTGTAACCAAAAAAAAAAATTGTCCGATTTTTTTGACCTCTGCTTTGAATGTAAAATTTCCGGCGGCGTACTACAGCAAGCAAATTTTCATATTTTAAAACTCAATTTTTAAATTTCACAGACAATGTGGGTACTTTTAATTATTCTTATATTAAAAATTGAGGTATAATAATGATTTATGCATAAGGATTTTTGTTTCAATACTATATTTTATTAAATATTTATAATTTACTGTATGCCCGTTAAAATCATGCAAACAAAAATTTCCTTTTAAGTTTTATGAATTATAAAGCAACAAAAATAAAAACTATTAATATCATCGGAAAGCTGTAAGTTTCCTCTTTAAAAAGCTATCTTTTAATTATTTTTTTTTACACTCTGAAAACAAGTAATAACGACTATCCTTCGAGCGGTGCTCGTGGACTTTCAAATTTACCTATCCGATTATTTAATAAATTTTCACGCTAATAAAAAAAAATCTGGAAAAAATCTATATACTATTTTTTTGTAAAATTTTCCGCTCTTTCACGTGGTGTTATTAGTTTTTTCGACATCTTTTTTATTAGTGTTCCGTACGGAACACTTATAAGATCACTTCGGTGTCTGTCTGTCTGTCACACCCGATTTTCTCCGAAACTATTTGACATAGAAAGGTGAAATTTGGTAATAATATAGGAATTGATGGCCTCATCAGAGCCATGTAGTTTTGAGAATTAAATTTTGACTTAAGGGGTTAGTTTTAGGGGGTGAAGTCGGAAGTGAAAAAAAAAATTTTTTACTAGGTCAGCGAGTGTGGTCTCAAATGAAAGCTTGTGAAAACACGAGTAAAAAATATATATATAATATTATACTTGCGCGCACTTTTCTTTGTATTATTTTTAAAAATTCGCGAAAAATCGCTGTCCCGGGCCTTATCTCGAAAAGTACTTATCAAAAAATTTCGAAAAAATTCTGGAATATTCTCCACGGGGTGTAGATTGAATGAAAATTATCACGAGTGCATTACCTTTAATAATTTATATGGTATATAAAAAAAAACAAAAATTTCAAGGTCATCAGATTTCAGTAAAGATTGGAAACAAAACTTTGTTGGAAACACATTTGGGGTGTATTTTGTGAAGTCACTGATCATTTTATACCACCGTAACATAAATTTTGACTTAAGGGGTTCGTTTTGAGGGGTGAAATCGGAAGTGAAAAAAATTTTTTTTTACTAGGTCATCGAGTGTGATGTCAAATGAAAGCGTGTGAAAACACGAGTAATATATATATATATATATATATATATATATATATATATATATATATATATATATATATATATATATATATACAGTCCCTGGCCAAATTATTAGACGCACTGCAAGATTTCATGTAAAATATTAATTACCGAGTGATATTGTACCGTTTTATTATTTTAAATTGATTTGTTTTTTATTTTTATATTATCCAATCAATTACCTATTTATTTGACATAAATAAAACAGCATTAATTTAGAAAAACATAAGATTATTAAGTTTTAAAGAAAAGTGAAATTAATGTTAGTAAAAGTCAATATTTAGTTGAGCCACCTTTAGCCGTTATCAAAGCTTTAATTCTGCGCGGCATGCTATCAATGCAAGATTGTACTGTCTCCTGCATTTGAGGATGATGATTCCACACATGAATAATCTTTTCTAGGAGCTGGGTTTTGTTGGTAATCACATCTTTAGCCACTTCTCTTTTCATCAGCTCCCACACATTTTCAATGGGGTTCATATCAGGGCCAATCCAACAGAGGGATATTTTTTTCTGCCAAAAAAGCTTTAACAGACCGAGCAGTGTGGCAGGGAGCTCCATCTTGCATGAAAGTGAATGGTTCCCCATTTGGAAACCATTCTCTGAGCTGCGGAATCAACCGATTTTGTAATACTTCTTTGTACTGATCTTGCCTCATTATTCCTTTGACGACGTACAGACGTCCAGTGCCCTTGCCGCTGATGACTGACCAAATCATCACTTTGGTGGGATGTTTAACCGTCGGGACGACACAATCAGGATGAAACTTTTCTCCATGACGACGACGCACATACTGAGCTTTATTCTGCAAAGTTTCGAATGTGCTTTCGTCACTGAAGCAGACCTGTCAAAAATAGGAAAAATATATAAACTTCCATGTTTATTTGCTTTATTTAACTGAAAATGATAATAATGTATCAATTATTGATTAAATTGCTGTATCTTACCGATCTCCAGAAGTCCACATCTTTGTCTTGCCATTCTTTGGCCCACTTCAGGCGCTTTGCTTTCATTGCAGCTGTTAACTTGGGCTTCCTGGCGGGGCGACAGGCCTTAAAATCTAATTCTTTCAATTTTCTTCGAACAGTGCGCTCAGAAGCATTTACGCTAGCATCCTGGAGTTGTGATTTTATTACCTTTGTGGTAGCAAATCTGTTTTCTACACAAATTTTCTTCAAACATCTCTCTGACCGTGGAGTGAAAATTGGTTTTCTACCGCATCTTTTCTTTCTTTTCGGGCTTAATTCCTTCCCTGACTCAATTTTCTTTTTTATGCGTCGTACACTAGCTTCAGAAACCTCCAATCTTCGTGATTTTTCTCGGTTTGTAAATGTTTTCGCAATCACAAGGGCCTTCACTTCAGCTTTTTTACGTGGTGAAAGATCGCCTTTTCTACCCATAATGGAAATAGTCCAATTACTTTTTTAAAACACTGCATACAAAATAAACTAATAACTGAGTAGTATAAAACTGTTAAACAAACAATCACAGTCCATAAAGCCACAGAAACACGTCCGTACCTGACTCGATTCCGATCGCGACTGATACAGGTTTGTACTTATTTACGTTCATGTATCACTTTGTCAACACAGTGTTGCCATATGTTAAAAATAAATACAAATATGTAGTCTACAACAATTCTTTTAAATAAAAATCAATAATATTGTAGTTTAAATATACCATTATTGCATAAAAACTCTTAAGAAACATAAAATTACTAAAAAAAATTTTTAGTAATTTAGACAGTGCGTCTAATAATTTGGCCAGGGACTGTGTATATATATATATATATATATATATATATATATATATATATATATATATATATATATATATTGGGCACACTTTTCTTCGTATTACTTTTAAAAAAATCGCTGTCCCCTACCTTATCTCGAAAAGTACTGATCAAAAAATTTTGAAAAAATTCTGGAATATTCTCCACGGTGTATAGATTGAAAGAAAATTATCACGAGTACATTACCTTTAATAATTTATCTTGTTTATAAAAAAAAAACAAAATTTCAAGGTCACCAGTTTTCAGTAAAGATTGGAAACAAATTTTGTTGAAAACTCATTTGGGGTGTGTTTTGTGAAGTCACTGATCATTTTATACCACCCTAACAAAAATTTTTATTTTAAAAACAATCAACGTACGGAACACTAATTGTGCAAGTTCAACTTGCACTTGACCGGTTTTTTATTTTTCGAGATATTACCGAAAAATTGGATTTTTGCTTTTATTTTGGATTGTGTACATCAAACTTCAACAAACTTTTTTTTATCGTATTCTACGTCCAAAAAACTACCTATGTGCCAAAATGCAACCTGTTAATATTTAATCAGAGCCCAAAACTCCTAGCAACTGGCTATACAGTTCAGAATAATAGAAAAAGTATCTATTATGTTTTTATAATGGCTATACCCAACTATTTCAAGGAATAAGTTTTGATGTGATTCGTGTGTGCTTGCTATGGTATATCTCCACCTGTTTCTACCTGAGCCTGACCTTGTTTATTTGCTATTCTTTTCTTTTCTATTGTCGAATGCCACGTTCCAGTGTATCTAAAGTTTTAAAAAAAACGGAGGGGATTCTGTCGTAAAAACGAAGAATCCGTACTGAACATACAGACAGTGAGTCCAGCAACACCCGGCTCCTCTGTTTCCAGTAATGAGATTCACGCTTCTCATTTTTCGACTTCTGTTAAAGTGTCTCCGGGACTTGAGACTATTATGATAGTTATCACACTGTTCCAAAAAAAATGATATCGTGGATTATTCACTAACAAACAATAGTGTGGGTAAGTACAAACATCGTTTAGCAATACTCTTTAAATCCAGTTTTGTAATAAAAGGAATGGGTTGCGTGATGTAGTAATTAAACCGAGCGAGAAAAACGACCACGATTAGCCAACTTTAAAAAATTATTTTACCCACTTCTAGTGGTCAACTTGGTTTCAAAATCGCATGTAGATTAATAGGAAACAATAAAAAAATATTTTTTTTTACCTGAAATCGGTTAGAGTCTCCTTAAAATGTTCTAACAAAATCATACACACATTCAGGCTTACCTTTCTTACTCTAATAGATTTTTCGTGATTTGGTTTTTCTAAATTTTCTAGGTCATAGATCTGTTAAGACACACGCAATACTGCACAATGCTTTTTAACAAATTCGTCCCATCCTATCACCACCATTTCGGCCATCAATGCAAAGTGTCGGATTATGGTTTCGCTAAATTAATCGAACTTTTCGAAGCTATTCCTGACGTGGTTGAGGTAAAAAAACATTAGAGAATCCACTGCATTTTGCTACAAAAAAATAATTCATCCTATTTAAGAGCGGCCATAGACACCACGCGATCATCTCTTCAAATATGAGGGCTTTTTTTTTAAGTTGTCTACCTAACTATAGAAATGACGTCAAATTACTAAAAAGAAAAAATATACAGGATGTGCAAAAAAATACAAAATAGTGCTCTGAGTAAAATAAGATTCCTGAAGTTGACCTTTTGTAACGCTTATTTTGGTAGGCCACTGTCTTTACGCAGGCGCTATAGTAAAGGGAAGAAATATAAGGACTCGAATTGATTCAGCCGATACTTGGTGGAAATCCATAACTAGAAGTTTTGCAAGAAGTAAAACACTACTTAAGTTTCCACTAAATTTTTTATTTTTAACACCATGACATGTTTCGCTGTACGACAGCTTCTTCAGATGGTTTGTTACAAAACTGAGGATAAAATTACTATAATAAATGGTTGGTTCACAATTTATGGCAGGTAAAAAAATAATTTAATTAAAATAGATTTGTTCCAAGCATACCAAGTAGGGAAACTATATTACTAATTAAAAAATTTCTTTCTGAAATTAATGTCAACCCAATAATAAAACAAGACATCTTACGAGGCTGGTTTGAAAAGTCCGTGCAAAAATAAAAACTACTTATGTGTTTGGGGTAAACCTTTTTTATTTTTCGACATAGTCTCCTTTTAGGCTTATACACTTCGTCCAACGATGTTCTAGTTTGTTGATCCCTTCCGAATAATAGCATTTGTCCTAGTCTGCAAAATATCCATTAGTGTCTGCAATCACCTCCTCGTTTGAATAAAATCTTTGTCCCGCCAGCCATTTCTTCAAATTGGGGAACAAATAGTAGTCCGAGGGAGCCAAGTCTGGAGAATAGGGGGGATGTGAAACGAGTTGGAATCCTATTTCCATTAATTTTGCGACCACAACTGCTGAGGTGTGTGCTGGTGCGTTGTCGTGATGGAAAAGGACTTTCTTGTGGGCCAATCGCGGGCGTTTTTTTTCTTGCAGCTCGGTTTTCAAACGGTCCAATAACGATGAATAATATTCACCTGTAATAGTTTTACCCTTTTCCAGATAGTCGATGAGGATTATCCCTTGCGAATCCCAAAAGACAGTCGCCATAACCTTTCCGGCCGAAGGAACGGTCTTCGCCTTTTTTGGTGCAGATTCCCCCTTGGTAACCCATTGTTTAGATTGTTGTTTGGTCTCAGGAGTATAGTAATGTATCCATGTTTCATCCATAGTGACGAAACGACGCTTAAAGTCCTCCGGATTCTTCTGGAACAGCTGCAAACCATCCTTGCAACACTTCACACGATTCCGTTTTTGATCAAACGTGAGCAATCGCGGCACCCATCTTGCGGATAGCTTTCTCATGTCCAAATGTTTATGCAAAATATTATGTACCCGTTCAGTCGAGATGCCTACAGCACTAGCAATCTCACGCACTTTAACTCTTCTGTCATCCATCACCATATCATGGATTTGATCAATGATTTCTGGAGTCGTAAACTCCACAGGCCGTCCAGAACGTTCAGCTTCACTTGTGCCCATATGGCCAGTCCGAAAATTTTGAAACCACTTATGAACTGTTCTAATCGAAGGTGCAGAGTCACCATAATGTTTATCAAGTTTCTCTTTAGTCTCCTGAGGCGTTTTGCCTTTCATAAAGTAATGTTTAATCACCACACGAAATTCTTTTTCGTCCATTTCTTGAAAATCACTCGACTTCCTTGATTCACACGAATGCCAAACACAAAGAAATAGACCAATATGGCTGAAACTTGGTGTGCGTTCATTCAAGAGATGCTACTAACTAAACATGACCTCGATACGCGCCGGTGGTGCCATCTCTCGGACTTTGCACGGACTTTTCAAACCAGCCTCGTAAGTTGCTTAAAGGTTTGCCTAGAACAAAATTATTTTGAATTTAATAACGACCTATACAGCAGTCTAGACGGTCTCATAATGGGCAATCTACTTAGTCCTCTTTTGGCGGAAATATTTATGAATAACATAGAAAACCAAATAATCAAACACCCACTGTTTAAAAAATTTGTAAACATAGATATATATGTTGATGATATCTTATATTGTTTTACAGGAAGTGATAGACAATTTGCCACATTTCAAAGTTTTTTGAATAATATACACAAAAATATAAAATTCACCAGTGAAGTTGAAACCGACAATAACTTAAACTTCGTTGACCTAACAATAACAAGACATAATAACAAACACAGTTTTTCTATTTACCATAAACCGTCACATACTGACAGAATTATCCATAATACCTCATGTCATCCACCAAGTCACAAACTTGCAGTTTTCCATAATATGATTAACAGACTAATAAATATTCCTCTAAACCATGACGACTTTCAAAAAGAACTTAATATTATAAAATAATTAGCAGTAAATAATGACCATCCATAATAGATAATATTTTCAAGAAAAAACTACAAAAAAGTCATTAGTACAGTTTTTCCGAATAATAAAGAACCTTATAAAAACGTAAAGTCAATAACGCACTATGGTAGATGCAACACTAAATTAAATAGTTTCTTGAGAAAATTAAATATTAACGCAGCATTTAAAACATCCAACACACTTGGCAAATTTATAAAAAATAACAAAACTAAAACAGATAGAGCCAATAGATCCGGAGTATACAAATTAAATTGTGGAAATTGCTCAAAAACATATATAGGTCAAACAGAAAGAAGTTTTTCAAAAAGAATAAAAGAACATGCTTCATCATACATCAATGGAAAAAAATAACTCAAATTACGCAAATCATTTAATTAAAAATAACCACCAATTCAACCCAAACTTTGAAATATTACCTACTTGCACAAAAGGCCTGAAACTTAATTACCTATAATCTTTTTATTATTTATTTAGTAGTAGTATTCACAATACTTTTCAGTTTACATTTAAAATAAATTTAACAAACAATTTCATACTCTGATTAAAAACTAATATTTTTTACAAAATTTATTGTTCCTTTTCTAAACATTTTATATTTGTTTCACTCTTTATGTTGTTCGGCATCATATTGTATAAAGTCAGGCCTTTTGAAAATAGAGATTTTTGCATTGCACTGGTATCTGCACGTTGCGGTCTAAAATCTAATGCGTTCCTCAGGCTGTACGGTTGAACATCCCCAACATATCTTATTTGTTCAATCAAGTATTCCGGTGCATTTCCCATTTTCATTTTCTGGATAAAACATATTGTATTTAGCTGCAGTCTTTGCTTTACATTTAGCCATTTCAGTGCATCTAGCATATATCTTATTGATGTGAAACGATTGCATTTCAAAATAGAGCGCATAGCCTTGTTCTGGAGTTTTTGTTGCCTTCTTTAATTGTGTTAGCCGATACTTGTTGGAAATTCATAATAAAATTATATAAAAACAACACTATGTTTTAATTTCCAATATATTTAAAGTCACTTGACAATTGTTTCACCATACAATGGCTTCTTCAGAAGTAAATAAGAAAGAAAAATATTTGGTGGTTAAATAAACTATCCTTATTACCTAAGATTATGCTAATCATTTTATTATATTATTTACAGACAGAATTATTTTAAGAATGCAAATCTATGGTACTATTTCCGAGAACTAATAAAGATTAAGTAAGGGTGAATGGTTTAAGTCTACCTGTTCGTTTAATAATTGATTGGAGTTTTTCCGTTTGTTAATTTCTAGACATTCAAGCAAATTTAATTTTTTAGATTTATTTTCTACATGTAGGATTTTTAACGTATCATCAAAATTATGAGATTCGTTTATTATATGTGTTGCGTAATGTGAATTGTTCTTATTTTTTAAATAACTATGTTTATGTTCTTTAATGCGAGTTTCAAAAGATCTACCAGTTTGTCCTACGTAGGTTTTAGTACAAGATCCACAATTTAATAAGTAAACTCCTGATTTTAAGGAATTCTTAGATTTGGTTTTGTTATTCAAAATTATACTCCCTAAGGAATTACTGGTTTTGAATGCTATTATATTGTTCTTTTTTATTAAATGTTTGGAAATTGTTCTAGTTATTTTCCCTGTGTATGTATGTAAGTGTACTAAATTTTATTTTTTTGTCATTAATTGTGGGATAAATTAGAGAGATTGCTTGTTTAAAGGATTTTTTATTCAAAATATTATCTATAATGTCGGGGTCATATCCATTATTAATTGCTATTTGTTTGATTATGTTGAATTCTTTGTTAAAATTAGTTTTAGTCATGGGGATATGTAACAATCTATGTATGAAAGAGTTAAAAGCTGCCATTTTGTGAGGATACGGGTGGGATGAGCTATTGTGTATGACTGTGTCAGTATGTCAGTATGAAGGTTTGTGAAAAATCGAGAAATCGTGTTTATTGTTCACTTTTGATATAGATGAACAATAAACACGATTTCTCGATTTTTCACAAACCTTCACATACTGACACAGTCATACACAATAGCTCATCCCACCCGTATCCTCACAAAATGGCAGCTTTTAACTCTTTCATACATAGATTGTTACATATCCCCATGACTAAAACTAATTTTAACAAAGAATTCAACATAATCAAACAAATAGCAATTAATAATGGATATGACCCCGACATTATAGATAATATTTTGAATAAAAAATCCTTTAAACAAGCAATCTCTCTAATTTATCCCACAATTAATGACAAAAAATAAAATTTAGTACACTTACATACATACACAGGGAAAATAACTAGAACAATTTCCAAACATTTAATAAAAAAGAACAATAAAATAGCATTCAAAACCAGTAATTCCTTAGGGAGTATAATTTTGAATAACAAAACCAAATCTAAGAATTCCTTAAAATCAGGAGTTTACTTATTAAATTGTGGATCTTGTACTAAAACCTACGTAGGACAAACTGGTAGACCTTTTGAAACTCGCATTAAAGAACATAAACATAGTTATTTAAAAAAATAAGAACAATTCACATTACGCAACGCATATAATAAACGAATCTCATAATTTTGATGATACGTTAAAAATCCTACATGTAGAAAATAAATCTAAAAAATTAAATTTGCTTGAATGTCTAGAAATTAACAAACGGAAAAACTCCAATCAATTATTAAACGAACAGGTAGACTTAAACCATTCACCCTTACTTAATCTTTATTAGTTCTCGGAAATAGTACCATAGATTTGCATTCTTAAAATAATTCTGTCTGTAAATAATATAATAAAATGATTAGCATAATCTTAGGTAATAAGGATAGTTTATTTAACCACCAAATATTTTTCTTTCTTATTTACTTCTGAAGAAGCCATTGTATGGTGAAACAATTGTCAAGTGACTTTAAATATATTGGGAAATTAAAACATAGTGTTGTTTTTTATATAATTTTGTAGCCTTGCCTGTTGTTGGCCTGAACAGCATGTGAACAACACAGTTGATCCATATTCAAAATGAGGTTTTATCATGGTTTTGTGTATATTTATTGCAGTTAATATTGTTACTTTACTTCTTAAACGTTTGAAAAACCCGATTTTTTTCCCTATTTTTTTACATATATATTCGACATGTTCTTTAAAGTTCAAATCCCTGTCTATAAGGAAACCCAGGTATTTTATATTACTTACTTTTTCTATTATTACATTATTTATTTTGAATGCTCTGTCAGTGTTCATATCAATTTCCATTAATTTTGTCTTGTTTTCATTTAATTTTAACTTATTCATTTTTAACCATTTCTTAATGTTATCCATATCATTTTTTAAATTTTCATGACATATCTCCTCTGTTGCTGCTTCTGTGAAAATTAATGTATCATCTGCATATAATACAATTTCACATTTTTTTAATACATTTTCCATGTCATTTATATAAATTACAAAGAGAAGAGCTCCCAAAATTGAGCCCTGTGGTACTCCAAAATCGTTTTCTATTGCATTTGATATTTCGTTATTGAAATTTGAGAATTGTTTACGATTTGTCAGATAGGACTGAAACCATTGAATACCGTATCTAGTAAGTTTTGCAATAGAATATCCCTATCTATAGTTTCAAATGCTCTTTTGAAGTCAAGGAAAATTGCTAATATTTTATTTTTTATCTTTTTACATTTCATCTGTTTATAACATAATTGATTGCTGTTTCACGTGAATATTTCTTTCTAAATCCTGATTGAAACTTTGATAGTAGTCTGTGTTGTTCCATGTATTCTTCCAATTGATTTTTACTATTTTTTCAATAACTTTTTCACATATTTTTAAAGTGTTAATTGGTCTGTATTCTTCACATTTTAATGTATGTTTTACTTTTTGGATAGGAAATATCATTGATTCCTTCCAGTTATTTGGAAACAACCCTGTCTCTAGTGACTTATTTATAATATTCAGTATAATATTTCCTGTTATGCCCCAATTATCTAGAATTATGTTACTTGATAGTTTTGTATAGTCTGGTTTTTTCTTAATATTCTTAAAAATAGTTTTCAGTTCTTGTAGATTTACTGCATGAAATTTGAATTTAATGTCAATCTCAGATATTTCATTTTCGTATTGTATATCTTCGATGGAGCATCTGATTTCATCTATAATATATATAAAATGCAACGTCTCTCTGTCTGTCTGCCTGTCCGTTAGTGCGCTTATCACTGGAGAACCACTTATCCGATTTACGTACTTTTTTTTTTAAAACATACATATGTTCTCTGGCCAGGTTATAGGCTATATTTTATTACGATAGGTAGCATAAGGAATGAGCAGTGACGTAAAATAGTGAATGAAGTCGGAAAAAAGTTTGACGCTAGCGCGTTCGTTTGCAATACACAGCCTAAACTATTAAATATGGAACAATATTATGTAGCAGAGAATATTTATAATCTATAATATATATATATATATATATATATATATATATATATATATATATATATATATAAAATGCAATGTCTCTCTGTCTGTCTGTCCATTAGTGCGTTTATCACGCGAGAACCATTTCATTCAGAAATTCATATATATATATATATATATATATATATATATATATATATATATATATATATATATATATATATATATATTCTATGGTCAGGTTATATAATAATAATAATAATCTATATCTATAAAATATAAATATATATATATATATATATATATATATATATATATATATATATATATATATATATATATATAATGCAACGTCTCTCTGTCTGTCTGCCTGTCCGTTAGTGCGCTTATCACTGGAGAACCACTTATCCGATTTACGTGCTTTTTTTTTTAAACATACGTATGTCCTCCGGCCAGGTTATAGGATATATTTTATTACGTTAGGTGACATAAGGAATAAGCAGTGACGATAATAGTGAATCAAGTCGGAGAGAAGTTTGCCGCTAGAGCGTTCTCTTGCAATACACTGCCTAAAGCATTAAATATGGAACAATATCATGTAGCAAAAAATATAATATATATAAAATGTAACGTCTCTCTGTCTGTCCGTTAGTGCGCTTATCACTCGAGAACCACTTATCCGATTTACGTGCTTTTATAAATTTATACATATGTTCTATATAATTCGATATAAGCCTAGATAATGGGAGTTAAGGTGAGATAATGGGAGATAAGGAGAAATAATGGGAGATAAGTCGAGATAAGCCTCGATAATGGAAGATAAAGTGAGATAATGGGAAATAAGTATAATGGGAGATAAGGAGAAATAATAGGAGATAAGCAGAGATAAGTCTAGATAATGGAAGTTATGGTGAGATAATGGGAGATAAGGAGAAATAAGGGGAGAAAAGGAAAAATATTGCGAGATAAGTCGAGATAAGCCTAGATAATGGGAATAAGGTGAGATAATGGGAGATAAGGAGAAATAATGGGAGATAAGGAAAAATAATGGGAGATGAGCAGAGATAAGCCTAGATAATGGAAATTATGTAGAGATAATGGGAGATAAGGAGAAATATTGGGAGATAAGGGGAAATAATGGGATATATTTTATTACGTTATGTAACATAAGGAATAAGCAGTGACGATAGTAGTGAACCAAGTCCACGCGAACGGAGCCGCGGGCCCGGCTAGTTTATACTATTTACAAAATATGTATTAAAATTTTCAGCTATTTGGAAATTGTCTTTATATTCTATTTGATTATATATCACAGTTTTTATCACACTTTTGGGTTTTCTTAAGACTAGTTCTTTAATTTTATTCCACATTTCTTTTTGGTTATTTGCATTGTTTATTTTATTATTAGTATAATTACTTTTTTCTTTTTCAATTTTGACTTTATACATATTTCTTATTGTTTTATAACTATTCCATGCCTCATTTGTATTTTCTAAGATTGCTCTTTGGTATTTAAGAACTTTTTCTCGTTTTAATGCTCTGAGCTCATTATTAAACCATTTGTTATAACTTTTTTTAGACATTTTTTTCTTAAAAGTAAATTTAGAGTTTAGAAATAAACAAATTAAAAATTCAGATTCCTTATTAAATGAACAATTAGACTTAAATAATTCACCATTACTAAATCTATTTTAATTAAATTATTTTTTTACCTGCCATAAATTGTGAACCAACCATTTATTATATTAATTTTATCCTCATTTTATAACAAACCATCTGAAGAAGCTGTCGTTCAGTGAAACATGTCATGGTGTTAAAAATAAAAAAAAAATTAGTGGGAATTTTAAGTAGTGTTTTACTTCTTGCAAAACTTCTATATAAGGACTCAACTATAATTGTTATTCGAAGCATGCGCCCGTCATTTGGAGCTTGCGCGGTACTGAAACAAACTAAGAGCAACCTTTATTAGGGATAACGATTTCCCTTATTTAGGAACTTATAAGAGAGCTTAATTGAAGTTCGTTATTGTTATCGCTATTATGGTTGGACCTGTTTTTTTTTTTCTACTTAGCTATACAGCAGACATCAGAGGGTCGTGCGGTGAATGAAAAAAAAATAGAAGATGAATATTAACCTAACCTTACATATGCTTTATTTTATTGCAATTTTGCCGTAGTGTAAAAGTGCAATTCTCTCGCGCTAATACTGCGCATGCTTGACATAACGATAAGGACAAAGACGTATGAAAAATAAGCTTTGCAAAATCTCTCTATTACCTTAACCTGACTTAACCTTAACAACCTTGATTGATAACATAAACTGTCAAACATGGACGCTAAACAGGCGTACATATTCCAAGAGATAATCCGTGCGTCTGTGACCTCCCTTCCCTAAGAACCATAAAACTAGCTTTTTTTTATCCTTATTTCATATTAGTCTTTACCTTAGATTAGAGAACTACCAGACGGCGAACGAACAGTGAGTCTTACGCCCCAACAATCGTTAAAAATCCTAGGTTCTCAGGTGACCCAAGTGATAAGAAACGTGGGTGGCGGTTCCTTGAAGTTAGAAGACCTCTCGGGTCTATACTTTAGGGAGTTCGGTTATCGGTTGAACCCGCAAATGTATCAGTGCGAAACTGTAGGAGAAGCGGTGGAAAAACTCTCCGAGTATGTTCAGGTAAATTGTTGATTGATATGTAAATAAGTAGTCTTGCTTTGTGTGTTTGTTTGACTGCCTATTTGAAATATGACAATATGTATTTTTTTCGTAGGTTATCCATGGTAATGCTGGTACGTTACTGCGTCCCATCGAAATGGATACTTTGCCAAATATTCTTAGAGTCCGGTGCTGGGCTTTATTGCTGACTCCGCCGCACGTTAAGGACCTGCCTACTTTTAAATACGAGTATCAGCTGTGCTACAATAATAGTTTTTCGATGGAATCCCTGAAGTTCATTTCTAACGTTATTTCGGTGAGTTATACATTTTTTTTAATCGTTCGTTTTAATTAGTAGTAGCTGCGGGGGAGGTCAGCGCTTAGCAAACGAACCAGAGGGATCCTTTTTACCAACCTCAAAAATTTCCCCCAATCGCCCTAACAATTTCGTTCTCCTCCATACAACGCTCCACAGGCGCAAATGAGGTGGAGCAGCGGCTTCTCATCCTCCACACCCTAACAGTGTTAAATGTTTTTTTTAAACTAGAATATGCTGGAAGACTCTTTATAAGGAGATTTAGGACAAGTCTACTAATATATATATATATATATATATATATATATATATATATATATATATATATATATATATATATATATTATTAGGGTGTTTCATTTTTAGGCAATATTTTTTTTTCATCTGATATACCAGAAAATCTCATAGTTTATAGAAAATAAAAAATATTGCCGCCGGATAAAAGGTTTCAAGTCGAACAGTGGCTTAGCTCTTTCAAAAATTCGATTTGCCATCTAAATAACACAGAAAAAAAATTTTCTTTGTTTTAATTGAATTTTTCACTGTTAAAAAAATTTTTTTAAAAAAAATCCTTCTTACAGCTTTTGAAGGAAATTAAATTCTCTACAAAAAATGTCCTTGAGGTCGAAACCGTACAACCAGTTGTCTCGGAGTTATAGCCCGTCAAACATGAACATTTTTATAAATAGACATTAAATTCCATTTAATCACCAGTTTATTACTTTTACATAAATAATTAAAATATATTTTACATTTTAGAGTATTGAAATTTATAATTTAACTATTGATTCGTTTTAATCCAGCAATCAAATTATTATTATTATTATTATTAATTAATTATAACTACTGTGAAATAATAACACTCATGTACGGAAATCATATTTTCACGCAAATTCATACAGTTTCGCTAGTTTTATATTTTATTGAGGTTGGCGCTGTTTCCTATTTTTATCGATCTCTGCGTTTTCGATCTATGATAACTGTCTATCTTTCATTTTTTGGCTGGTTTGCATCGATTGGCACTAAATATAGATCAACATTAATTAACCTCAATGATATTGATTCAATATGATTAATTAATTAACCTCAGTGTTATTTAGATGGCAAATCGGATTTTTGAAAGAGCTAAGCCACTGTTCGACTTGAAACCTTTTACCCGGCGGCAATATTTTTTATTTTCTATAAACTGATTTTCTGGTATATCAGATGAAAAAAAAATATTGCCTAAAAATGAAACACCCTAATATATATATATATATATATATATATATATATATATATATATATATATATATATATATATATATATATATATATATATACATACAGTCGACACTGTTTATAGTGAAACTCTATTTAGTGCAATTTTTTCAAGACCTAGAATATTTATTATACATAGCAATATATACGGATTTTTTCTTTATATAGTGAAAAACTTTCTATAGCGAAATTTCGGTCAACATTTTGGTCTTTCACTATATAGAGTGTCGACTGTATATACTCGTATATATATATATATATATATATATATATATATATATATATATATATATATATATATTATATACATATATATATAACACGTAGGCTGAAAACTTTTTGGTCTGACACATAGATGTCACCCTTTTCAAAAAATCCATATTATTTTTAGGAAGTACCAACCTCCAAATGATACGATCGAATGAATCGAATTTCGTTCTGTTTTCTGATGGGGAAAAGTACCGTTCAAGCAAAGCAATGGCTTGATAACTGTTACGGGGACTCTGCCCCCTGGAAAATCACTCATCATTTGCTGGTGTGCTGAATTTAAATGCGCTTGTACAGATACAAATGATGATGAACGCTCTGGACGCCCAAATGAGGTGGTTACACCGAAAAACATAAAAAAAATCCACAAAATTGTTTTTGATGTCCGTAACGCGACATTGCGTGAGATAGCTGACACCCTAAAGATATCAAAAGAATGTGTTGGTCATATTTTGCATGAACATTTGGGCATGAGAAAGCTCTCTTCAAAATGGGTTTTGCTGACAGTGGACCAAAAACAACAACGTGTTGATGATTCCGAGCGCTGTTTCGACCTGTTTAAGCGCAATAAAAAGTATTTTTTTATGCGATATGTGACAATAGATGAAACATCGATCCACCCCTACAGACTGGAATCAAATCGACAGTCAGCTGAGTGGACAGCAACCGGTGAAAGCCGCCCGAAGCGACCAAAGACACAACAGTCGGCTGGGAAGGTTTTGACCTCTGTATTTTGGGATGTACATGAAATAATTTTCCTCGACTATGCTGAGAAGGGAAAAACCATCAATAGCGAATATTATATAAAAATTATTGGTGCGTGTAAAGGCAGAAATAGCAAAGAGACGGCCTCAAATGAACAAGAAAAAAGTGGTTTTTTACAAGTCAATGATTACGATGGCAAAATTGCATGAATTGAAATTCGAATTGCTTCCTCATCCACCGTATCCTCCAGATCTGGCCCCTAGCGACTATTAGCTATTCGCAGGAAAGCGTTGGACTGATTGTATCGCTCTTGAAGGAGACTATATTGATGAATAAAGTCGAATTTTGCAGGAAAAAATGTGTTTTAAGTAGCCAGACCAAAAACTTTTCAGCCTAACCCTACGTATAAGGTTTTCTTGCACTTTGGGTGCCGATACTATCCCTTTTTTGAGCATCGATCGACCCATTCCTTGAGGACTGCTCCCACATCTTTAGATATATCTAAAGCTAAAAAGCAGTCATGGCACCGAGTCTGGTGAGTTCGTTCGCCTCACTGCCCTGCAGCCTCTGATGTCCAGAGACCTATATCAGGTTAACCTGTTTCTTTCTGGGCAGCTTATCCATATAGTGGACTCACTACTATATCAAACATTATAGGTATTTGGTATAGTGATAACTGTTGTGTGGTTTCCAAAAGACGACTGATCCATTGAACAGAAATTTTTTATCATTTAAATCTTCATGTTCGGTAATAACCATGATTGTTTCCTCGGTTCTTAGTCAACCTAATCTTCCTGATCTTGGGTTAATATGTTCAACTGTACTGTAAAATTTTACTTGAAAATAAGCTGGGTCGTCATTGCCGTACACCTAGAACATTCTTTTACGAATATCTTTTGGTCCAATTCCGCCTTTTAGCGAGAAACGTTATCTCTGCCCGACGCCCTACATTATTTTCACTCGTTTTTCAGAAGAAAAAAATTCGTAAAAACTGCAAACAATTTTTTCAGATTTCATCAATGAACAATACTGAATTCATCTCCCTAACATCGCTTTATGTACTTGCGGCTCAACTATACTATGTCATATGTGCAAACGGCGGCTCCATAGTATACAATCACGTAGAGAGACTCTACTCGGACCATTACAACAAGACGTTGAAACTGTCGAGTTTTAATATCAACTCCGTCAACGAATTTTATAACTATTTCAGTTTAATGTTCTATATCAGGGGGAGTAAGAAAAAGAGCGTCGTCGTTTTGAACAGAAACCTACAGGGTAAGTATCATATACAGGGTGTTGTGTGTTTGTTTGTTGTTGAGCCATTTCGACATATTTGGGAGCATTTTTTGAAGAAATATCACTTCAAAGTGAACTTAAATCCGTTAGCTTTTACTTTTCGTTCTATTGCTTGGTATTTTTAGAACATCTAGCGCCTCTTGCCGCTTTGAAATACGATAATAACAATATAGAGTATACTTATGAAGTTAAAGAAGATACTTGGTGCCCTCCAGTTCCTTCAACGTCCGATTTGGCCCAGGGAGCGCCGAAAAAGTACTCTCCTCCGAAGCCCGATACTCCTCCGACACCGGTAAGTAGATATTACAAATTTTCGTTTATCGACCGAGACAGAGCCAAGACCGATATCTGGTTGCACTCTTAAAATGCATTTCATGTATTAATTGTGTATTTGCGTATGTGTATTGTCGCTTATTTTTGTAGCCTTTAGGCTTTTGACGAGTTAGTAAAAGTATTATTAAGGAACATATATCTTTTTAGGGCTCTTGGACCGTATGGAGTACACCAACTAAATTTGAAGATCAACCTTTGGTAAGTGATTTAGTATTATATTCTTGAAGACTTTGTTTTTGTTTTGGCTAAAGATGTTTTGTGTGATCGTAGGAGAAACATCAAAGTCACAATTCCAAGAACCACGATTTATCAAAAACTATTTCATTTCAAATAAGAATCGCTGCCATTTTTGTTCGATTACATTCCCGGATTACGTAACTTCAAATTTAAATAATATCAATCGATCCCTCGCAGTGCTTAGCTCCTTTCCGCGATTAAGGCCCCTACTAGACAAATAGAGGACCTATTTTTACAAATTAGCTCCGCAAAATGCTCCCAGTCCACTCCCAGGAGCACTAGCCAAAGAAACTGTTCGGGAATGCCGAAATGCCCAATTTCTAGGGTTGTAAAAAATGTGATCGCTTTCATCTTCGGGTTAAGTTAGATTTTAATGGGTATTCTAAAATAATAAAGAACTGAACTTAAAAGGGCAAAAAAGACAATAAATCACATCTTTTTCTTTTAGAACCTCTCTATAAGAATGCCCATTACGCACAATCCGACCCTGCTGGGTAACCCGGACCATTTGATCTCGCCAGCCAAGCAACTGTTGCCGATCGGAAGGAACCCGTGGACGACGAGCCAAGTGGCCGTCGTGGCACCCGAGCCCCACGAGCTGCCCATACCTGATAAGCTACTACCCAAAGGTGAGTCTAAGATATGTGAAAATTAAAAAAAAAAAATGTATTAGCTAGTGGTAAAAGGGGAGCTAATTGTTCGCTCCAAGTGTAGTTTTATCAACATTCGTCGGTACGTTATTACTTGAAATCTAGGCCCGTAAACTGTCCGCTGAACTCTCAAGATGCCGTCCAATATTAGTCTACACATTTCTGGTTTGCTCATTTCTCAACCCGCTCTTCCTGATTTTGGGTTATCCTGAATTGAAGTTTAAACTAAGATTTTACATGAAAATAAGATGAGCCAGCATCATTGCCATACATGCAAAACATTCTTTTATGTCTAACTTTTGGTTCACTTTACTCTTTGAAAAAGTTAACCACTGCGCGAATTAGTTTCACTTACACTGCCCAAAGCAACGAACTTTTACAAAGTTTCGCCGAAGTACTTGGAACAGCGACAGTGATTTGATAACACAGGTATACAAAAAAAAAATTCTGTCTTTTAAGTGCGACACGTGTTTTCTTAAATATTTTTTATGCTAAATCCAAAAAAGACATTCACCGTCAGGTTTTTTCAGAAAATGTATTTTTTTTCAAATTAATAGTTTTCTGGCAACTTTAAGTGTGTTTTCTGAAAAAGCCTCACTGTGGAAATCTTTTAAAAAGTACTTAAGAAAACACGTGTCTCACTTAAAAGACAGAAAATTTTTTCTATGCCCGTGTAATGAAGCAATTTGGCCAAGCTAGGTAAATAACTTAAAAAACACCCTTATACATCTATCATAAGCTAGAGATAGGGGTGAAAATCTCCAAATCAAATATATCCGTGGCATACCAACCTTTAGTACCTTTAAACAAGTAAATCCCGACAGCAAAGGTGTCTCATTTTCTTATTACTATCAGAATGTACGGGGATTGCACTCAAAGATTGACAATTTGTATGTTGGAACAAGTGATAGTGAGTTTGACTTTATTGCATTTACAGAAACATGGATACAGAAAAACGTGCGCAGTTCGGAACTTTTTCGCGAAAATTACAGTGTATTTCGCAGACAGACAACTTTATGAAACCGGTAAAACTAGCGGTGGAGGCGTCTTGTTGGCTATCAGGAGTGACATCAGTAGTTACTCTCTTAACTCTTCCTATTTCGAAACGGCGTTCCCCAATATAGATTTGCTAATGTGTAAATGTATATTGCCACATGATTTATCGTTATTTGTGACAGTCATTTATATACGTTCATATGTCACGCCGCAGGAATATGAACTTTTCTTTAAATCGCTTGAACAGTGCGAATATTTGCAGAGTAGGAGGGTAATCATTTTGGAAGACTTTAATGCCTCTCAGTATGGGGCCCGTGACAATAATGATATCAAAGCGAGGGAGATTGGCACCTTCATGAACTTCTTTAATTTTGAGCAATATAACAATATTAGAAACACTGGCAATATTGTTAATCTTTTTAATCTAGGCAGTAATATACCCCAGAGTGTCCCTAATTGTTTAATAAGAGCATACAATTTTAAACGGGCCGATTTCTTGTCTTTATATGACTCTCTGCTGTCTACCGATTAGACCAATCTGGGTAAGTCTACTGACGTTAATATAATATTGATTAAGGTTAACTGCATATCAGCTTTTGATAGGTACATACTTGGTGTCCAGGAAGCAATTAACAGTGATTCAGGAAAGTTTTGGTCCTTTATTAATCAGAAGAATCGAGAATCAAGGATTCCCGGAGCAATTCATTTGCGCGGTGATTGGTATGAAAAGCCGCAGGACATAGTAAATGTGTTCGCTTCTTATTTTGAGAGTGTATTCTTGCCTAACGAGAATGAAATCGATTTTGTTCCGGAGAGTGCTTATCAGCTTTTCGGTAGTGTTGACATTTCATTAGCTTCTGTAACAGACAGTGAGATTCAACACGCTGCTAAAAAATTAAAGAATAGGCTGACCGCAGGACCTGATGGTATTCCATCTTTTATGGTTAAAGATTGTATGGGTGCACTTATGGTGCCTCTAAAATACATATATAATCTGGCGTTAAGGATGTTAACATTTCTGGGGAGCTGGAAGGAAACGAGGGTGTGCCCCATTTTCAAGTCCGGCGAACGTAGCGAGGTAAACAATTATCGACCTGTTTCTATTCTGAACAATTTCTCGTAGCTATTTGAAGTAATTCTGTATAATCGCAACTCAGGTTAGAGGTATTCTGTCAACCCATCAACATGGATTTATTGATGGTAGATCCACTGTAACAAACTTGGGAGTGTACACAAACTTTACAGAGAACATATTAGACGCGGGAGGGCAGGTTGACGTAATATACACGGATTTTTCTAAAGCCTTTGATAGAATATCTCATTTCGTTTTGCTGCAGAAACTTTGGCGTATGGGTTTTGGTGTGGATGCGTGAAGTTTGTTTTCTTCATATTTGGGGGGCCTCAGTCAGTACACTATAATGGATATATTTCCGATTCCTATACCGCAACCTCGAGCGTGCCACAGGGATCCAATCTTGGTCCCCTACTATTTTTGCTATATATTAATGACCTCTGTGATACTCTGAATTGTGGCAGGCTGCTTTTCGCTGATGATTTCAAGCTGTATGCGTCCGTCTCATGTATTCAGGACTGTAAAGTGCTTCAAACTGAGCTTTGCGTGCTTGAGGATTGGTGTAAGCACAATAAATTAGACTTGAATATTTCTAAATGTAAAATTATGTCGGTGACGAGGAAAAACCATATAATAACATATGAATATTCACTTCACTAGGAACGTCAAGTCTCGAGCGCACCAATAGTGTAAGGGACTTAGTAGTAGTATTTGATAACAAAATGAATTTTTCTAATCACATTAATAACGTAACGCTGGAAGCCAATCGTCTATATGGTTTTATAGTGCGCAACTGTAGAAGCTTTAATAGTGAACGATCTTTAATACTGCTATATGAGTCTTATGTGAGATCCAAACTAGAGTATGCCTCTCTTATTTGGAGGAGTTCAAAAAAGATTTCTAAAATATTTATCATATAAGGTAGATTGTGTCTATCCAATGAGAGGAATAGAGTACTCTTTGTTATTGGAGAGATTTAATTTTCAATCACTTAAGGCTCGCAGAGAGTGGTCGTCTATAATTTTCATGTATAGATTGTTGCACGGAGTCATCGACTGTCCTCAGCTGCTATCGAAGGTGGCTATATTGGTGCCTAGAATTAATTCACGAAATACTGCTACTTTTGTTTGTTCACGTGCTAGGACTAAACTCAGGTTAATTGAACCAATCAGTGTTATGTGCAATAAATTTAACTTAATTAGTAATGAATGTGGCATTTTTGCAGACACCGAAAATAAGATTCGGTCAATATGTTTAGATCATTTCACTTGATAAGACCTTTATAAAAATTCTTTTGGAAGCTTCTTGGATGTATGTAACTAATATTTGTTTTTTTTTTTTCACTTTTATTCTAATTTGTACTGCGCTGATTCATTTAATTTCTTTATTCATTTTTATTTATTTCTTTCTTCTTTTTTTGTGTATTAAGGAATGACCTGACAATGTTACATGTTTTTAAAATCACTGACTTCTGAATGTTTTTGTGTATGTTTGTGTTGAGTCCCAATTGTACCAAGTGTGGTGTGAATGTTATTGGTGTAAGGCCTGTGGCTGATATAATGAGGGGGACAATGATGACTTTTTCTTGTTTCCATAGCCTTTTTATTTCCATTGCAATTATTATTATTATTATTATTATAATACAAAAAAGCTCTTCCCCCCACACCCAGTCAACGTGGTTCCATGTTTGGCTGACGGGCCCAAGCCAAGTATTATTATTATTATAATGCGATCTACCCTATAAGGGGCTATTTTTTTTTTTGGTGCGTCCATGTTTTATATCATTTTTCTACTGTTTATAGAAGGTGTGTCGGATGACAGTGGAGACTCTGGGGTCAATATTCGGTTGGAAAATTATCCTTCAGATAATGAGATAGATGCCGGCTTCGCCTGATAACCAAAGGTAAAATGTAGTACATTAATCAGAACAGCATAAAATATTACCTATATTTTTGTCTTTCCTAGGGTACGTCTAGAAAAAGACTTTCTACCGAAGGTTTTTTTGGAAATTAAAATGAAAAACTTGCACAGAAAAATGCTACAATCAAAATAGCATGTTTACAAATTGAATTATGTAATATTTTACGTGAATAAATTTCAAAGCGTCTATTTTTTAATGTTTTAGAAAAAAAATCACCACTATTTATCGTTATTCTTTTATTATAGTTAAAAGAAAGAGTTTGGGCAAATTTAAGAGAAAGATAAGTTAGGAAAACGGGGAAAAATGTGAACTGGGAGGATATTTTTTGCGTCAGGCTGAAATTTTTCGTTTTTTGGCACCCAACTACTGAAAATATTCGTTATTTTACTTTTTTTTTACCTTGCATTGTGGGGTAAGTAATTAAAAAAAATGGAAATAACTCGTCCATATGATTTTATGAAGTTGCTCGTAGAAAATTTTATATCAAGCATGAAATTTATACTAAAACTTTTCTATATTTGCCCAAACATTCTAGCTTTAATATCATAAGAAAAAAAAGACTAAATAACTTTAGTAACATTCCTATAGATTTTTCATGTGATTTTAATAATTTTAGGATATTGGTTTTAGTACTTTGTCAAAAAGGCGATATCGTTTGGGTTTACCACCGTTTTAAGGAAAGAAAAAAAGTCTTTAAATGTATATATATTTATCAATTATGATCTCACTTATGTAAAGTCGGTTTTCTTTTTATATTCCAAGTGAAGGGGAAATTCGTAAGGCCAGACATCCACCCAAAATTTTATGTTGGCACAAAATTTGAGTCTATCAGTCAATGTCACTCTGTCCCAACTATTATTGCATTAAAAACTAGTTTAAAATCTCTTAAATTCGTAAAAATATGGAAGATATCTGAAAAAAATTGGAGCTTATAGTAACTCTAATGCAAAAACTTAACATAGGCTTTCTTTTTGCAGCTAGAAGTCTTTCAAAAGCGCAATGTGTCAATAATACAAACTAAATATTTTCTGTAAGTAAAGACTTATATAATAGTATACCTGTCTTTTCCTATTTATTTATTTGACACAATCCGTTAGTTGATCTGTAAATTTGAAAACGTCCTTACCACAATAAAAATAAAAATGTAACAACATTTTTACCAATAATAGAAAAATTCAGCAAGGAATATACAAAAAACGAACTATAGTTCATTTATTTTTATATTTTTTGCCAAATTTTTCTAATATTGGTAACACCGTTCTTATATTTTTATTTTCAGTTTTGGTAAAATGTTTTTAAATTTAAAAAAATAATAAAGAATTCTTTCAGACAAGATAATAAAGGTAAAAATAAGCAATAATCAATAAGCAGGACCTTAAAAAGATACTAGTTTATTATATTTTACTTAGGTTGGGGCTTTGAAGCAGATTTCTAACAAACTCGTAAGCTTTTTACTTGCAGAAGATGTTTACTTCAAGTTAATGATGATTTTTGGTTTTGAATCACTTCTGGCTTCACAAAATACATGCCTGTATTATGTTTTAGTATTAATGTCACAATATATTCCCCTTTTTTCTGCTATTTTCCATATTTTTTAAAATTGAGCAAATCTTAAGACAGTTTTTTACTGAAATAATAGTTTTGACATAACATTAATTGATATATTCAAATTTTAATATGTACCAATATAAAATTTTTAGTTACTTTTGATAGACTTAATAGGCTTGGACTTTGTTCCTCAAAAATTTGACCTCGACTTGGAGTATAAAAAAAGACTATATATATTATATGAAGCAACTAGTACAATCAGTGCAAGAAATTGTGTGTTCCGATAGAGCAAAAAAGAGACATTCAATTATTGTATATATACTTTGTATTGTAAAAAACTTTGTAATTATGTATTTATTTTTAAAAGTGGTAACCTTGTGATATCAACTTTAATATTGTCTTTTATTTGTTCTGTTTGTCAGTTCTATATTGTATGTTTGTTCTGTTTTCCTTAAAAATACAATTTTCTCTGCTTTCCTGTTGTATACAATAAGTTTCCTTTTTTACACTTTTATGTAACTCTTTTTTTAAAGATAGTTTTTATTTGTGACAAATTTTGTGTAAGTATAAATAGGCAGTATTTTATCTGTACTTAAAAATAGGTTTTAATTGAGAAAAATTGAAATTGCCAATGTATTTATACTTTTAAATTTATTAAGATGAATAAATAAATGTTTATACTTTTTAAATTTGAGCTTTTTTCAAATTATTTATCTATTGGTGGTAATAAATCACTATTGTTCCAAATAAAGCTATATTAAATAATAGCTACTACAATATTAAAGTGACTAAATTTTACTCAAACCCACATGAAGATGCTTGGAGTAGTAATTTGACAAATACAAAAAAATATATATTTTTTTAAATTAAACAATTTATTCCTCAGCAGGAGCAACATTCTTCATGCCTGATCCAACGGGGCCATGTCTGCGTTCCCAAATCACTCTGTGTTTCTGTTTCATTAAAGCTTTGGTAGCATCATGATATGCTCCTAGATCTCCATCTGCAATTTAATTAAATTTATATTCATGACTTTAGTAAAAACACATATTTAACAAATTGTTCTAAGAGTACTTTAAAGTTATTTTATCCAATACTTTTATATAATGTGTTATTTAATGATGAAATTTTAACAGTAGTAACTATTTAAATTGATGCCAAGAGCATATTAACTCACATTTAATAAACCAGTTTGTGGTAGCTTCTTCATACTGTTTAAGAAGAGGAGGGCATTTTTCAAGATGGTCTGGCTTCTCATACATAACGCAGTCTTCAAAACGTTCACGTAAAATTTGTAGAATTTCAGTGTCCACTTGCCTACAAATAAGAATTATACATAAAGTTATGTAAATTTACAGAATATAGAGTCGAAATATTACTATTTAAGCTTACCTATCCCTTCTATATTGTTGATTTGCTTCAAAAACACATACAACATCGTCTGTGTAACATTCATCAATGGTAGGAACTCTCCTAAATTTCTGGTGGTACCAGGGTTGGTGTTGTTGATTGGGCTCTACGACTTTTTCTACAAAAAGAAGGTATAAACTAGGGCCGTTTGTAGTCTTACATAATTATTGAGGTTAAGTTCATTTACCCCTAAACCAAGTCGTAGGACCATCTAATACTCTGCCCACGGACGCAATAAAACCTTCTATAATATTTCTAGGTTCAGCTTCAGGCATTGTAACAATTAATTAAATAATTTTGAGAAAATTAAATAAAGTTGACACTTGTGGTTAGGAGGTTATCAGCTGATCTTCTTTTTTGACGAGTAATGTGTTATTCCAAATTTAAAAAACCGGTCAAGTGCAAGTTGAACTTGCACAATTAGTGTTCCGTACGTTGATTGTTTTCAAAATAAAATTTTTTGTTAGGGTGGTATAAAATGATCAGTGACTTCACAAAACACACCCCAAATGAGTTTTCAATAAAGTTTGTTTCCAATCTTTACTGAAAACTGGTGACCTTGAAATTCTGTTTTTTTTTTTATATACCAAATAAATTATTAAAGGTAATGCACGCGTGATAATTTTCGTTCAATCTATACCCCGTGGAGAATATTCCAGAATTTTTTCAAAATTTTTTGATTACTACTTTTCGAGATAAGGTAGGGGACAGCGATTTTTTAAAAGTAATACGAAGAAAAGTGTGCGCAAGTATTACATTATATACGAGTATATATATATATATATATATATATATATATATATATATATATATATATATATATATATATATATATATATATATATATATATATATATATACATATTTTTACTCGTGTTTTCACAAGCTTTCATTTGACACCACACTCGATGACCTAGTAAAAAAAAAATTTTTTCACTTCCGATTTCACCCCTCAAAACGAACCCCTTAAGTCAAAATTTATGTTACGGTGGTATAAAATGATCAGTGACTTCACAAAACACACCCTAAATGAGTTTTTAACAAAGTTTGTTTCCAATCTTTACTGAAATCTGATGACCTTGAAATTTTTGTTTTTTTTTATATACCATATAAATTATTAAAGGTAATGCACTCGTGATAATTTTCGTTCAATCTACACCCCGTGGAGAATATTCCAGAATTTTTTCGAAATTTTTTGATAAGTACTTTTCGAGATAAGGCCCGGGACAGCGATATTTCGCGAATTTTTAAAAATAACACAACGAAAAGTGGGCGCAAGTATAATATTATATATATATTTTTTACTCGTGTTTTCACAAGCTTTCATTTGACACCACACTCGATGACCTAGTAAAAAAATTTTTTTTTCGCTTCCGACTTCACCCCCCAAAATTAACCCCTTAAGTCAAAATTTAATTCTCAAAACTACATGGCTCTGATGAGGCCATCAATTCCTATATTATTACCAAATTTCACCTTTCTATGTCAAATAGTTTCGGAGAAAATCGGGTGTGACAGACAGACAGACAGACAGACAGACAGACAGACAGACAGACAGACAGACAGACACCGAAGTGATCTTATAAGTGTTCCGTACGGAACACTAAAAAGGCAGTTTTATGTAGATTATGACGTTTTGTTACGTTGGATTTGTATTAAATAGAAGAACTTGAACGAAGTTACAAGTCTGTCCAATGTTCCACTCACAGCTGAGAAATCTTTCGGTAGTATGTCTGGGTCCAGCTCCAGGGATTGTCACATTAAATCGTATTAAGAAAATGCAAATAAAGTTGAGACTTTTTGAGGGATTATTAGCTGATCTTTTTTGAGAAATAATTTATACGTAATTTTTTACGACACTCCCACAGAATGGTTTATAACGTCATGTTGCCTTTTAGAGGATCTTCTTTAAAAAGAAGACTTTTTTTATTCACATGACGTAACCTTTAAATATTTTTAACCTGAAAATAGGGTTCAAAGTGGTTAAAAAATCGAAGAACAGGAGTTAAATAATACGGAAATGAGTGCCCTAAGAACGCTAACTAACATGATAAAATTGCCCCTTTCTGGACCAATTTTAAAGAATTCGAATAGAGGTGTGGGATATAAAAGTGCCTTATCTTTGGACAAAATATATCCTCAAAGTAGTCTAAAGCTTCATACTCCTGACGAAAACTCGGTAAGCTAAATTAACCCTCCTTGTAAAGATTTCATTCCTATGTTGAAATTTAAAGAATATAATTGAGATTTCAGGATAGGTAATTCGCAGCTATTAACTTCTAAAAATTATTTTAGCTCAGCATTCAACAAACTCCAGATTTTAATGGTTTTATCCCGTTTGAGCAGTTAGATGTAACATACAGTAGAAGCAGTGGACCCGGTGGTCAGAATGTTAATAAAGTCAACACTAAAGTAGATGTTAGGTTTCATTTACAATCGGCAACTTGGCTTAGTGATAAAGTAAAATCAAAAATGCTAGAAAAGGTAAGTTTTTTATTTATTAAAACAAGAGAAAAAATATTTATAATTTGTCAAAAACAGATTATTATTTTTTTAGTATGGATCAAAATTAACCAAAGAAGGTCATTTAGTTTTTCGTTCAGACCTTACAAGATCTCAGCAACTAAATTTAGCAGATTGTTTGGAAAAACTCCGACGTCACATTAGGGAAGCATTGTTTGAAAATCCAGAGCCATCACCGGAGACACAGGAAAGGATCAGAAAGAGAATTGAAAAAGCTAACATAAGAAGATTAGCTACGAAAAGAATTCAGAGCCAATACAAGACAGAACGTCAAGTTGAGCGTTTTTAATTGAATTGTCTGTTATATATTAACGAATTATTAAAGAAATAATTTAGTTTATAATATTAGTGTAGTATTTTTGAACCTTTGTGAGCAAACATACTTAAATAAGTTTAACAATGCACAATTTAAAAAATAAAGAAAACATAACTTGTAACAGTTACTTCTATTAATAGCAACATAATATTAACAAAATAAAACAATAATTATACTCTATTTATTTGAAACTGATAGTAATAAAAAGGCTAGTGGACTGACCGGCAGTGCTACAACAAAGGCATGCTATGTATTGCAAGGTATTTTTCAAGTAACTGTACTTTTTTGTAACAATGTTTTAAAGCAGCATGCCCAAGTATTGAGCCAGTTAGTGACAAGTCAGTTAGTGTGTTATCTAAATGTCTTCTCCAGCGAAATGTCAAAAGTTTGGGCAGCTAACCCATAATGAAAAGAGTATAGTTAAAAATGTATTTGACTATGATTCTACTTCAAAGCAAATACTTAACCCAAGCTTAAAACTCAGCCAAATGAAGAAATCCCAGAACAGAATAGCCGCTCTTGGCACCTGGAATATACAGGGATGGAGGACAAAGAACATCGAAGTCATACAAATGTTTAAGAAGATGAACATAGACATTTTAGTAATAAGCGAGACGAAGAAAAAGGGAAGTGGAATAGAAGAAATAGATGAAGTGATGCATTATTGGAGTGGAGTAAAGAAGGAAGAAAGAGCAAAGGCTGGAATTGGAATATTAGTAAAAAAGAAGTGGAAAAGGAAAATAACACCTTGGGAACCCATCAATGAAAGAATCATAAAACTAAATATAACAATGCTAGGAAGAGACATGGTAACATTAGGAGTATAAGGCCCAACAGAAGATAGTTCTACAAGAGAAAAAGGTAATTTCATGGAAACACTTGAAATAGAAACACAAAAAGTAAAGAATTAATAATAATGGGAGATCTGAATGGGAGAACAGGAAGGAAAACAATGGACAATACTGTAGACCATTCGGAGAAGATATTACCAACGACAACGGAGAGAGACTAATAGAGCTGTGTGACCTAAATGGCCTCCAAAATAACAAAGGATTTTACAAACACAAAGACATCCACAAATATACTTGGATGCAAGAAAACACACTAAACTTAAAATCAATAATAGACTACATTATAATTAAAAACAATACCACTATCGAAATAAAAAGATGTAAGAGTAAAGAGAGGGGCAGAATGTGGAACAGACCATAGAGTATTAGTAGCAAACATAAAAGTACCATGGTACAAGACAATAAAACAAACAGGAACAATAGATAAAGAAAACATAAATATTAATGAGATAACAGAAAAAGCAGGCAAAGAAATAGAATATAAAATACACTTACTGCAAGACGAAACAATAAGAGACCTATATAGACGACGAACAAAAATTAAATGAATTTAACTACGACAACCTCCAACAGATGTATGACCACATAAAAGAATGCATCAAACAGGCGGCCCTAGAACATTAGGTAAAGAAGACAACGAGAATAAGAAACATAAAATTAGAATCTGTGAAAAAAACCAAAGAATCTATAAAAGACAAAAAAAAAAACTATATGAAAAATGGCTGAATACAAAATCAGAAGAAGATCTACAGAAATATAAAGAGAAAAATGCAGAAACGAGAAGGATGATAAACAAAGAAAAGAACGAGAGATGGAAAAATCGTGCGAACATGTAGAACAGTATATAGGAGGAACTAGAAGCACAAAATCATGGAGAATAATTAAAGCATTAAGGACCAACAATAGAGAGAAGACGTATATAGAGTATAACCCAGAAAGCGAGTGGGAAGAATATTATAAAAAACTGCTGAAGACAGACAAGAATTCCAAGAAGAGAACCCTGAAGAAGAACAGAATAAGGAAAAAAAAGAGATAGAACCAAGCTATGAAGAAGTAAAGAAGACAATAAAAATACTCAAAAATAATAAATCTGCAGGGCTTGGAGGTGTGGTAAATAAAATGATTAAGTACCTACTGGTCTAATAAATTACATTGAATGCTGAGAAACATGTTCCATAGAGCGATAAATGGAGAAAAAATACCAGCGAAATGGTCAAAAGCCTATATAGTGTCTATATTTTTAAAAAGGGAGACCGCAGAAAATGCACAAACTATAGAAGCCTAAGCATAATATCGAGTATGGGAAGTTTGTATGGAAAAATTATTAAAAATATCATAGAGGAAAATATAAAAGGAAAAATTGGAGAAGACAAGCAGGCTTTACGGCCGGAAAATCATGTGTAGACCACAAAAACTGGCAAAGAATAGAGAAGTTCATCTAGCCTTTATAGACGTAAGAAAGGCCTATGACTCGGTATCAAGACAAAGATTATGGAAGGCAATGAAAGAAATAGGCATTGCCAAAGAACTAATATACGCAGTAAAAGCTCTCTAAGAAAACAACACTGTGAACATAAAAATAGGACATAAAATAGGGAAGAGACTCCAAACATCAAAAGGCCTATTACAAGGATGCTCTACATTCCCAACACTATTCAAAATATACCTCGAACAAACATTAAAAAAATGGAAGCAAAAATGTAGTGGAATGGGAGTCCCATTACGAGCAGTTTTACTTATATACTCTAAGTTTTGCAGACGACCAAGTAATTATAGCGCAAGATGAGGAAGACCTCGTTATATGGTAAGAAAACTGAAAGAATAATACACTAAAGCACACAAATCAATAATACAAAGCATAATGACAAACGGGTCAGAAATATGGACGATTAACAAAATAAATAAATCTAAAATTAACGCGGTAGAGATGGAGTATTGAAGAAGATGTTATAGAGTGACACGTACGGAGAGAATAACAAATGAAGAAATAAGAAAGCAGAATGAACATCAAAGAGAACGCAATAAACACCATTGAAGAAAAACGATTAAAATGGTATGGACACCCATAAGACGGAGCGAAGATAATAGGTGGATAAAGAAAATAACGGAGTGGAGCCCTATAGGGAGAAGAAAAAGAGGAAGTCCCAGACGATCGTGGAGAGACGATGTGGACGAGGCTATGGAGGACAGGGGTCTAACAGATGGAGACTGGGAAGATAGAGACGGATAGAATCAAAGGCTGAGAGAAGGAAGACACCGTCAGCTGTAGAAAATCCTTTATATATATATATATATATATATATATATATATATATATATATATATATATATATATATATATATATATACGATCAGAATTGTGATTTAAGTGTGGATGATTATGTGACAAAATGTTCCTTAATGACCGGGGTTGGTAAAGCCACAGTTTACAGAATTTTAAAAGAAGAACATGAGATTGGTATAGACTATTCAAAAAAAAGACCAGGTAGAAATGAACTTTAGCTGACAGACGACACAAAACAAGTAGTAAGCGGTATTGTTCATGACTTTTTTATGGAAAAAAGAATTCCAACTTTGGATATGATCCTGCAGGCTTCGACAAGCCACCCAGAAATACCAAAAATGAGTAGAGTAAAACTATGGAGTTTTTTAAAAGGTGTGAATTTTTATTGCAAAAAGTGTGAAAGAAAATCTTTGTTAATAGAAATGGAGTGTTGTTTGACTTCCTCATATGTATATTTTTAAATTAATAATGTTCCATTATAAAATGTTATTTTTTTCTAACAAATATTTAAACATTATAAAACTGTTTCATTTATACTATTCGCAAATAATACGTATACACATAGGTGCACCGGCACTGGCCAGCACTGTTTCAGACTATTTAGCCCCCAAACAACAAAAAAGGGTCGTTTTTCTATTGTATTCAAACATAAGAGATTGCGAATATTAGACCGATACCAGATGGTATTCCATTAAAGTTGTTGAACTGCTACATTACAGGTAAAACTCTGAGGCCCTTACCACTATTTGATGCTAATTTGCATAATTCTAGTTGATTTATTGCTATCACCTTCAAATAAATAGAGTATAGAAAAATGAATATTTAAAGGATAAATAACAATACAGGTTACAGAGTAGACTTTTATTTTGTTAATTGACACGTTAAAAAAATTGCACTAGCCGTGACCACAGTTTCGTAGTACTAGTACATTCTCAAGGGCAATGTACTACGAAACTGCAGTCACACCTAGTGCAAGTTTTTATAGGTGTCGGTTAACAAAATAAAAGGACAGTAGAACCCCGGTTATCCGAGGTAACGTGGGGGCACCCTCCTCGAATAACTGAAAACTCGGATAATCCGGATTTGTTTTTTATTCATTCAGAAAATAAACATCAATACTTTAAACCGATGTATTAACGTTTTTAACATGCAAATTGGTACATACATTATAAAACAGTGAAATAGGTATCTATGCGGTTCTGTTTCATATTGCATCTTCTTTTTCTCGCTGCAATGTTTCTCCATCTATTAAGAAGAAGCAAATCCGCTGGGGTTGCCTGTGGTTGTTGTTCGATATACCTCAAAGCTGTTTCCAAAGAAGCAAAATCTTCTTGATGAGAGATCTTAGTGGGAGACTGTTCATCCACCGCCGCTTCGTCATCGTCATCGTCATCTGATTTTTCGGTTTCCTGAAAGGCATTCGTTATTTCTTCAATACTCATTTCTTCTTCTAAATCATCTGCAGTAATCCATTCAACAACATCTTCTCTTGTCACATTTTCGCAACCTTTTAATTTTTGCATTAATTCAAATAAACTTTTTACTTTTTCTTCTATCTCGCTGTCAAAATTTGAACAGGACTTTTCTCCCTGGCTCCTCAATTTCAAAGCTAATTCATTTAATGGAGTATCATCTTCACTGTCATTACAGTCCTCAAAATCAATAACTTTTGACCAAGATTTTTGAATAGTGGTAGTACGCACAGAATCCCAAGCTTGACTTACCCAGTAAATAACATTTTTCAGTGTAACCTTTCTCATCTCATTGATAATATCCTCCTTTTCTGTGTATTCTAACAGATGTTCAAGATATAAACGCCTATAATTTTTTTTAATGTTTTCGAGGATGCCTTGATCCATTGGTTGCATTATACTGGTTACATTTAGAGGAAAAAATTTTACAATTTCGCCTACATGAAGTCCTTCTCCATGGTGAGAGGGGGCATTATCCATTAACAAAATTGCTTTAATAGGAAGACGGTTTCTGTTCAAAAATTTAGTCACAGATGGCACGAACTCCTCTGCAAACCAGTTAGTAAATAAGGTCGCATCCATCCATGCGCTCTTCTGACTTTTGTAATAGACTGGTAGGGATTTGGGTGAGATGTCTTTTAAAGCTCTTGGACGTGCAGACTTGCCAATCACCATGTGGGATTTTGTGCTTGCCAGATGCATTGGAACATACCATTATAGTTAATCTTTTCTTACTTCATTTGTGCCCAGGAGCTGATTTTTTTTCTGTCGAGATGTCAATGTTTTTGATGGAAGCATTTTATAATTCAGACCAGTTTCGTCACAGTTGTAAATTTGATCACATGTGTATCCACAACCTTCGGTCGGCTTTTTAAAGTTTTGCTTAAACTTCTCAATTGATGACACATCAGCAAAAAGTTTGTCACCACATACAGTCAGTTGGCGTACACCGTACCGTTTTTTTTCCAACGGTCAAGCCATCCAGAACTGGCGGTAAACTGATCTATCTCTGGGAATTGCCTACTAATCATTATTGCTTTCTGTTGTAAAATTGGACCTGACAGAGGCACACCTTTTGATCTCTGTTGGTTAAAAACCACATGAATAAAACTTCGTTAACCTTTTCATAGTCGCCGGTTTTTTCATTGATTTTCTTCCTGAGGACGAGGAGGCTTGATTTATACACCACTCTTCAAGTTTTGTGCGGTTTTTTTTCCAATTTCCAAATGTTACCTCACCTACTCCATAATCTCGTGCAACAACTTTAATTGTCTCTTCTGCTTCAATTCTTCTGATTGCTTTTAATTTTTCTTCAATAGGAACGACGATTCTTTTACGCTTGTTTTGCTCCATTATAATACGACAAACAAAAATTCAAACAAAGCAGTTCGTATTAATTACACTTAACTACCAGAACTCCAACCAAATAAATTATGTGAGTATACTCGTACTTCTTCGTAGTAAACGCTATAACGCACTGCATTCACGCAAATTTACATGCTGAAAGACAAAACATAAATAGGGGAACTCCTCATACGGGCCAGGGGGATTGCCCGAAACCCCCGACGATTTTAAATGGAAATATGTACATAATATTTTAGAAGCTCGGTTAATACGCAGCATAGGGGCGCGTACCTCGGATAATCAGGTTCTTAGATTAGCTCGGTTAATCCTGAGCTCGGATAATCGCGACTCGGTTAATCGGGGTTCTACTGTATACTCTGTAACCTGTGTTCTTGTTAATATGTACTGTCGTAAAGCAACGAATAACTCTATAAATTGTTTAAAAGATAAATAACAAGGTTGTCATAACCGACCCTTGCTTTACTGGTTTTGTAAGTCAATCAAAAATAACTCTTGATAAAACTTTTTATTAAGAAAATTTTATAATATTTATGATCTCAGTATGAATATAGTACTATCAATGCTCATAATAAAAATATTTAATATTTGATGTTAATAATAATAATTGTAATAGTAATAATAATTCACCAAGCAGTAGCCACAATATACAAACTCATAGAAAACACAGATCCCTACTACAAATACACGCCAACATCCATACTTGAAAATAAAGATTACAAGCTCTACAGGGACATCAGTATGCATACAGATAAAACAGTCTCCGCCAATAGACCCGATATTACTTTTCAGTGCAAAAAAGAAAAAGTCACCTATCTAATTGACATAGCTGTCTCCAACGACACAAACATCCAAACAAAATACACAGAAAAAATCTCCAAATATACAGACCTTGCAACATAAATAAAAAGGCTATGGAAAGAAGAAAAAGTCATCATTGTCCCCCTCATCATATCAGCACAGGCCTTACACCAACAACATTCACACCACACTTAGTACAAATAGGACTCAACACAAACATACATGAAAACATTCAGAAGTCAGTGGTTTTTGAAAACATGTAACATTGTCAGGTCATTCCTTAATACACAATGATAATAGCCTTTGTGCTGACTTGGCTTGGGCCCGTCAGCCAAACATGGAACCACATTGACCAAATGTGAGAAAGAAGAACCAAAGCTGACTGCCTGGTATTTATACATTTATTCTCTAAAATTTACCATAGGCGTACTGTTCAATTTAGCTAACATATATTTATCTGTCTTGTTAATGATTACATAGTTTGGCGATTTCTCGGCGCTGTCAAGAAGTTTACAAAGAAAGTAATTAATTTAGCTATTAGTAAGCGTACATGGTATATTTTTTATTGAAAATTGATTACACAGCTCCACAAAAAAAATGAGAGTTCATTACCACGAACCAAAATACCTGGATCTATTGTATTTTTCGACGCTGAATTCGAATCCGTAGTTAAAAAAAGATTTATCGTGTCATTTTTTTTTCCAAACACATCCCTTGAAATGGGCTAAAACTATAGTAATAATGTAATGACTCCTAGTGAAGTTCGAAAAAATGGTAGATATTTTATAGTCTAGAGAAGAGAATCTGCATTCAAACCACAGCACGCTATTTCTATTAATTAAACCAAAATCCACCCTTATAGGGGGTGAAAAGTGGGGAAAATTCTTGTAGCTCTTAGTACAAAATATCTGAATCTGGTGTGACAACCCGACATTACTCTTAAAGGGTTGAGACTCACCCTTTATAGCAGGGTGCTCAAACGGTCGATCGCGATCGACAAGTCGATCGCGAGTGCTTTTTGAGTCGATCTCGAGAAAAAAAATCCGATATAGAACTATTCACAGATTTTGTTTTAGGTAACTAAAACAAAATGTAATGAATAAACTACTAAAATTTATTCGATCCACAATTAGGCCAGAATAACCCCCTCATCACTTTCTTTTACCGTAATAACCCCCTGCTAGCGGCAAAAGGCGGCTTTATCAAAGGAACGCAAGGTACTTGTCAAAGAAAAGCCGCGTTTTTGATTCCTGCCGATTTTTCTAGAAACTTCGGGTGGCGTGTTTGACGGGAACATTCGAGACTTCGTTTGCACCGATATAAATGTTGCGCCTGCAGGAATAGGAGTCAGTCTGAGTTGTAACTTGAAGGCGATACATCGATACAAAGTTTATTAATAAATAGTCCAAAATGAGTGCGGCGAAGTAAAACTTATCATTTTAATAACGATTGGGAGGAAGAATTTTTCTTTTGTATGGTAAAGGCTAAGTGCATTTGTCTCATTTGCCGTGCGTCAGTTGCAATACCTAAGCGTGGGAACTTAGAGAGGCATTATAAAACGGTTCATAAAAACTATGAAAAGGATTTTCCGTCACAGAGTGAATTGATTCCACTGAAAGGAAAGACCCGTCGCGAAGATATATGACGTTTTCTTCAATTTTGTAACAAACTACAAGCTACCAATATATAAACTAGTGTGCATTACAACCGATGGAGCACCAGCAATGACTGGAAACAAAAACGGTTTTGTGGCATTGTGTCGAACTAATGATGATTTCCCTTCATTTTTCTCCTTCCATTGCATTATACATCAACAAGTTTTGTGTTCAAAAGTTCTAAACATGGAGGAGATTATGGCATTGCAATAAAAATTGTGAATTCTATCCGTGCACGTAGCTTGCAACGACGGCTCTTTAAATTGCAGTTGGAAGATAATGAGTCAGCTGAACACACTGATTTAGTTCTTCACACGGACGTCAGGTGGTTGAGTCGCGGAAAATTCCTAGAAAGGTTTCAAGAATTATTGCCCGAAATAACAGCTTTTCTGGACGAAATAGGTGATGACACTCGGATGCTGAAAAACGGAAAATGGCTGACTGATTTGGCATTTTTGACAGACATCACAATGCATTTAAACACCATTAATTTGGAGCTTCAAGGTAAAGGAAAAACTATTATTGAGATGATTAGCGCAATAAACGCATTCAAAAGTAAATTGCAACTTATGATAGATCAACTGAAAAGAAAGGATCTGAAAAATTTTCCGTCATTGAAAGCAAGAATTCCTCAGTTGAATTATAATATTTATGAGGCAGAATTAATTTTGGGCCAATTCGAAATACGTTTTTATGATTTCAGTAAATTGGCAAATATCGCATCATTTATGAGTTATCCTTTTTCGTGTAAAAACATTGAGGAATTAGCTACTGAAATAGCAAGTCAGTTTAACATGGACTTATGTTCTGTTGAAAATGAGTTAGTGCAGATTATATCAGATATACATCTCAAAGCCACAGCATCTGATACAAAATTCTGGTGTTTTATATCTGAAGATAAATACCCGAATCTAAGGCAAATCGCCCTTCAACTGACGGCAATGTTTGGGTCAACTTACTTGTGCGAGTCTGCATTTTCTGAAATGAAGATAATTAAGTCAAAATATCGCAATTGACTAACTGACGAACATATGTCATCATGCTTGCGATTAGCACTCGGTAATTACGTACCATCTTATGAAAAGTATGCTGAGGACATGCAGTGCCACGCTTCAACATCCAAAGTCACTCTTTAGTTAAGTTTCGACACTAGAACTCGTTTGTTTTGTAAGAACCAATAAACTCGCAATTTTGAATAATTATGAGTTTTTTCATTGACATTTTCGAGCAGACCTACACTTACCTTGACTAAAAAAATGCATATTGTGCGGAAAACTAATATCTATGCCACGATACACCCTACCTAGACGACAATCCTGCATCACACTTACTTGCAGCCTCTCAGAGTCGATCGATCGTAGTCTAACAATATTGGGTAGATCGCCAGCAGTTCAAGTTTGAGCACCCCTGCCTTATAGGATGTAAAAACAAACATCGGAGGCATCTCATAAGTTTCAATAATGGAGAAAAACGTTCAGGCTTTTGTAGTTTTTGGCAGGGTAAACAAATATGGAGTAAAGTCGCTTGAACCACTGATACACGACTATAAACTACCCTTAGCGAGTGGTAGAAACTACGCCTACACTCTAATGATGCACATGGATGTAGTACTTTTATCTCGTTGTGCCAAACGCTCAAGACAACTAGGTCATCTTCCTAATAGGGTCGAAAATCATCCCTAGGAGGGGGGAAGTACCCCCTGAGATTGATGGATTTTAGAAGAAAAAATACAGGCTTTCGTAGCTGTATTTTTTTTTCTCAGATGCTAGAACTTCTAAGATCCGTCAAGCCGAGGGGGTAGTTCCTCCCTCTCCTCCTAGGGATGATTTTCCACCTTACTAGGAAGATGATCTAGTTATCTTGAATGTTTGGGACAGTGAGATAAAAGTACTTGATCCTTTCTGAATTTCAATAACATCCAAGTGCATCATGGAGTAGGGGTAGTTTCTACCATCCTCTAAGGGCAGTTTATAGTCGTGTATGGGTGTTCCAAGCGAATCTACTTCATATTTGTTCACCGTGCCTAAAACTACAAAAGCCTGACCTTTTTTCGTCGTTATTGAAACTTATGAGATCCCTCCGTAGATGGGGGTGGTTTTTGTACATCCTATAGGGGTGAGTCTGAACCCTTTAAGAGTAATGTCTGGTTGTCACACCAGATTCAGATATTTTGTTCTAAGAGCAACAAGAATTTGTCCTTTGTACATGTTATTTAAAAAATACACTAGATCCATATATTTTGGTTCGTTGTAATGGCTCTGTTATTGTTAAACTATGACTTGTATTAAACTATGACTTGTATTAAGTCATAGGCGTAGCTAAAGGGTAAAACAATAGTTATAGAATAATGGAAATAGTTGGTTTACAACAGCGTTTCGCCTTTAATTTTTAATTTTTGCTTTATAATTAATGATAATTTAACCCTTATTTTTTTAGGAGATCAAATTTTTGACTTTCTTCGTTATTTTATACACTCCTGGACAAAATTAACGCAACAATATATTAAATCATACAAATCTCTATAATCAATTAATTTTAATAATTTTTTATGAACACTGGTTACACTAAAAGTTAGAAAAAACTTATTCGGATACTTTAAAAGTGAATTAGCTACCAAATTTCTCTATAAGATTCGAATTAAAATTATTTTTAAGACCTAATAACAAAATCGTTGAAATTATGTAATAATGAAAAAAATAAACTGAGACACTAGTAGCAAAATTAATGGTGTAACTGGGACACTAGTAGCGTGTGTTGCCTCCTCTACTTCGGATGACAGCATTTATGCGCCTAGGCATGCTTCTAATTAAATTTTGGATAAAATCTTGAGGAATTTGCTCCCATTCTGTGATAACTGCATTTTCAAGTTCCCTCAGGTTTCTAGGTGCAGGTATATGACGTTTCACATTTTTCTTAAGGTAATTCCATACATGTTCTATCGGATTCAGATCCGGGCTTTTTGGTGGCCAGTGCATAATCGGTATATCAACTTGATTAAGATAATCGAGTACCTCCCTAGCCACGTGAGGTCGAGCGTTGTCTTGCATAAACAGGAAATTGGGCCCCACAAAATGACCGAAAGGCATCATATGTTCTATTACAATATTCTCAAGTTAGTAGTCAGGATTCATGGATCGCGTACGGACAGGAACTAACTCTGTGCGAGCATCAAAGCAGATGCCACCCCAGAACATAACAGAGCCACCGCCGAATGGAATCCTTGCAGAGATATTGCAAGGAGCAAACCTCTCTCCTGGTCTTCGCCATACTCGCTCACGACCATCTGGATGTTTTAGACTAACCCTAGTTTCATCTGTGAAGAAAACTTGTTTCCAATCATCCACATACCAATTTTCGTGATTTCGAGCAAAACGTAACATGGCAACTCTGTTCTCTCTAGTAAGCAAGGGCGCAGTGGCTGGTCTCCTACTATTTAATCCAGCTTCATTTAACCGTCTTCTAACTGTTTTAGAAGAAATTGTGACATTGCGAACAGCTTCGAGTTCGTTTCTTATTATAGAACTAGTGACAGTCCTGTTTCTTAAAGCATATTGTCTTATAAAACGTCCATCTAGGTCGCTAGTGCATCGTTTTCGCCCTTGCCCTTCTGCCTTCTAGAATAAGTTCCTACTTCATTCAAGCGTCTTACCATACGAATTATTGTGGAACGATGTTTGCCTAACAAATTGGCAACATAACTCTGACAATATCCCTCGTCCAATAAAACTGAGGCTCGCACTACCTCGTGTTCAGTTAAATTCCTTGTTCGATTCATTTTTCTAATTCTTCGGGGTCAAAAATAAAACAGTATACCACAAAAACGTATTACTTTAAAAAAGGGAACAATTTATAAGCTTACTTTTAAAGAAAATCTATCGCATTATTACAGAAAATTATTTATCTTCTGAAAAATTCTTTAAAACTGTAAATCTAAACGAATTGTTTTGATTTCTGTTATGAACAACGAAACAAAATATGCATAGTCTAGTATTCAAATACTCGATAAACTTTAAAACTGACATAAGAAAAAGATAAATTAATTTTCAGATTGTTGCGTTAATTTTGTCCAGGAGTTTATTTCAACTCGTCTTTTGTATATATTTTAGGGCGATTACAAGTTAACAATTTTCTTGCAAACTAAAAAAAGGCTTAATTATTTAATTCTTTTTCTAGTTTTAAAAAGCTCTAAAATTTCAAAAATCCTATTTAATCAGATGATTTAAGTTTATTTTCAATATTAAGGCAAAAAATAACCCTTTGTTACGTCGCAATCGACGAAATTTTAATATTAATTTTTTGTACATATATTTTTTATAAACACAAATAAAATCCGTTAGAAATAAGGAATTTTTTATTTCTCGACATCAAGCATGCTTGAGTCATGTGTTCATGTATGACCAATCGCCGAGAAGGATGCCATTTTCTTCAATTTTTTTATTGGTGACTGTTGCCTTTGATTATTCAGTCAACCGGAAAGATTATTTCGTGCGCGTCGGTTTTGTGCTAGTTGGATTGTAGTGCGATTTTTTCATATATAATTTTCCTTCCCTTATTCTCGTTTATTCGTTCTAAATAATAGTGCTGTTCTACTCTTATAAAGTGTAAGTATTTTTTTTATTTTGTTTTCTAATATAGGGAGATTTTTCTCTGGAAAAACTTTAAAAGCTGTGACGCCGTTCCATGGCTTTCTAGATGTAGAACACTGACAATGCGCAAATAGTGCGATTGTCCTCCGCTCAGGGGACCACTATGCTAATACATACTCGTTCTTTACCATTTAAGGCGTCCGTGCAACTCGAAAATTCCTTCTACCTTTCAATTTTTAAGATATTGCATTATTTTTTTTTTAAATACTTGTCAAACATAGCGCCTTAACTTGTACCTGCAACATTTTTGTTAAATTTTTTTTTGTAATTTTGACTGAAAGATGAAGAATTTTTTAAATAATTCTCTTTTGGGCGATGAACTTTTTACCGTGTACACTGAAATCTCGATAATTTGCTTATGGTAATATATGTTTCTGAGGTCGCCGATTCCTGTAAAAATAGTCATTTTAGCAAAATTTTGAGGATTTTAAGTTAATGGCCAATTTTGGTTATTTTGGCGCTGTTTTTTTTTACAGTTTTTTCAGCCGACAAAGAAAGAACGGGGAATTTCTGTTTCAACAATATTATTTTACGGTACTTAATAATGGATACTATCATAATTTTGGCAAAAATTAATCTAGTTTTCAATAAAGGGCTTATTAACAATTTATTTAAAAATGTTATTTCTTTATTTTCAATTGAAATTAATTAAATGGGAATTATTTAGGATAATAATTTACTTGTATGAGGTATATGAAAATGAATAATATTATTTTGTTCGAAATAAGTTTTATTTGTAGTAATTGACCATTTTTGCATCATATTTGGTCGCAGAGAAGGACCAACAGTGCCCGGTATACGCAAGTTTATTGCTAAAGTTCGTGAAACTGGTTTCATTGTTGATGCGCCAAGACGTGAGCGTGCTCGTACAGTGCGTACACCCGAAAATATCGAAGCTGTGGCTGAGAGTGTGCGTGAGAATCCATCAACATTAACTCGTCATCGTTCTCAAGAATTGAACATTTCACGCACCAGTTTACGTCGAATTTTGCCAAAAGATCTCGGTATGACGCCTTACAAAGTTCAGTTGGTTCAAGAGTTGAAGCCGCATGACCATCCGCTTCGTTTTCACTTCGCTAGATGGGCCAACGAGAAACTGCACGATGATGTCGATTTTGCCAAAAAAAATCATCTTTTCGGATGAAGCTCATTTTCATCTTGGTGGGTACGTTAATAAGCAAAATAGCCGTATTTGGGGCTCGGAAAACCCACACGTGGTCTTACAGAAGCCAATGCAACCCATTACGAGTGACTGTTTGGTGCGGCTTGTGGAGCGGAGGCATCATTGGCCCATATTTCTTTGAAAATGAGGACGGCGCAACCATTACGGTCAATGGAGACACCTATCGCACCATGATAACCGATTTTTTTGTGCCCGCTCTTCATGGTATTGATGTGAACGATGATTGGTTTCAACAGGATGGTGCAACTTGCCACATATCTCATGTCACAATCGATTTATTGCGTCAAACGTTTGATGGCCGTTTAATTAGCCGAAATGGTGATGTCAATTGGCCGCTGCGATTTGACACCGTTGGACTATTTTCTGTGGGGGCGCCGTTAAAGACAAGCGTTATACCGACAAACCAGAGACAATTGAGCATTTGAAGGCCAACATTCGTGATGCCATTGCCGAGATACGACCCCATACACTCGAAAAAGTGCTCGAAAATTGGTCCGATCGAATGGGGTACTGTGAGGCCAGCCGCGGCAGCCATATGAATGAAATAATATTCCATCTCTAACCGGAACAATTGTACTTCACAACAAAAAACAAATTTGGCAAAATTTCAAACTGTTTTTGTTTTATTGCATTTTTAAATTTAAACTTTTAAATGGCCCACCCTATATATATATATATATATATATATATATATATATATATTATATATATATATATATATATATATATATATATATATATATATATATATATATATGTATGTATATATATATATATATATATATATATATATGTATATATATATATATATATATATATATATATATATATATATATATATAGAGTGGCGAACAAAAGTATGGAAACATTTTTGTATTAAACTAAAAATTCCACTAAGACGACTAAGACGTCGAAAATATTTAATATTTAGTGGGATATCTTTTTGCGTTAATCACTGCTTGACATCTTCTGTCCATAGAGTCAATAAGCCTAGCGCAAAAGTCGGGTGGTATTTTTTTTCCCATTCTTGTTTTAATGCGATCTAAAGTTCATCCCGATTTTTTATATTTCTTTTCCTAATTTGTTTCTCCAGATAGTGCCAAACATTTTCTATCGGGTTCAAATCAGGTGATTGTGAAGGTCAGCGCATCACCCGAATCCTTTGTTCAGAAAACCAATTCTTTGGCCAAGCGAGATGTGTGTTTGGGTCATTGTCTTGCCAAGAAAACTGCTGTTAATCAAGAACTAAGGCAGGAATATCAGGGTGTATTGCTGTCAGATATGACTATTAGGTGTCGTCTATTATCTGAAAATCTTCATGGCAGGCGTGCTGCTAAAAAGCCACTCCTTACAAAGCGTCACAGAAAAGAGGATTGCAATTTGTTAAGGAACATAAATACTGGACTCAAAATCAGTGGTCTCTAGTAATCTTTAGTGACAAAAGTAGGTTCAATCTCTTTGAAGGTGATTCTACTGGTTATGTAAGAAGACCAGTTGATCTAAGATATGATCCAAAGTACCTTGTACCTACTGTCAAACATGGCGGTAGAAATATCATGGTACGGGGCCATTGGCAAAGATAAATGGCAGAATGGATGCTCAAATGTATCTTGAGATATTGTAAAATAATTTGATTCCTTCTGAAGAAGATTTGCCACTGTCATGGATTTTTCAACAAGACGATGACCCAAAACACACATCTCGCTTGGCCAAGAATTAGTTTTCTGAACAAAGGATTCGGGTGATGCGCTGGCCTTCACAGTCGCCTGATTTGAACTCGATAGAGAATCTTTGGTATTATCTGGATAAACAAATTAGGAAAAGAAATATTAAAAACCGGGACGAACTTTGGATCGCATTAAAATAAGAATGGAAAAAAATATCACCCGATTTTTGTGCTAGGCTTATTGACTCTATGGGCAGAAGATGTCAAGCAGTGATTGACGCAAAAGGATATCCCACTAAATATTAAATATTTTAGACATTTTAGTTGTCTTAGTGGAATTTTTATTTTATAACAACTGTTTTAGTCTTCAAGATGTTTGTACACGATTAATAAAATAGATGTTATAATTGTAAACTGTTTAGACTAGAGATGGGAAATTAAATGTTTCCATACTTTTGTTCGCCACTGTATATATATATATATATATATATATATATATATATATATATATATGTATGTATATATATATATATATATAAATATATATATATATATATATATATATATATGTATATATATATATATATATATATATATATATATATACATATATATATATATATATATATATATATATATATATATATATATATATATATATATATATATATATGTATATTTATATATGTATATATGTATATATATATATATATATATATATATATATATATATATATATATATATATATATATATATATATGTATATATATATATGTATATATATATGTATATATATATATATATATATATATATATATATATATATATATATATATATATATATATATATATATATATATATATGTATATATGTATATATGTATATATGTATATATGTATATATGTATATATATATTATATATATATATATATATATATATATATATATATATATATATATATATATATATATATATAAATAAATATATATATATATATATATATATATATATATATATATATATATATATATATATATACTAGCCGTGCCCGCGGCTCTGCTCGCGTGGACTTGATTCACTACTATCGCCACTGCTCATTCCTTATGTTACCTAAACGTAATAAAATATCTGCCCTTATTTCCCCTTATCTCCTATTATTTCTCCTTATCTCCCATTATCTCTACATAATTTCCATTATCTAAGCTTATCTCTGCTCATCTCCCATTATTTCTCTCTTATCTCCCATTATCTCACCTTATCTCCCATTATCTAGGTTTATCTCGACTTATCTCGCAATGTTTCTCCTTATCTCCCATTTTTTTCCTTATCTCCCATTTTTTCTCCTTATCTCCCATTATTTCACCATAACTCCCATTACCTAGACTTATCTCTGCTTATTTCCCATTATTTCTCCTTATCTCCCATTATTTATACTTATCCCCAATTATCTCACCTTATCTCCCATTATCTAGGCTTATCTCGACTTATCTCGCAATATTTTTCCTTATCTCCCATTATTTCTCCTTATCTCCCATTATCTCACCATAACTCCCATTACTTAGACTTATCTCTGCTTATCTCTCATTATTTCTCCTTATCTCCCATTATCTCTACATAATTTCCATTATCTAGGCTTATCTCTGCTCATCTCCCATTATTTCTCCTTATCTCCCATTATCTCACCATAACTTACATTACCTAGATTTATCTCTGCTTATCTCCCATTATTTATACTTATCTCCCATTATCTCACCTTATCTCCCATTATCTAGGCTTATATCGAATTATATAGAACATCATATGTATAAATTTATAAAAACACGTAAATCGAATAAGTGGTTCTCAAGTGATAAGCGCACTAACGGACAGACAGACAGAGAGACGTTGCATTTTATATATATATATTGTATTCTTTGCAACATGATATTGTTCCATATTTAATGGTTTAGGCAGTATATTGTAAGATAACACGCTAACGGTAGCCTTTCTTCCGACTTGATTCACTATTATCGTCACTGCTTATTCTTTATGTTACCTAACGCAATAAAATATATCCTATAACCTGGCCAGAGAACATATGTATGTTTTAAAAAAAAAGTACGTAACGTACTAACGGACAGACAGACAGACAGACAGAGAGACGTTGCATTTTATATATATTATATATAGATAACCTGGCCAGAGAACATATGAATGTTTTAAAAAAAAAAGCACGTAAATCAGATAAGTGGTTCTCCAATGATAAGCGCACTAACGGACAGACAGACAGACAGAGAGACGCTGCATTTTATATATATTATAGATATAGATTATTATTATTATTATATAACCTGGCCAAAGAATATATGTATGAATTTAAGAACACATAAATTGGATAAGTGGTTCTCGCGTGATAAACGCACTAATGGACAGACAGACAGACAGAGAGACATTGCATTTTATATATATTATAGATTATAGATTAAAGATATTCTCTGCTACATAATATTGTTCCATATTTAATGGTTTAGGCTGTATATTGCAAGGGAACGCGCTAGCA
>CM032455.1:177975011-178019592 GCA_019049505.1 Pachyrhynchus sulphureomaculatus | reverse complement strand
ATTTCAATGTCCATATCGATTTCGCGGTTTATTGTTAGTCCACGCATGTGTTTCCTATAGTCCAATCGTTCTTTTATTAGTTCTTCAATAGGTGGGATATTCGCCAGTACTGCAGCTGCTTGTGTAGATGTAGAAGTGTACGCTCTGCATATAGTTCTTGATATCGTTCCTCTGACCGTTTCGAATCTCTGCCTGAGTCGGCAAGTTTTTAGGTTATGCTCAAATAAGCATGCGCAATAATGAAATTGCGGCATTATTGCACGTTCGAAGATGATCTTTAATTTGCTGTTATCGAATCTGTATAGTCTGATATTGCCTTCCTCAGCCATTGAAAGATGCTTTTTGCTCTTTGACTAGTCGCTTTTATATGACTATGAAAATTGAGTTTGGGGTCGATCGTGACTCCTAAGTATTTTAGTTTCATAAATGCGTTTGAGCCCATGTCCGCCCAACTTAACCGTCGGGTTCCTAGTTAGTTTTATCCGTCCGAACACCATGTAGTTGCATTTATTTAGTGAGAATTGTAGTTTGTTCTTTGAGGACCATGTATGTGCAATCTCCAGTGAATTGTTCATTTTTCTTTCTAGTTCGGTTCGGCTATTTCCGCCCGTTAGTATGACGATGTCGTCAGCGTAGGCATAAGCCTCGAATTCATCGTTTTGCCTATTGTTTAGATTGTTTAGTAGCTCGTTCTACCGTCAGGTTCCATAAATTTGGGCCGAGTTTGGATCCTTGTGGACATCCTCTTTCCAATAGAATGCTTTTTCTCGCTGGGCCGCAATCGTATGTAACTCTTCTATTATCGAAATAACTAAGTAGTATTTCGTAAATGTGTTTTGGTACGTTTTTAGTTTTTAGTGCGTCCATTATAGCCGGCCACCACACGTTGTTGAAGGCGCCTTTAATGTCCAAAAATATGAGCACGTTGTATTTGAAGGGTTCGCTTTTCATTTTGTCTACTACTTTAACTATCAAGTCCTCAGTCGGTCTGCCCTTTACGAAACCGTATTGGTTTTCGTGATGCCAGTTGGTCGGTCCATTGTTATTTGGTGCCGCTGCCTCCGCTTCGTCTGCATTATTTTCTTCCTCTTTGACGAGCTGGATTTTAATGAAATGTTCTAGTGCTTTGCCTAATATTGGAATTAGTGTTAGCGGTCTTAAGGAGTTTACTTCATATTCTTCTTTTCCTGGTTTCGGTATCGTTATGAGTTTACCGACTTTCCATATGGTTGGGAAGTGAGCCAGTCTAAAACAATCGTTGAAGATTCTAGTCAAATAGTCTGCCACGACCAGTGCCGTAGTTCTTATTGTTATGCCTGGGATGCCATCCGTGCCGCAGGCTTTTCTTATGTTAATGCCAATTAAATAGTTTTCGACGTCTTTGCGTCTTGTTTTTTATGTCCCTGTATGAGTATTGTTGTTGGCAGGGTAAGCACAACAAATTCGCTGAAGAGAAATTTAATGACGTTAAATCAAAAAAGTATGCGGTGAAATTGGTGACAGGTGCCAATTTGTTGGCGATTGTACCATTTTTAGCATCCACCGATTCTATCGACTTTATTATTATTATTAATTTTATAGTTCTAGCTCTATAAATCATTATTTATCTCAAGATACTGATTAATCTCTTACATTAATTCATTGAACTATCACGATTGTTTTTAAAAGAGTCAGCATTAACTAAACTATCTGAAAAAGTCACTATCAACTACAAAAAATTGAACTAAGTCTATATTTCAGAAAGCGTTCTCTCCTCTGCCGATCAATCTTGGGACGCGTTCAGCCGTACTACAGCTCATCAGCCGAGCTAGGATCGACAGAAAAAATTTCAAAGTACTTACACAGTAAATCCAATATAGTAGCAAAACTCAGTGGTAACCAAATAGGAAAATCAAGTCTCATTTTTTAAGAGCTCACGTGGCAGTCTGCCATGATAAAAAGGGGACTAGTGGGAGATTTTAAACATAAATAATGTTACTGTGCAAAATCATAGATATTATAAAATGTTTGAAAATTTTTGATTTAATAAAATGTCAAGTTAGTGAGTAATATAAAAAAACACAAAAGAATAGAGCGCTTTGTTATATAAGTGAAAAACTTGACAGGAAGGCATTTTCAGAAAAAGTTTTGCGGGCAAAAGTTTTAGCCTTTTCTCCAGGATATTGAATGGGCATATCAGATTTTGGGCTTAACGCTTTTTTCGGACTCTATAAGGCCCAAAAGTGAAAACTGAAACTGGAATCCAAATTTTTAAATACATATTTGAATTCAGCAAGGAATTTTATGTCCGAATACAAATTGAATGTTTCTGGGCTTGATTGAGCCTCATTGTAACTACAATAAAATACGACTCTTATAAGGATCTTCACCTGTGTTATTAGCCTTTTACACACGGAGTATTCTTTATCTGATCCTATAATTAACTTCAGGATACAATTATTCAAATCATTTTAAAACACTTTCTGAGAAAAATGTGAGGCGCATATTTTCTAATTTTTGCACAAATTTTCAATTGGACAATTGATGACGCGTTTGGTTGCTGCAAGCCAAATCTTTGCTCTGTAACCAAAAAATGTCAGAGAATTCTCCAATTTATCCGCGTACGATTTCTTACGCAATTGATATTCTTTAATTAAATCACCTTTCAACATCTTTGGAGAAGAAAAAACTCACTTCCGGAATACTTTTTGAATTATTTTTATTATTATCAACGGCACAATGACCTCCAAAATTATTTGTCAACCTTTTCGATTCTCTTCACTTACACACGTTTTTAATTCTCTTTTTATACACACTCTCTCTGCTGTCTGTCTTTAGATTCATATAAAACTGCACACGAGAAACGATCGACGATACATTTCAAAAGACACATTCCGAGATCAGATGTAAACCTTGAGGGGCCACGTCAAAATCTTGTTACCAACTTAGAGCTCACGTTCGCTACTGTATTGGGTTTACTGTAGTACTTAGTACGGTACTTGCGTTGAGAGATGCAAATTATTGATTCTTACCTTTGCGCTAATGTTAGGGTAAGTATATTGAAATTTATTCTCTTTTTCTGTCGACTAAGCCCCGAGTTTTGTTCAGTTTTAGTAGTCGATATAGATTTTTATATGTATGGGATAGAAACTCTGCCCCAAGCACTGCCTAGAGGGAGTTCTTTGCAACTTGCTGAGCAACCACTATCGGTCTGTCTTTCAGGTATTGCCTTGAAAACAACATGATCCAAAAGTGACTCAAAGTAACTCTATAGATTTTTTCGAATAATTTGTGTGAGGCAACCTGTATGCTACTGAGTTCTCTTTGTGATATATCTCAATTTCACAGGTGTGCTGATGGAACCTAAATCTTTTTGAAGTTTTACTGTCGGTAAAAGTTTTATTTAGGATAAGTACGGTTATGAGATTAATGACACGGAAGGGCATATGCATACACAAGACGTTTCTTTAGAGAAAAAATGGAACATTAAAAATGGAGCTGCTTATAGAGAAGAAATGTTAATCGATAAGCAATAAACTTTGTTTCGGGTAAGTGTAAGAACTAGAGTCTTGGTTTTGTATGCGGAAATAAACGATTCAAAAAAATGATCAAATTCCAGTTGTTTTCTATGATTACTGTTTCAATATAAATGTGTATTTTACGAGAGATTATAAAAGTGAAAAGGAATAAAGTTATAAATTACAAGTTATTCCTTATAAGTCGAATTTCTTCTGCTCTAACTGATAACTTTTCGCTTTGTTTATAACATTAACGTGTATAAATGAGTTATCGTTAGAAGTTAATAGTTTGCAGGAACACAAATAAATATATACAGTAGTTAGTGTGGCAAACAAAGATAGAAGTTTCGGCTACGCATAGATCTAAATGTACCTAGATTCTTCAACTATATCTCTTGCTCATGTGACACCATCTATTATGTACAACCTGAACACATTTAAGAGCCCTAATCTATAATTTTTTTTTTTGTAAGTAAAGGACTTTAGTAAATAGTGTAGAAGCTGGGTTAAAACGTAATTTTTAATTACAGTAGGCTTAAAAATTAATTTTACAAGCCGCACATCATAGATCGTTGAACTTTTGATTATCACATTTGATTTTTTCTCGTGATATGCGCTTAAACAGGGATTAACCCCCTTAAGACTGACTTACGTATGCACTTAGCTTGGTGGAGAACGTGACGCCATCTATTATCGTGGACTTTAAGCTACCATTTAAATTGGCACAAAGGGACTAAATGAAAGTAGTTTCTAGGTATACATATTCCTTTGCCATAAGTTAATAGTAGTTAGAGCGGAAATTCGTCATTATTAGTGGTATGTAGATATTCTCTTTGTAACTTAAGTAAAAAAAATATGATGTATAGTACATGGTCTTGTTTCAATAAAGTTATTAGTGATGGTACTTCGTTGTTTGATTATATGCGTTTTCAGTACGTGGTTAATCTTCAGGGAGTAATAACAATGGCGTAGCTGGGACGGGGACTGAAGGCATGTAGATACAAAGGGCGCGTTTTTTATTCAAGGAAGATATTAAAGACAAAGATGTTTATAGAGGAGGTGCCTCTTGAAGTTTAGACTCTTCCCGAGAAACTAAACCCAAAATCGATGAGGCATATCGGGGTTCTTTTCTGAATTTCTTAGTTTTAGCCTTTAGTTTTAAGTGTCATTTATAGATCTAAACCTTTATATTTTGTCTTTATGAGTTGAACGGGCATGTTCCGTAAATAAATACCTAGGTGTACAAGTATGAAACGCGTTTTTTTTTTTTTTTCCAAAAAAAACATGTTAAATTCGGAAGAATGATAAAAAGTGCTTTATTCAAAGTATGCTCCATCGCTTGTTATACATTTTCTCCCATCTTTCGGGCAATTTGTGAATACCACGACAGGAAAAATGTTCCCCTTTTGCTGCGAATCATTCATCGAGTCATTTTTTCACATCTTCGTACGAACCAAAGCGCTGCTTAGAAAGTGTATGACCCATTGATGCAAACAAGTGGTAATCAGAAGGAGCCAAGTCTGGTAAGTAAGCCGCATGGGGTAGAACTTCCCAGCTGAGTGCTTCCATCGTGTCGCGAGCTGGTTTTGCCGTATGTGATGGAGCATTGTCATGAAGAAAAATGACTTTGTGTTGCCTCTTTCAGTATTCTGGCCTTTTTTCAAGAAGCGAACGGTTCAAATCGGTCAATTGTTGTTGGTAACGTTTAGTATTAACCGTTTCCCAGGTTTTAACAGCTCATAATAGACCACGCCCCTTTGGTTTCACCAAACACAGAGCATTGTCTTTCCACCAAAGCGATTCGCTCTTGCGGTCGATGTGGATGGTGCGCCTGGGTTTACCCATGATTTTTTGTGCTTGGGATTCTCAAAATAAATCCACTTTTCATCCCCTGTAACTATACGATGCAAAAATGACTTCCTTTTGTACCGAGCGAGCAAAATGTCACACGTGTTTTTGCGCTTTTTCATTTGCCTGTCGTTCAACTTATGTGCTACCCATCTACCAGTCTTCTGAATCTTTCCCATCTCTCGTAGCCGATTGGAAACAGCTTGTTGACTAACGCCCAATTGCTCGGCGAGTTGTTTTTGTGTTTGCGAATCATCTTCGTCCAACAATGCGTGCAATTCCACATCTTCGTATTTTTTTGGCGGTTTTCCACGTTCCTTGTCTGCAACATCGAAGTCACCACTTTTGAAACGCCGAAACCATCGTTCACACGTATCTTGCGATGGAGCATGTTTACCATAAGCTTCTCGAAGTAGTCGGTATGATTCAACAGTAGTTATCTTCAAATGAAAACAAAAAATTAATGCTGTCCGCGAATGCTCTTTGTTCGGTATAAATAAATAATAAAAACAACAACACAACACTATGCACAGTTTTCCAATTTATCACTCGTGCGCGTCTGACACTTGTTGATGACACAACAAAATGGCGCAGTGTCAAATCTTTATAGAATAAACTTTATTGGTGCACCATCTGTTGTCTGAAATCCGCATTTCATACTTGTACACCTGATAAATAAAATAAAATAAAAATAATAATATTAAAAATATACAAAATTTCCTGGCTGCCACCACTTTCATCTCCTACTCCTAAAACTCAAAAATAAAAAAAAATCTTCCTATTTCAAATGTGTACTAAATTTGAAATCGATATCTCATTTTGTTTGAGAGAATTATTGTCTTAACAGATCAACAGACAGAAATGGAAAACTGTTTTTTGAGATCTAAGGTTCCTGAGACGTCAATAGATGTAAAAATATCAGAGGGTGACTTTTTACGATTACAATAGCAGGGAAAGTAAAAGGAAATAAAAATGTAATGAAATATATTTAAAAAATATATTATCATTTAAAAAAAAAAATCAGAATTTCCTACCTAAGACCTTTTAGATAATAAAATAACACAGTAATTTTGAAAAGTGCTTATTTCATTTCAACAAACCAAAACTAAATTTCTGAATTGCTTGATACATAGTTTCAGCTCAAACACCACATACTCGTGAAGTATTTGAAGACAAACTGTCTTCGACTATAATTCTAATTAATTGATTAAAATCAATCCCTCTTGCTTTTTTTGCAATTTCCGGTACTAACGAAAATTCTGTAAGTCCAGGATGGGTATTAATTTCTAGCAATTTAAGACTACCATCTTCAGGATTATAACGGAAATCTGAACGAGAAACAGTTTTGCATCCTAAAAATTGATGAACTTTAAGCGCATGTTCTAAAGTTTTTTTATAAACATCATCGGGAATTTCAGCAGGAAAAATATGCTCCGTAATACCATCTGTGTACTTGGCTTCGTAATCGTAGAATGCGTTCTTCGGACGTAGTTCTATGGTGCCAATTGCTTCATCGAGCAGGACAGCTGTTTGTATTTCTACACCAGGGATATACTCTTCAATTATCATATTATCCATTAGAGTGGAACTAGTTTCTTTAAGTTTTGCATGATCTTTTTGGGAGGAAATAAAATGCACCCCAATACTTGATCCTTCATTAATAGGCTTTAAAATATAAGGGTAGTCAAATTTAATATTGTTTTCTAGAATGTCTTTTTGGCTTAACACGTACCCTTTAGGAGTGTCAATACCAAGGAGTTTAAATATATGCTTTGACATCACTTTATTCATAGCAATAGCTGAGGCCATAAGACCGGAGTGGGTATATTTAATACCTAAAATTTCTAGTAAGCCTTGAATGCAGCCGTCTTCGCCGTAAGATCCGTGCAAAGCAATAAATGCCAGGTCAGGATTGACTTCTTTAAGTGTCTCTGTAATATTTATATTTACGTCTATTTCTATTGCATTGTATGGAAGGTTGTCGAGGGCCTTTTTAACTGCTTTGCCACCTATAAGTGATACTTCTCTTTCAGAGGATAATCCGCCACATAATACTGCTACAGTTGGAATATTTAAATCACTATTTTTTGCCATGTTTATTAACTTTTATTAATTTTAACAGAAAAAGTAATTGTAGAACGTTAAATACGGCGAAGTATAATAAAAGCGAAACCAGTTTCTTCGAAAGGCCATCTTTAAATGGGTACTACAATATTTAAAGAAGGAAAAAAATACATAAATAAATTCCAATTATTTGAATTTCAAAAACAAATATTTACAAGTCAGTGTAGCCAATGGTTTAAATTGAAAATATCAATGGTTGTAATATATAATTCCTGTCGAACGTCTTTTAATTTTCAACATGGCAACATTGCAAATACATCTTCATGTCCACCAACGCGACGCGGTAAACAATCCCTCATAGTACGCACGCGTACTAACTTATTTCTAGGGACTTTCTAGTTGTTTTTACACGTGTAGTTACTAAGTTATCACTATAAGATTAAGGTTATCGTACTTATACTTTAGAAAACAACATGGACGTTGTAAGTGCAATTTTGGCAGAAACGGCCAAAGAGAACGAAAAATACAAACCCGTTGATGTTAAAAAGCATTTGGACCTGGAATATGATTTGGGAACACTTTTGGTCGTCGATAATAACGATTTTGACACGGGTTTTCTACGGTAAGTGACGTCTTTTGTTAATTAATCATGCATTGTTTATTGACATGATTAAACCAGCTTTCATAAAAAATTTTTTAATAAATTATTTAGAATACTAAGGTACATACTTAAAATCGCTTTAATTTGCTTAATTCTTTTAGATTTAAAATCTGTACTTTAAATTATAGGTTTATTTCGACTGCTAACAGCATAATCATGCTTGATCGAGCTCATTTTCGAGTAACTTTTGGAATGGAAACCTGCTAATCCGTGTATCACAAGAATTCTTAGTGTTGGGATAATATAATAAAATACATACGATTAGCAACGTTAATAATGAAAAAGGAACTAGATTAGTAGTAATATAAATGAAGAACTTTTGTAAAATAAAATAGATAAAGAGTTACCCTAAAAACAGGCAGAAAATCGCCCGTTTTAGCACCCTCGAATTCTGACACAAATGTTAAAAAATTGTTAATGATAACAAAGCTTTGAATTGGGTATACTTCTGGTTTTTAAGGTATGAGGGATTGAAGTTAGAATATGTGGCTAATATAAGCAAATATGCGCCATCAAATAATGTTCTATAGCTAGATTTTTACCCCACTAGATATCAGCGCGTCCAAAAATCCCCCAATACGAACTTGCAGAACAAACAAGCCATATTTTTGCCATTTTGATTTTGGGTCCCTTTCATCTCCAGTTTTGCTAGATTTTCACCCTTAGAAAATACAGCTCACTTTTGGCATCACTATGTGTGTATGTGTGAAAATGTAAATGGGCTGTTTTGTTATACACTTAAGATATGTCTACATCACTTATAAGATCATTTGTGTAACAATCACCCAAATAGGCAATAAACCCCCATTCCTTTTACTTCAAAAAACAAGTGTTTACTCACCTTGAAACTTTGTCATGAGAAAGTCATAGTCATTAACAATCACTTAGCATACAATTTCTATCAGAATTCATGGCTGCCAAAATGGGTGATTTTTGGGGTTACTCTTTCCATCCAAGAGGTAAAATTTTAATTTTTTAACAGAATGCTTATCATTTTTATATTTTCTACTAGACAAAACTATAGAATATAGTTAGTATGTTTGATATATATTGAATTTCTAATTTTTTTGTAGAAAGGACAAGAATGACTACTTTTTGAACTTGGCAAGGGACAATACACAGTTACTGTTTAATCAATTATGGGAATTACCAACGGAAAGAGTGGAGGAAGCTGTAATGGTCAAGTTACCACCTCCTAAGATAATACTTCCAAGAATGAAGCCTGTCCCGAAACCTAAATCATTAACAAAGTGGCAGAAGTTTGCTAAAGATAAAGGTAAGAAAAGAGTAGTGGAAAAAAGCCTATTAAATTAAATCTGTAGCAAGTAAAATCTGATTGTGTTTTTTCTCTTTTTAAAGGAGACTTTTACAGCAATCAGATAAACAGTTTTAAATTTTGTGAACTGCTCACTGCAAAGTGCGAATTTTCCTAAAAATCTGCAGTTGTGTAACACCAGTTGAAAAAGTTCAAAGTAATAATAATGTTAACTTTAGGTCAGTGGACTCACTATCATGCATAGAAAAAGTTTTAGAGAAAGCTGCCTATGAACAACTAATTGAATATTTTAATTTGAATAAGCTTTTCCTGGGAAATTAGTCCAGATTTTACAAGGGGCATTCATGTGATATTGCAATTCAACTTACAGTTACTAAATGGAAAGATCTAATTGATAAGAATCAATATGGGATAGCAGTCTTTTTAGATTTAAAAAGAGCATTCGAAATAAGTGATAGGGGGATATTAGTGAGAAAATTAGAATATTATGGAATTAAAAATAAAGCCTTAAACTGGTCCAAAAATTATCTATGAAATAGAATGCAATATGTTAAAATTGGTGGGTATGGTGTTCCGCAAGGTAGTATATGAGGGGCACTGTTGTTTGTAATATATTTAAATGATATAAATTATAATGGGTGTTTGGAGTTCATCAATTTGTTTGCCAATGACACCTTAATTTCATGTCCTGGAGACAACTTGGGAGATCTGGTTTTGGAGATGAATCGGTTGCTTGGAGGAATTTTCCATTAGTAAGCTTAAATGAAATGCCAGCAAAATTAAAGCAATGATAATAGGAACCCATTACAAAGTTAATAATATTGATGGATCATTTTCTAAATTACGTATAGATGACTATATAGAATAGGTCAATCAAATAAATTATCTTGGTTGTATGTTGAATAATACATTGTCTATGAAAAGGCATCGTAAATATATCCAGAAAAAAATTAGAAGGAAGCTGTTCTTTTTTTCTAGGGTGGCAAGAAGTTTGTCTTTGTTTTCTAGAATTAGGTGTGTGTCTATGGTTCTAGAAATAGGTGTTTAAGGTGTTTAATATTCAACCACACTTTGATTATTGTGCAACCTTGTTGTTTCTCCTTGAAAGTGGATCGATACAATCACTGTAAGTTTTATTTAACAGAGGTATGAGAACGATTTTGAGGTGCAACTGATACACTCCAATAAACCTAATGCTTAGTACTCGGGTGGTTTTCGGTTGAACAAAGATTACACTATCTTGGAATGATATTTATATTTAAGCTGAGTAGGGGAATGCTTCTAGGTTATTTTAATGAATTTGCTACATTACGAAGGGCATTACACTCCTACTTTACAAGAAGCATTAATGGTTTTCATGTTGTAAGAATGAAACATTCATTTACAATGATTTCCCTTTTTTATAAGGGATTTAATGCCTATAATGCTTTGCTGACAAATATTAGGAGTGTTGCAACGGTAAATGTTTTTAAGTCAAGACTAAGGGAGTTTATATTTAGCCAGGAGTGTGTTTTTGCCTCAGTTGGGTTCTGTATGTGGTTATGTTTAGTGTGTTATGCAGTTTTTCATTAATAGGGGTTGTATCTATTTTTTTTATATATTTTTTTTCTGTTTTTCGTTAGTAGGTCTATCTGTTGTTGTTGGTTTCTTTATTGGCTCAGCTTTATTAGTGCCATTAGCCAGCTCTATTCGGAGTAGCAGCACAGCATCTGGTTATAAACCATCGTGCCACTACTTGCTCTGAAGACCACAAGCTGGTTGGAGAGTTAGTAGAACTCTCCCCTTTTTTTTTTTGACTGAGACAAACATTGAAGGGATTTTGGTGATTGGTTCATTGTTTTTTGTTCTCTTCTTTTTTTTTATTAGTATTTATATTTACTATTTATCTAGTTTTTTTTTTTATAAATATATCTTAATTTTATTATATTTTAAGAATTTATTAATTATTTTGATTGACTCTTGTCTTAGATTCAACAGTATATTTCCTATACTGACTGGGAGATCATATCCTAATTTTTTAAATTCTCTATATATGTCAAAACCTAGGATCCTATTTAGTTGATATTCCAACATTAGACAGTTTATATTTTGAGGTTCACCTTACTTGCAATTCTATGAATCTGAGATTCCAATGGGGAATAAATGCTGTTTAGTTAGGATGTGTCCTGTATGCATCCTGATGATTGTAGTGATATGTCTCCTATCTATGTATAAGAATTTTTCAAACCAGCTCTTTTTATTGAATATTTTATTAATTTTAGCTTATGTTTTTCCTTTAATTTCAAATGATTTTTCCCACTGTGATGTAAATTTTTTAAAAATGAAATCTTTTATCATTATAAAAAGTTCTTGGGTATCATATTTAATATTTTTGGGTACTTTAAGCTAGCTTCCAATTTTCGCCCGAGAGTTGACTGTTTCGTTGCCTAAAATCTGGACATGACCAGGGACCCATATTAGCCTGATGTCGAAACCTGCCTCATAGGCCATTATTAATAAGCCTTTTAGTATGGAGGGTGATATCTGCCTTAGGGTTGATTTGTCTTTTATTTAATTTTAAGATCATGCATTTGGAGTCTGATAGAATTAATGCTTTCTTTTAGCGGTGCAAATGCTGAGGTTACCAGGAAGTCTTTCTAAGAAGTTATAATTAAGATGTGGGCTATATATGCCAAGTACTACTCTGAGGTTATTTTTCGAGTCATCTGTATATATAAGGGTATAGGATGACCTGAATTCTTTAATATATTGCAGAAAAGAGATTTTACAACCTGGGTCATTCTTATTTAAGTTTAGGATTACCTTTCTTATGGTTCTCATTTGGTATTCAGGGGTTAATATCAAAAGAAGGGTAATGGTTTGATATGTGAATTTCATTCATAAAAGGAGTGAAGTATTCCATCGCTTGTTATGTTAGCCAGATTCTTTATATTTAGATCATTCTATATAAGGGGTGATTGTGTAAGTTTACTATTTTAGTTAGGAACTTAGCGACTAGCATTTTCTGTCTATGTTCTAAATCAAATCAAATCAAATATTTATTAGTAATAAGTACACAATGTGCTAAGTTGATCCCAGCTGCTTCTGCCAAGAGTGTATTTGTGGGAGTGGATTTCGTGCATCCCATGACTATTCTTAAGTACTGGAACTGCATTTTGTCCAGTTTTCTCAAATTGTTCCTGCTATTTGGTTTCATGAATATAGCACCAGGGTCTAGGTGAAAAGTTATTAGCCCTGTTGGCTGTCATTTTCATTGTTTTAGAGTCTGCACCCCCCAAGTGAATCTGCATAGCACCTTTAGGATGTTTATACCTTTTCGTGCTTTATCTACAGGGTGGTTTGTGTGGCTATTCCATTTTAAATTGTGCTGTATAAACATGCCCAAATATTTGATTTCTCCATCTTGCATGGGGGATGTATATTAGGTTTATTGTTTTTGCTGGCTGGTTAGGTTGTTATCTTTTAGCCATGACTGAATTATTTTAATGTAGTGAGTAGTAATTTTTATTGTCTTTTCTAAGTCATAACCTTTAACCAATAGAGTGATATCGTCTGCATATTCAATTAGGGACGCTTGAGGGGGTAATCTGTAAAAGAGGTCTCTAACATAAATGTTAAATAGTAAGGGGCTTAGTGGAGAGCGCTGAGGTAGCCGTTTTTGATCCTAAGAAATTGCCATTTCTCGTGAAAAGTTTTCTGTGTTTTAAAATGTTGTAAACGGCATTATTTAGAAAAAGTGGAATATTTAAATCCAGGAGCTTATTGTAAAGTTTTTCCAAGTTTACCTGGTCATATGCTGCTCAGAGATCTAAAAAGATTCCCAATACCAATTGATTCTGTGAAAAGACCATATCGATGTCTGTTGTTATTAAAGCCAGGGCATAGGTGTATCTATTTATCAATAAATTTCATTTCATTTCTAATTTTGGTGTGCTTATATAAACACTGTTAATAATATTTTAGGCATTCAAAAGAAGAAAAAACCGAAATTGTCATGGGACGAACAACTCCAAAAGTGGATTCCTTTGTATGGTTTTAAGAGGGCCAAAGCTGAAAAGGAAAAGAACTGGGTGCTTGAAGTTCCCCAAAATGCTGACCCTAACGAAGATCAATTCGCCAAGAAATTAATTGCCAAATCTGAACATGTTGCCAAGAATGAACTGCAAAGATTAAGGAATATTGCTAAAGCGAGGAAAGTGAAAATACCAAGAGTTGGAGTTACAAATCCAGAGGTAAGTAAAGCTCATTTTGCATTCTAAGGGCAAATTTATTTTCTGGCTGGTTAAGGCTTTAGGCCACTGTAGAGGCATGAAAATGAACCAACTTTTAGACATTTTTTTCAGATTGAATTAAAATTTTTATTTAAAAAATCAACTATACCATATGGTTACATATGTATTGAGGTTCAAAAATATATTTTTTGATATAATATATTTTGCAAAATGGTGGCATAGTGCAGCTTTTTAAAAGACATCTTTGTAAAAAGGGGCCTGATTTTTTAAAAAAATGGCGGGCTCTCTTCAGAATCTAATACAGAAGCTACAGTTAAAATTTGAAGTCAATCGGATAAAAATTGTTTGAGTTATGCTGCAAGCCAATTTGAAAAACATAGTGTTGAGATAAACACGCTTAAAGTTTCAACTACTGATTTCTAGCTTTTAATATTGAAAATTTCTATAATAAAAAATATTTACCGTTAGTCTGCGATCTGGCACCATATAAGTGGAATTCTAAATTGATATTTTCTTCTGTCCTTCTCATGGATTTAGAGGAATTTGATGATTTAAATTTTTCGCTATGTGTTGACGCCCTCTGACTCTGCCTCATGTCTACCAGGTGTACAAGTATGAAATGCGGATTTTTTTCTAAAAAAACATGTTAAATTTGGAAGAATGATAAAAAGTGCTTTATTCGAAGTATGCTCCATCACTTGTTATACATTTTTCCCATCTTTCGGGCGATTTGTGAATACCACGCCAGTAAAAATCTTCCCCTTTTGCTGCGAACCATTCATCGAACCATTTTTTTCACATCTTCGTACTAACCAAAGCTCTGCTCATCAAGTGAGTGATCCATTGATGCAAACAAGTGGTAATCAGAAGGAGCCAAGTCTGGTGAGTAAGCTGCATGGGGTAGAACTTCCCAGCTGAGTGCTTCCACCGGGTCACGAGCTGGTTTTGCCGTATGTGATGGAGCATTGTCATGAAGAAAAATAACTTTGTGTTGCCTCTTTCGGTATTATGGCCTTTTTTCAAGCAGCGAACGGTTCAGATCGGTCAATTGTTGTTAGTAACGTTTAGTATTTACCGTTTCCCCAGGTTTTAACAGCTCATAATAGACCACGTCCCTTTGGTCCTACCAAACACAGAGCATCGTCTTTCTGCCAAAGCGATTCGGACTTGCGGTCGATGTGGATGGTGCGCCTGGGTCTACCCATGATTTTTTGCGCTTGGGATTCTCAAAATAAGTCCACTTTTCATCCCCTGTAATATACGATGCAAAAACAACTTCCTTTTGTACCGAGCGAGCAAAATGTCACACATGTTTTTGCGCTTTTCCATTTGCCTGTCGTTCAACTCATATGGTATCCATCTACCGGTCTTCTGAATCTTTCCCATCTCTCGTAGCCGATTGGAAACAGCTTGTTGACTAACGCCCAATTGCTCGGCGAGTTGTTTTTGTGTTTGCGAAACATCTTTGTGCATTCCATATCTTCGAATTTTTTTGGCGGTTTTGCAACATCGAGTCACCACTTTTGAAACGCCGAAACCATCGTTTACACGTATCTTGCGATGGAGCATGGTCACCATAAGCTTCTCGAAGTAATTGGTATGATTCAACAGCAGTTTTCTTCAGATGAAAACAAAAAATTAATGCTGTCCGCGAATGCTCTTTGTTCGGTATAAATTTCGACATATTGAACACAACAACACAACACTATGCACACACTTTTCCAATTTATCACTCGTGCGCGTCTGACACTTGTTGATGACACAACAAAATGGCGCAGTGTCGAATCTTCATAGCACAACCTGCATTGGTGCACCTCTGTTGTCTGAAATCCGCATTTCATACTTGTACACCTGGTAAACCGCGTGGTTTCAACGGTTGTACCAACATGAATATTGGATAATTACAGGCGCCCTCTATTATCACGTTTCAAAAGCACATCATAAATATAGGTGTCATTTTTACTCTGATAGTAAAAAATCCGAAGCCCGCGAAATAAGTTATATTCCGATATGACATGACTTTCTTGACTTAGAGTGTTTAAACATATTTTTTAAAAATTTGTTTTCAGTATAAAACTATTTCTATTATATTTTTGAGATGCTGAAGTAACGATTAAGCAGATAAAAAAAATTATTTTTTTTCAAAAAATTACATTGGCCTAAGGCCTTAAGATCTCTAATTATGCAGTATTGGTGTATGTACAAGGTATATTCCGAAAGTAAGGTTACAACAGTCATTAAAAAATGAAAAATGCATATTTATTACTAAAATTTACAGGAAATAATACCGTAGTACTCAGCTATTTTCCACAAATTCGCCTTGGAGTTCTCTGCATTTAGTGAGTCATGGAACCAATTTTTTTTATATCTGCGTCAGTCGTCTCTGCCGCCAACTTCGCTACCCATTTAAGCCCCGCATTCTTTACCTCTTCATCGCTGGAAAAACGTTTTCCACCCATGTGCTCTTTCAAAAGAGTGAAAAGAAAGAAGTCACTCAGTGTGAGCGGGATAGTTCAAAACATCCCAACCAAAAGAGGTGAGGAGACGTGTGGTTTTAAGTGCGGCGTGAGGGCGGGTGTTACCGTGCAACAGGCAAACTCCGTTCGTCAGTTGCTCTCTCCTTTTGTTCTCCATGAGCCGACGCAGCCTTTTAAAAGTCTGGCAGTATCTGTCAGCTTTAATGGAGTCAAAAAGTCGATGATCCCAAAAAAAATGTTTCCATGATTTTTTTTTTAGACTGTTGTCTTGAATTTTTTTTGCAGACGGGGAACCTGTATGCCTCCACCTCATCAATTGTCTTTTGCTTTCCGGTCTGTAGTGTGCAACCAATGTTTCATCACCTGTCACTATTGAGTCAAGGAAATCTTCCCTCTCTAGTTCATAACGGTCGAGAAACTCTTGAGCTGCATGAACTCGATCGGCTTTGTGTTCGTCCGTTAGCATTTTTGGCACCCACCGCGCGCACAGTTTTCGAAATTTCAGTTGTTTCTGTTAATGTTTCATAAAGCACAGTTCGTCCGACTTCTGGACATTTTTCGTTAAGCTCATTCACAGTCATACGGCGGTCTTCACGGATCATATCTTCAACTTTTTGAACAAACTCCTCAGTCACAATTGATGATCTCCCGCTCTTTTCTTCTTCGTGAGTGTTTCTTCGACCGTTTTTAAAATCTTGACACCATTTTGTAACTTTTTGACACTTACCGTAGACACATTACCGTAAACAGAAACAATTTCACGGTAAATGTTTGAATCGGTCCTATTTTTAGCAATCGCAAGATAGTGGATGAGTCTGTGCACCTCGCACTTGGCGGGATCGGAAATGGGTGGAGTCATCTCGATAAATGATTCTGACGAAACCAGCTCGACTACGGATCCAACGGCCGCTCGCTCTCTTCGTTAGGACCTCCTCTGCACGTAGGAGTGCCACCTTAGAAAAAAAAATTCCCTTGGCTACATGCGCGTTGTAACCTTACTTTCTGAATATACCTCGTACTTGCTTCATTGTGGTAATAAAAAGATAAACACTTGTAGAGGTCTCATAGCTACCAACCTCTTGGCACTTTTCTGTGTAAAATAAAATATTTTTAAATTTTAATTATTTTCCTAAGGTATCATCGGCAAAGGATCTACAAGTGGCAGTGACTGTGGCAAAGGCATCAACGGCAAGTTTAGGGAAGTTTCAGGACAAGTTACCGAAAGAAAAAGAGGCCAGAGGTGTGGCTGCTATCACGCCCGGAGCTTCAAGGAAGCGGAAATTGCCTCCTGTGTCTGGTGATGTGGAAAAAAGTGAAAATTTGAGTATAGTCGATTCGATTTTGAACAAACGACCTAAATTGGACATTGAAAGAGTTGTTTCCAAGCAGATAGAAAATACTAGGTATAGATATGGTTTTAAGTTTATGATATTAAGGAGGTATACCAGTGTAACTACTTAAAAATAAGGATTTTTTTTTTAAAAACTACTTTTTTTTAAAAAAAAACTACTGCATCAAATGTTTGGATACATATTTATTATTTTTTTTACAAATACACACCAGCCAAAATATTGAAATTTACGGGGCTTATGCCCCAATAACGGGACAGGAAAAAAAAAGTAGCTCCACTGATGGTATGATTGGTGCCTCCACATTGCCCGAAATAAAAAAAAACCCAAAATGATCATTAAAATAGATATATATATATATATATATATATATATATATATATATATATATATATATATATATATATATATATATATATATATATATATATATATATATATATATACACACACTCCTAGACAAAATTAACGCAACAATATATTAAATCATACAAATCTCTATAATGAATTAATTTTAATAATTTTTTATGAACATTGGTTTACACTAAAAGTTAGAAAAAACTTATTCGGATACTTTAAAAGTGAATTAGCTATCAAATTTCTCTATAAGATTTGAATTAAAATTATTCTTAAGACCTAATAACGAAATCGTTGCAGTTATGTAATAATGAAAAAAATAAACTGGGACACTAGTAGCAAAATTAATGGTGTAACTGGGACACTAGTAGCGTGTGTTGCCTCCTCTACTTCGGATCACAGCGTTTATGCGCCTAGGCGTGCTTCTAATTAAATTTTGGATAAAATCTTGAGGAATTTGCTCCCATTCTGTGATAACTGCATTTTCAAGTTCCCTCAGGTTTCTAGGTGCAGGTATATGACGTTTCACATTTTTCTTAACGTGATCCCATATATGTTCTATCAGATTCAGATCCGGGCTTTTTGGTGGCCATTGCACAAATCAGTATATCAACTTGATTAAGATGATCGAGTACCTCCCTAGCCACGTGAGGTCGAGGGTTGTCTTGCATAAACAGGAAATTGGGCCCCACAAAATGACCGAAAGGCATCACATGATCTATTACAATATTCTCAAGATAGTAGTCAGCATTCATGGATCTCATACGGACAGGAACTAACTTTGTGCGAGCATCAAAGCAGATGCCACCCCAGAACATAACAGAGCCACCGCCGACTGGAATCCTTGCTGAGATATTGCAAGGAGCAAACCTCTCTCCTGGTCTTCGCCATACTCGCTCACCACCATCTGGATGTATGTTTTAGGCTAACCCTAGTTTCATCTGTGAAGAAAACTTGTTTCCAATCATCCACAGACCAGTTTTCGTGATTTCGAGCAAAACATAACCTGGCAACTCTGTTCTCTCTAGTAAGCAAGGGCGCAGTGGCTGGTCTCCTACTGTTTAATCCAGCTTTATTTAACCGTCTTCTAACTGTTTTAGAAGAAATTGTGACATTGCGAACAGCTTCGAGTTCGTTTCTTATTATAGAACTAGTGACAGTCCTGTCTCTTAAAGCATATTGTCTTATAAAACGTTCATCTAGGTCGCTAGTACATCGTTTTCGCCCTTGCCTTAGCCTTCTAGAATAAGTTCCTACTTCATTCAAGCGTCTTACCATACGACTTATTGTGGAACGATGTTTGCCTAACAATTGGCAACATAACCCTGACAATATCCCTCGTCCAATAAAACTGAGGCACGCACTACCGCGTGTTCAGTTAAATTCCTTGTTCGATTCATTTTTCTAATTCTTCGGGGTCAAAAATAAAACAGTCTACCACAAAAACGTATTACTTTGAAAAAGGGAACAATTTATAAGCTTACTTTTAAAGAAACTCTATCGCATTATTACAGAAAATTGTTTATCTTCTAAAAAATTCTTTAAAACTGTAAATCTAAACGAATTGTTTTCATTTCTGTCATGAACAACGAAACAAAATATGCATAGCCTACTATTCAAATACTCGATAAACTTTAAAACTGACATAAGAAAAAGATAAATTAATTTTTAGATTGTTGCGTTAATTTTGTCCATATATATATTTTCCGTACCATCAATCAAGGATTTTAAAAAGTATTGAAAATTATAAGAGTGGCGTTTAGAAAAAAAGTATAAAATTTTTGCCAAAAAAGTGTCCCTTTTTTGCATGCCAAATCGACATTTTTGGTACAGGCAAAAAAATCCATGGTTCATGATATGACAAAACGTGTCCTTATATGCAAAAAAAATTTTAAGTCAATACAATAAACTGTTTTCTAGTTACAGCTGCAGGAAATTTAAAAAATACAGTTTTGAGAAAAACACATTTGAAGATTTAACTGGCGATGCTTTAGTAATAAAATTAAATTTTGCTATTCCAGGCCCATATATTTCACCTGCCTCTTTCTCAAAAAACGTTTGTTGAGCCGCTGAAGCTTTTTTACGAGCCGTCCGACACTCTTGACGCCTCTTGGTGTTTATGTGTTCCATATCTTTGCTGTCAGGATAATCTTTTGCAAAGGGTCCAACAGTGACTCCCATTATTTGGAACATTCTTAAAATTAGCTTAAATCCAGTCCTAGTTTAATTGTTTTGCTATCGCCATTATAACTTTCGTTATTGTTCTGTGTATTACCTCCCTTGCTCCTTTTTAATAGATCACATTTGCTCAAATCTGTATAAATTAGTTGTAAATCTTTTTGAATTTTTGGATCTAGAGGAAGATAGTCGTGTTTAAATTTTGTCATATCGAATCCTTCAGCTTGGGCGCAGCGATACTTGTACCAGCTATTTGCGCCAGTTAGGCAGTTGTCATGTTGCGAATTATTGTTGGTCGAACTCAAATGAAAGTATGTTCTTCAAATGCATATTTCACTCATTTTTATATTATATAATACTGCAATGTGATCTGCACAGAGGCTATAAAATGACTAAATTATACCCATGTGTAAGACATAAATAATAATCTTTTGCCACCTACCTACCTTTGAAATATTAGATGTGTAACTTTCACTTACGTGATGACGTCACGGCATTGGAATTTTAATACCTGCTCCGGTTCGCGTTACGCTTCCATAAACGAGTTTATGGTCCCCGGAGTAGCTGTGCTTGGTAACAGCTGTATTTTCAAAAATAAACAGGCAAAGATACTTCGACATCTTATTCTATACATATAAAAGCGTCGAAATATGTAAAAAAATCGATTTTTTTTAAATTATCACACTGGTATAGGCCCTTAAGATGTTATTATGGAAAAAGTTATTTATAGAGCTTTTTTTTACTTTTTAAACGTGGTTTAAAAGGACTAAAATTTCAATTTAAGAATTCTTATTTTAGAATGGTTTCGAGTAATATCAACAAGTCAGATAAGAAAAACAGAAGTAACAAGAGTAAATTATCGAAAAAACCGAAAAGCGGGAGTGGACAGAGGAAAGGCGGAAAGAAGGCGGGAGGTAGGAAGAGACGTTAACATTTTGGTAAGAATATTATAATATTTTGATTCTTTTTGAAACAACATGATTAAAATATTTAAAAAAACATTTTTTACGAAGTAAATTATGATAAAACTGACAGGTTAAACATGGAAATAGTTAAATTTATTATAGCTTAAGGATGGTCCCATCCTAAGCTTAGATCTTTTGCCACGGCCATATAAACTAGAGCGCCAAGTCTGGGAAGAGGTTTGGCGGCAATGTAAGTTCGTTTGTCGTCAGACCATTTGCACATAAAATGGTTGTCTTCTTCTTCTTGTGATTTTTTACCCTAAAAAAGGTTGTCCAAATAAGAATCTCCAATGGGAATGTTATAAACTATAGGTATTATATAAGGGAATGGTTTTAAAATGTTCATAGTTGTTGGGTAAGTCTTCTGTATTATTTCTTGTATTTTTTACCATTATAGCTGTGGATCTTGCGCGTGAAGGACAAACTATTTTTTCTTTTGGAATCAAAATAAGTTATGTGTGCTGTTGGTTTGTACAGATCTACTGATTAACTACAGTTGTGTGCAAAAGTTTTGGTGCAAAAATATATGTGTTTGGGGTAAACCTTTTTTATTTTTCGACATAGTCTCCTTTTAGGCTTATACACTTCGTCCAACGATGTTCTAGTTTGTTGATCCCTTCCGAATAATAGGATTTGTCCAAGTCTGCAAAATATCCATTAGTTTCTGCAATCACCTCCTCGTTTGAATAAAATCTTTGTCCCGCCAGCCATTTCTTCAAATTGGGGAACAAATAGTAGTCCGAGGGAGCCAAGTCTGGAGAATAGGGGGGATGTGAAACGAGTTGGAATCCTATTTCCATTAATTTTGCGACCACAACTGCTGAGGTGTGTGCTGGTGCGTTGTCGTGATGGAAAAGGACTTTCTTGTGGGCCAATCGCGGGCGTTTTTCTTGCAGCTCGGTTTTCAAACGGTCCAATAACGATGAATAATATTCACCTGTAATAGTTTTTACCCTTTTCCAGATAGTCGATGAGGATTATCCCGTGCGAATCCCAAAAGACAGTCGCCATAACCTTTCCGGCCGAAGGAACGGTCTTCGCCTTTTTTGGTGCAGATTCCCCCTTGGTAACCTATTGTTTAGATTGTTGTTTGGTCTCAGGAGTATAGTAATGTATCCATGTTTTATCCACAGTGACGAAACGACGCTTAAAGTCCTCCGGATTCTTCTGGAACAGCTGCAAACCATCCTTGCAACACTTCACACGATTCCGTTTTTGGTCAAGCGTGAGCAATCGCGGCACCCATCTTGCGGATAGCTTTTTCATGTCCAAATGTTTATGCAAAATATTATGTACCCATTCAGTCGAGATGCCCACAGCACTAGCAATCTCACGCACCTTAACTCTTCTGTCATCCATCATCATATCATGGATTTGATCAATGATTTCTGGAGTCGTAACCTCCACAGGCCGTCCAGAACGTTCAGTGTCACTTGTGCCCATATGGCCAGTCCGAAAATTTTGAAACCACTTATAAACTGTTCTAATCGAAGGTACAGAGTCACCATAATGTTTATCAAGTTTCTCTTTAGTCTCCTGAGGCGTTTTGCCTTTCATAAAGTAATGTTTAATCACCACACGAAATTCTTTTTCGTCCATTTCTTGAAAATCACTCGACTTCCTTGATTCACACGAATGATAAACACAAAGAAATAGACCAATATGGCTGAAACTTGGTGTGCGTTCATTCAAGAGATGCTACTAACTAAACATGACCTCGATACGCGCCGGTGGTGCCATCTCTCGGACTTTGCACGGACTTTTCAAACCAGCCTCGTATACAACTAAAAAATCTTCTACTGTAAATAACAATCATTCCTAACAAAAATAACATTTTTCGGTTATTCGTATGTATCAGACTAATTTTTAAGAAAAAATGAAAGGAACTTCATTGACAAAATAGATAGATATACCTAATAGGTGTTTCGGTTAATAATGTCGATTTTGCTAAGAGATGGCGTTACTAATACACTTGTTATAGACTAGTGACATCTATGGCGTTTTGGAAGGTAAACATAAGTCATCAAAAGCCAGTTCTTTATTAATTGTCATTGTGCGAAAAATATAGTTCTTCATAGCTTTGAATATATTGTGTTTCGTACCAGAAAAAGACGTTTTGCGGGGAAGTTTAATAACTCTCTTTCATTTGAAGACGACGGCTGCTGAAAGTTATTGATTATTGGTTGAAGCTTATGGTGAACATGCTCCAACCCAAAAAACTTGGGTAGACCCAGGCCAGCCTTTCATCACAACCAGTGCGCAATATACAGGGAAAGAAAGCTTTGCTGTGTATTTGGTGGGATAGTAGAGGAACTGTGAATTACGAACTGCTGAAACCTGGTGAAACGATTTCTGGCGATCGATACCGACAACAATTGATAAAGTTGAACGGAGCATTGAAGGAAAAACGACCAGAATACGCCCAAAGACACGATAAAGTCATTTTTCAACATGGCAGTGCTCGGTCACATGTTGCAAAATGTGTTAAAAACTATTTGGAAAACATCAAATGGGACGTTCAACCCCACCCGCCGTATTCACTGGACTTAGCCCCTTTAGACTACCACTTATTTCAATTGATGCAGCACAGACTTTCAGAACAACACTTTTACATTCTTACGAAAAAGTGAAAATTTGGCTTGATGAATAGTTGGCCTCAAAAGATGGAAAGTTCTTCTGGTGCGGAATCCATTCAGGGAGTAAAAGATATGTATACATTCTTATCAATACTTTGTAGCCATACCCTTCGAAGCTAATACGGCAGCACATCATTGAGGTATCGATTCCATTAAGTTGAGAATTCTGTCTATGGTGATATTGGCCCACTCTTCGTGAACTTTTTTCCAGAGAGCACCTTTATTGGACTCTTCTTACAAATGTTCTATGAGATTCAAGTTCGGGGATTGACTCGGCCATTCTAAAACTCGAAGATATTCCTTTCTGAAAAATTCTTGCAAAAGCTTGGATCGATGTTTCGGATCATTATCTGGTTGAACAATCCATCCTCGTGGCATATTTCGACGTCCATAAGGAAGCATGTGTTCTGATAGAATATCTCTGTACATAACAGCGTCCATAGTACCTTCATTTTTAACTATTGGGCCAACGCCTTGCTACAAAAATGCCCCCAAACATAACATTACCACCACCATGCTTAACAGTCAGTATTTGATAGCGAGAATCATGTCTATACCTTTTGGTCGTCGAACACATCTTGTTCCATCATTTCCAAATAAATTAACTGTAGTTTCGTCCGAAAACAGCAGTTTTTTTCCAGTCTTTAACTGTCCAGTTTTGGTGTATTTTTTACAAATTCTAACCTGGCCTTCTTATTTTTTTTACTGATGAATCGTTTTTGGTCTGGTTACTTAAAACACATTTTTTTTACAAAATTCTACTTTATTCATCAACATAATTTCCTTCAAGAACGATACAATTAGTCCAACAATTTTCTAACATTTCTATACCTTTTTTGTAGGATTTGTCCTTGCCTTCAAAATAGGTCTCAGTTTCGGCGATAATTTCTTCATGGCAGCCAAATCTCTTTCCCGCGAGCAGTTTTTTGAGGTGTGCGAATGGATAATAGTCGCTGGGAGCCAAATCTGGAGAATACGGTGGATGAGGAAGCAATTCGAAGTTCAATTCATGCAACTTTGCCATCGTAACCATTGATTTGTGACACGGTGCATTATCTTGATGAAAGAGCACCTTTTTCTTGTTCATTTGGGGTCGTTTCTTTGCAATTTTTGCCTTCAAACGCACCAGTAACTTTATATAATATTCGCTATTGATGGTTTTTCCCTCCTCAGTATAGTCGATGAAAATTATTCCATGCGTATCCCAAAATACAGAGGCCAAAACCTTCCCAGCCGACTGTTGTGTCTTTGGTCGCTTCGGGCGGCTTTTACCGGCTGTTGTCCACTCAGCTGACTCCCGATTTGATTTCGGCGTGTAATCGTGGATCCATGTTTCATCCATTGTCCCATATCACACGGAAAAATCCTTTTTATTGCGCTTAAACAGGTCCAAATACTTTATTGTTTTTGGTCCACTATAAGCAAACGCGGTACTCATTTCGAACAGAGCTTTCTGATGCCCAAATGTTCATGTAAAATATGACCAACACATCCTTTTGATATCTTTAGGGTGTCAGCTATCTCACCCAATTTCACTTTACGTTCATCCAAAACAATTTCGTGGATTTTTTTGATGTTTTCCGGTGTAATCACCTCATTTGGGCGTTCAGAGCGTTCTTAGAAGTTGGCTAGATACTTATGAATAACCGAAAAATGTAATTTTTGTTAGGAATTATTGTTATTTATAGTAGAAGATTTTTTTGTTGTATATGTTGTTAGTATAATTAAGGTAGTTTATGATGGTGTATTTGGTTTTTTCTCCTTTCCCTTTATAACTCAATTAGTCACAAAAATATTTTTGGCCCAAAACTTTTGCACGCATCTGTATGTGGGGTAGCTTTTAGTTGTAAACTAGGAAAGCTTCGGTAAATTTATACATTTTAACTCTATTTTTTTTACAGATAAAGAATCTTCTTACCCCATCAATCATCTTATCGGCCGAATCGCCAATCGCTTTCGACATAACACCCAACATATATTTGAAAAAGGCGTTTCGGTTCTTTTTCACAACAGGGTCGTCAGACTTCATGTTCACTAATTTCGATATCCATTTTTTGCAAATATTTCTATCTGGAAAAGTAACAGGACGAATCTTAGTTTTAAAAATGGTTTTGCTGTCGAAATTAAAATTACCCACATCGATTTGCTAGTTGTTATTTACTACGTTTTTTTAATAGTCAAAACAGATCGCTTTCTACTTTTCGGAAATGAAAAAGGAACCCAGTTCATAGGAGAAATTCAAAATTTGGTTAATATATTTTCTGAGACGACGCCACGAGTATTAAAGGAACTTTATACTCCTGTAATTCGCGTAGGGTCTTACTGTCTTGTTTAAGGGGTAAAGCTGCTCCAGGTCCCAGGAAAAAAGGCTAATTTCGGGAATTTTTTTCAAGTGTAGAATAAAAGCAGTCGAAAATTTGTTTGAAATACCGTCTTAAACATCTTGTACAAAATATATTTTTTTTAATATTTTTAATTCAAACTGGCCGCTTCCGAATCCAAGACGATAAGGCACTTTGTATGCGAGGTCTGAATCTGCTCCTGTAGATTTCAACCTGGAACAGAACTGTTTCAGGCTTTGCTTAAAAGGTGCCTTGTCGTCTTAAATTTTGAATTAAAAAATAAAGAGGAATTAAAAAGATTAAAAAAGTATGTTTTACGCTTAAATATTTGTTTAATAAAGTACTCCAAATAAATTTTCGACTGCTTTTATTATACTTTTGAAAAAAAAATCCTGAAATGAGCTTTTTTTCTTGGGATCTGGAGTGGCCTTACCCCTTAAGAGAAGTGCACGTTCCTGTGTGAGAACTATCTTTGTCCATAATTTTGCTTGATCCCACTATCGTCTTGCCAACAGTAGGCAATGATGTCAAGCTTCAGTGGTGCATTTGGCCTACTTTCCCATAATTCTAGGTTTTATTCTCTTAACTTTTTTATTTTTTAAACTACTCAATATCTGAGAATAATTGTGGTTTCTTCCAAATTCATTTTTAAAAACGAACTAAGCCTGAGATTGTAAATCAACCTTTTTAAGAATAAGATTTATAGAATTTTTAACAGAGCTACACCAATAGTATTGATTGAAAATTCAGGACCTTCACGCCTGCTGGTTTGATATAAAGTTGTCTAGTTCCTTGACCTTGAGTTCTCAACCAGGAACTCAACATTTAACCAATTCTACACTTCATGCCCCACTGATGTAACAAATAATACATAAAAAAATTTGGACGTTTGATCAATTTTAAAACTAGGATTCGAACATTTCAAAATTTTAAGTTCTTGTTCATTCATTTGTACATAATTTGTAGGATTAACAATTAGGTTACATGATATGGTTAGATAAGTAAATTTAATATTGGGTATTTGCGTTTTTGGTTTTAGGTAATTTTCACTTGTGTTTTTAAGTTTTTACCAATAAAAGACTTTGGTAACGCTTTAATATAGTTAACTAAATAAAGTTAAGTGTCAAGGTAAATAGAAAAGACAGGTTGAATAGTAATTGAAATATACCGTGTGAAGTCTTGTAGTGGATAGGTAATTTTCTGTTTGAGAAGTTGAAATACCTTTAGATACCTTTATCTGTTGAATCAATTAGCATTATGCGTGTTTCATTGTCGTGTATGGCAATGTTACACGTAGCATCATCATCAGGCTTTCAAAATAATAAAAAAAACACAGTGAGGAGGTAGATTGTCAATAAGTGATGTTAGAAGCCTTCCTTTGCATCTCTCGCACGAGAGTTACCATTTAACCTGCCTTTTTTTGACCTTCCTTAAGTATATCCCATTTGTATGATTTTATTTGGATTGATAATATGTTCAGGCTGGTTCAGGTTAGATAATGGTACGTACGGTCACAGTCAAAAAGGCACGAACAATGACGTTCGGCGAGATGTAACACTTCGAATGTTATCGATTTTGTAGAATTTTTTACTACTGTTTTACTACATACAGGGTGTTTAAGAAACGTATGCGTTAAAGCGTCCAAAGTTCCTATCAACACGACGCTTTGTTATTGAATTTATAGCGTAAAAGTCTACGAAGACCATATTTAACCAGGCTGTATGTAACGTAAGAGAGTAGTGTGCGGAAAAAGACCCGACAGGTACAGTGTTCGACATAAAGTTTGCAATAAACTAGTGAAATTGATATTAAAAATTTTTTCTGTTTGTTGCAAACCGGATACTGTAAGATGAAATACAAAATGGTGGTTGGAGTTTTTGAAGATTTGAAGAAGTGTTAACGAGTAGAACCAGTTGTCGCTTATAGAGCTTGTTCATATTGCTGTATTTCTATCCTAAAAATATTTGTTTATATTACTCCTTCTAGGTTAAAATGTATTTACGATACCATTTATTATTAGATGCCTTTTTGTGTTTATAAGTAGTCTCCCCGAAAACATTTTAAGCGCGTGAAATCGGCCATAATACTGTTGGTATGTTATTGTTTGATAAGACAAATTGTTCCTTTGCTTCCGAACTGCGGTAGTTCACAGGGTTATCTTTATTAACTAGTCTCAATTTTTTTTTGCAAGTTTACAATGTTTCGGGGATACAAATGTGTCTATGTTTGCTCACAGAACGCTTTAAAAAGTAATCCGATGGACTGCAACCAACACTGCATTCTTGACTTTAGGTTAAATCTAATTTTAATAAAATTACTTGAAACCAAAACCGCAAATTTCTACAGAGTTAAGAAAAAATATGGCGATCATTACTTAAAAATTTTGAACATTTTAATGTCTGATCCAATAATTCAGGGAATTCGCCGATATTTGACGGAAACCTGTTATAAATTAATAAAAATAAAACGAAGTTCTGAGTTAAAATTTCTAGTTTATTTTAATTAGTATGACGATCGTGCCGACGGCACTGTGTCTTCGTCAGATGACTTATAACTGCTAGTTGTAGTTGTAAGCCATCTGAAGACGAAACAGTGCTGTTGAAACGATCGTTATAGTAGTTAAAGTAAAGTGGATTTCTTAATTCAGTCATAGTTCATTTTTATTAAATATCCGGTCGGCTTGTTTATATCAACAAATTTTGGTGTGGTTTGCTTCAAAAGTCATTAATAAGAAATGCAATTGTTTTTACAAATTCCGGCTCTTAATACGTCAATAAATGTAACGAAATTAGATTAGGACACTTTCTCTCTTAATTTTTTGCTTTGTTACTGACGAGGCCATCCTTAAAAAAACCACGACAATGTGTTTGTTTATTGAATTGAATGGAAAATGGTCAAGATTTTTAAGGAAATAATCGCCGATGTATTGAACTTTAAATACACTCTCGAAAATAAAGACTCGCGTCTTTATTTTTGCGTAGGGTGTTTTTGTGATAAGCACTCAAACTGACGGTACACTCGAGATATTTGAAAGGAATATTTCGAATGTTGTTACCTTTTCATCGCGTCATTAGTTTCATATTTGTTCTTTAAGATTTGTGAAATAAAATTTGTAAATTTAAGGTGTTTTGTTATTTGATTTTTTTCCCCATCCTAAGCCTTAAAAGAAAATAAGGCATGTTGCAGGGAAAAAAAGGCTAATTTCGGGAATTTTTTTTCAAGAGTATTTTTTTTTTTTTTTTTTTTTTTTTTATGGGTCTAGCACACGTGCTGCAGGGAAGTCCCTAAAGCGCTCCAGGAGCGGCACGAGTGCGGAAAAAGCGATTCACGTTGTTCTTGAATCGCTGTAAATTGTACTCGGTGGGAAACACAGCGCTGGGCAAATTATTCCAAAGGGATGACGTTCTCCATATAAAAGATTGCTTGAAAAGCGTTGTACGCGGAGTAACAAGCTGAACCTCATACGGATGCGAAGCACCAGCGCGACGTGTATTTCTAACATGCACCGCTTTGGGAGGAATTAAGCGGGCTACATCCTTCGAACACTTTCCATGAAAATACTTGTAGAACAGACTCAAGTCGCCAACCGTTCTTCGATGTTCCAGCGAATCAAGGCCGCCGGTCAATTCCGGGTCCCCAATCAGACGGACCGCTCTTCTCTGAACAGAATCCAACAAATGCAGTGTATGTTTGGGAGCGGAGCCCCAAACGTGGGAGCAGTATTCCATAGTTGGTCGAATTTGGGCTTTGTAAAGCATTAACAGTTGCTGTGGGGTGTAAAGCTTTCTGGTTCTAAATAATATTCCCAACTTTTGAGAAGCTCTCCTTGCTATGCCTGCAACATGTTCATGCCAAGACATATTTGCTCCCAAACTAACGCCCAACAAATTGAGCGACGATGCTAGGGGAATGGAGTGCCCCGACATAACTATGTCGGGCTCAGCAACGTTAACTTTTTTAGAAAAAACTGCCGCTTGGGTTTTTGTAGCGTTAAATTCCACTTGGTTACTGTCACCCCAAGATAGAATTTCTTCCAGGTCTTTGTTAAGTTGAACGACCTCCTGCTGTCTGCGGATACTCGCCTGAGCAGCCGATGTCCGAGCGTTCAAGGTGAATGAAGAGACAAGCGTACTGTCATCTGCAAAGCTATAGACTGGATTCCCGGTCTTTTCCAGCAGATCGTTAATGTAAATGAGAAAGAGAGTAGGAGACAGTATGGAGCCCTGGGGCACACCGGCGTTGATAGTGAGGGTGCTAGAGAGAAATCCGTCGACCGCCACTCGTAAAGAACGCTCTCTGAGGAAACATGAGAGCCACAAACAGAACCTTTCAGACATACCATAAGAGCGTAACTTAGCCAACAGTCCATCGTGCCAAACACGGTCGAATGCCTTGGATATGTTAAGAGCAACCGCTCGAGATTCTCCAAAATGTTCAATTGCGTTGTTCCAAACATGTGTTACATAAGTCAGAAGATCTCCTGTTGATCTATGTTTACGAAAACCATATTGGTGATCGCTAATAATATTGAATCGTTCAAGATATTTTAGAAGATGCTCATTGATAACCTTTTCCATGACTTTCGATATTATTGAAAGCAGTGCGACTGGTCGGTAGTTATTTGGCAAGGTCTTCTTACCTTTTTAGGTATCGGCTGAACCGTGGCACATTTCCAGCAGGACGGAAATATTCCCTTTCTGTAGGATAGGTTAAAAAGTCTACAGAAAACTGGTGTTAGTTCCCTTGCACAGTTTTTGAGAATTATGGCAGGTATTCCGTCAGCGCCAGAAGCCTTCTTGGTGGTATAATAAAAACAATCGAAAATTTATTTTAAGTACAGTGCCACCTCGATAATCCGGATCTCTATTAAACCGGATTCTTTAATAATCCTTACAAACATTTCTATTGCATTGTGTACTTTATAATCCGGATTTGATAGTACTAGATAATCCGGACCTGCGTTTTTTTAGACATGTGGTTCATATAAGTTTTTTTACGTATATGTACCTACATATTAAAATGTCTTCTAAAAGAAAACATATTACACTAACAATAAAACAAAAGTCCGATATGTTAGAAAGACTAGTTCTTGGTGAAAGCGGAAAAGTGTTGGCAAATGAATACGGAGTAGGAACATCCACAATTTCGGATGTAAAAAAGAAGCAAGGAAAAATCAAAAGGTATGTATATATGATTTATTTTAAAGATAATTTTGCACACTTACTATGGACGTGTAACTTCTTTTAGATTTATTTCCAAATGTGATTCCGGTCCTGGCGTCAACCTTACGAAAAGCCGAATATCCAGAAATGGAAACTCGTTTGTATACATGGTTTTGTACGCAACGATTAAGGCACGTCCCAATTTCCTACGAAATTTTATCAGGCAAAGCAAAACAGTTTTACACTAAAACCTACGTGAATGATAATTTTAGAGCTGTGTGCTTTAAAACTTTGTGGCGAAAAACTATCCAATGATGAAAGTGCGGTCGATCCTTTCCTAACTTTATTCGCAAATAAGATAAAAGAATTAAACCTTGGACCTACTCAAATATACTATGCAGATGAATCAGCTCTGTATTGGAAAACGTTGCCTGAAAAAACGCTGGTTCGTTCTCAGGAAAAGACCGCTCCAGGCCGAAAAATAAACAAAGAACGCGTTACCTTTGTAGCATGTTGCAGTGCTGATGGATCACAAAAATTAAAGTTGTTAGTGATAGGAAAGGCAAAAAAAATCCGAGGGCTTTTAAAAATGTGAATATACCTGTTGAGTACAAATCATCTGCCAATACATGGATGACTACAGCAATTTTCTTAGACTGGTTTCATCATTCTTTTATTCGTCAAGTCAAAAGTCATAAGTCATTTAAGAAGTCTCAACTTGCCTAAAAGGGCCCTGCTAATCGTTGATAACATTTTGAGCCATGGAACTATAGAAGAGCTGACTCGTGAGGATGGACAGTTTACAACATTATTTCTTCCACCAAATTGTACTGCACTTTTGCAGCCTATGGACCAGAATGCAATCAGACTGACAAAATTATTTTTATCGGAAAAGTCTTTTAGCCCATATTTTATTAAATAATGAAGAGAACCTTGTTAGGTTATTAAAAAGCATTAACCTAAAAGATGCTGTATGTCTGCTATACAATTTATGGGAAAAAGTCTCCCCTGAAGTCTTGAAAAAGTGCTGGCACAAAATTATGGCTTATGTGGCAGATACCAACCCAGACACTGAATATGATGCTGAAGATCTGATTCCTCTAAGTGAATTTTTGCACAATTTGCTTTCCACGAATGAAGAAATGAAAGGTAAAGCCTGAAATTTTTCTTTTAGTATTTTTTTGGTTAATTCGTAAATATTTAACAGATGTTTCAGATATGCTGAATGTTCTCACTGAGCAGAAATCTCACTAACGTGGAAATATGTAATAGGCTTAAAAATGATGGAAGATTTTGTTACCACTGGAAGACGTAGATGATACAGATGAACAACACGAGAGTGATAATGAAGGTTCAGAGTTAAATACTAATACAAACCAGACTGTTAAGAACACTGTGAAGAATGATGAGGCAGTTAAAAATTTCAATGTGTGCATGAGATGGGTAGAAGAAAAATGATATCCCTCTAAGTGATGTTCTTGTACTTCAAAGACTAAAAGAAATTGCTTTTATGATGAACCAGAGAAGGGTCAAGCAAACAAAAATTACAATTTTTTTTTACAAAATAAGATAAAACTTGATAATATATGCTTCTATTTTAAATATTATTCTATGTATGTACTATTTTTTAGTTGTTTCGTATTAAATGATTCGTTTTTTAATATAAATAATGTCCTGCTTCAGCAATTCGAATTATTTACTAATTCGGATCACGGCTGTTTTAATTAGTCCGGATTATCGAGGTCGCACTGTACTTTATTAAATAAATACTTAAGTGTACAAAAATATTTTTTTTAATCTTTTTAATTCAAAGTGGCCACTTCAGAATCCGAGATGACAGGCAAACGGGCGGTAGATTTCAACCTAGAATAAAAGAAAAAAACATTTTCATATATATGTCAAAAACTAGTAGATAACGTACGGAAATTTGAAAAGATCGTTTTTCCACAAAAATGGTGCACATTTGAAAAAAACGTTCATTTTTCACGAAAAATTATTTATAAAAAAGGAGGTTTATAACTTATCGCAAAACCTGTACGCTTTCCCTTAATTGATGTATCTGAAAAGTTACTCTCAAAATTTCAAGCGACTCGATAAAAGACTTGTGACAGCTGTCATTTCGCCCGATTTGAAAAAGGTATCTTGTCGTCTGGAATTCTGGAGCGACCAAAATTTTCATTAATATATGTCAAAAACTAGTGGGTAACTTACGGATTTTACAATAACTTATAAACTTCCTTTTTTATAAATATTTTCGAGAAATTTTTGCGTGAAAAATGAACATTTCTTTTTAAATGTGCACCATTTTTCGAAAAAACATTATTTTAAAATTTCCGTACGTTATCCACCAGCTTTTGACAAATAATGAAAATTTTTTGGTCTCGCATAAAATGTGCCTTGTCGTCTTGGATTCTGAAGCGGCCATTTTGAACTAAAAATATAAAAAAATCTCTTGTACACTTAAATATTTAGTAAAGTACTTCAAATACATTTTCGACTGGTTTTATTCTACTCTTGAAAAAAATTTCGGAAACTAGCCTTTTTTTCCTGGGACCTGGAGTGCCCTTACCCCTTAAAAGAAAACAATTTAATTTAAAAGGAAATTTTTCGCGACCAATTTTAGATTATTCGATCTAAGATCCAATGGCAAATTTGCGTAATTTGTCTCTCTCTGTTAGGCCTACTTGCGTCAACAATTTAAGACAGAACTAAGACATACTCGTTTCTAAGTCATGAATTACAATTAAATTGAGAGCTTAAGATGGCCTCATTCGTGAATCTAGATCTTATATGGTATCGGGAGGGATTTAATGTCATTAACGATCGCCAATATAGGTTTTGTAAGTAAAGATCAACAGGAGATCCATCTTTGGGACAACGCTATTTAACTGAAAAAAAATGTTGGTTCCAAACATATTCTGCATTTACTAGGATCTGTCAAAATGAGAGCTATTTGTACCGTCTGGAGCTTAATAACGGCTCATTTATCTACCCAAAACTCCAAACTAATATTCCATGTACCAGGTGTACAAGTATGAAATTTAGATTTCAGATAACAGATGGTGCACCAATGCAGTTTGTGCTATAAAGATTTGACACTGCGCCAGTTTGTTGTGTCATCAACAAACGTCAGACGCGCACGAGTGATAAATTGGAAAAGTGTGTGCATAGTGTTGTGTTGCTGTGTTCAATATGTCGAAATTTATACCGAACAAAAAGCATTCGCGGACAGCATTAATTTTTTGTTTTCATTTGAAGAAAACTGCTGTTGAATCATACCGATTACTTCGAGAAGCTTACGGTGAACATGCTTTATCGCAAGATACGTGTGAACGATGTTTTCGGCGTTTCAAAAGTGGTGACTTCGATATTGCAGACAAGGAACGTGGAAAACCGCCAAAAAAAATACGAAGACGTGGAATTGCAAGCATTGTTGGACGAAGATTCGCAAGCACAAAAACAACTCACCGAGCAATTGGACGTTAGTCAACAAGCTGTTTCCAATCGGCTACGAGAGATGGGAAAGATTCAGAAGACCGGTAGATGGTATCACATGAGTTGAACGACAGGCAAATGGAAAAAAAAAAAAAAAGCGCAAAAACACGCGCGACATTTTGCTCGCTTGGTACAAAAGGAAGTCGTTTTTGCATCGTATAGTTACAGAGGATGAAAAGTGGATTTATTTGAGAATCCCAGAGCATCGACCGCAGAAAGACGATGCTCTGTGTTTGGTGAGACCAGAGGGGCGTGGTCTATTATCAGCTGTTAAAACCTGGGGAAACGGTTAATACTAAACGGTACCAATAACAATTGACCGATTTGAACCGTTCGCTGCTTGAGAAATGGCCAGAATACCTACCGAAAGAGGCAATAGAGAGTCATTTTTCTTCATGACAATGCTCCATCACATACGGCAAAACCAATTCGCTACACGTTGGAAGCACTTAGCTGGGAAGTTCTACCCCATGCGGCTTACTCACCAGACTTGGCTCCGTCCGATTACCACTTGTTTGCATCGATGGGTCACGCATTTGCTGAGCAGCGCTTTAGTGCGTACGAAGATGTGAAAAAATGGCTCGATGAATGGTCCGCAGCAAAAGGGGAAGATTTTTACTGGCGTGGTATTCACAAATTGTCCGAAAGAGGGGAAAATGTATAACAAGCGATGGCGCATACTTTGAATAAAGCACTTTTTATCATTCTTCCGAGTTTAACATGTTTTTTTAGAAAAAAAATCCACATTTCATACTTGTATACCTGGTAGGTTCCTCAATTCCTCTAAGCGATTGGTTTAGGTTTTATTCTGAAGCAATATAAATTTTAAGGTCATCCATACAATATAGATTAGCGACCTTATTTCTGCATGTCTATAATGAATTATTATTATTATTATTACAACAGTTTTCTCTAGGTTTTTCAACCGTTCCTACAGAAACCTAAAACCAAGGTTATGATCATTGACAGAGCCAACAGTAACCAACCCAATATCACGAAAGTTTTTAACTGTGAAGTTGTTGATAAATTTACATATCTGAGCTCTTTAATTACAAATTCTGGAAATTTTGAGCCAGAAATACGCCGAAGGATAAAGATTGCCCGTCATGCTGTCCTGAAATTAACAAAAATTTGGCAATCACAATATATCTAAAACAATTAAAATTCGACTCGTGCATTCTCTAGTTTTTTCTATTTTAATATATGCCGCAGAGACATGGATGCTGAAAGAAAGGTCCGCTTAAGATTCGGGGCGTTTGAGATGCGATATTATCGCCGACTACTGCGTGTACCATGGACTGCGCACAGAACCCCTTTTTCGATTTTAAAAGAACTAGGAGTAGCTAATAGAATAACTGACACCATCCATGAAAAAATTTTGCGATACTTTGGCCACATAACTATGCGGAATAACGCTATGGAGCTGCTAGTCATAGAAGGAAAAGTAAACTGCCGCAGACTCAGAGGCCGGTGTCTACGTCGCTGGTCGGATCAAGTTCGGGAGTTAACCGGAGTTGTTGGAGTGCATGATGCAATTCATCTTGCTGACGATAGAGACCAGTGGAAAGACTTAGTGTCATTGACAGTTACCACACCTCTGCTAAGAGATTCGAACTGAGGAGGAAGGATAATGAATTATTATCATTATTATTATATCAATTTTCTCTAGATTTTTCAACTCTTCCTACAGAAAGGGAATATTTCCTTCCTGCTGGAAATGTGCTACAGTTCAGCCAATACTGAAAAAAGGTCCAAAGACCTTGCTAAACAACTGTCGACCGCACTGCTTTCAATAATATCAAAAGTTATGGAAAAGCCTATCAATCAGCATGTTTTAAAATCTATAATATATATAAAATGCAACGTCTCTCTGTCTGTCTGTCTGTCCGTTAGTGCGCTTATCACTGGAGAACCAGTTATCCGGTTTACGTAATGTTTTTTTTTTAAACATACATATATTCTCTGGCCAGGTTATAGGCTATATTTTATTACGATAGGTAGCATAAGGAATCAGCAGTGACGATAATAGTGAATGAAGTTGCAAAAAAGTTTGCCGCTAGCGCGTTCCCTTGCAATACACAGCCTAAACCATAATATTATGTAGCAGAGAATATCTATAATCTATAATATACATAAAATGCAACGTCTCTCTGTCTGTCTGTCCGTTAGTGCGCTTATCCCTCGAGAACTACTTATCCGATTTACGTGATTTTTGAAATTCATACATATGTTCTCTGACAAGGTTATAGATATATATTTTATTACATCTATAATATATATAAAATGCAACGTATCTCTGTCTGTCTGTCTGTCCGTTAGTGCGCTTATTACTGGAAAACCACTTTACGATACGATATACGTACTGGCCACGATTTACGTACTTTTTTTTTTTAAAACATATATATGTTCTCTGGTCAGGTTATCTATCTATAATACGAGTATATATAAAATGCAACGTCTCTCTGTCTGTCTATCTGTCTGTCTGTCCGTTAGTGCGTTACGTGCTTTTTTTTGAAACATACATATGTTCTCTGGCCAAGTTATAGGATATATTTTATTGTGTTAGGTAACATAAAGAATAAGCAGTGACGATAATAGTGAATCAAGTTGGAAAAAAGGTTACCGTTAGCGCGTTCTCTTGCAATACACTGCTTCAACCATTAAATATGGAACAATATCATGTTGCAAAGAATATAATATATATAAAAATTTAACGTCTCTCTGTCTGTCTGTCTGTTTGTCCGTTAGTGCGCTTATCACTTGAGAACCACTTTATACGATTTACGTGTTTTTATAAATTTATACATATGTTCTATATAATCCGATCTAATTCGATATAAGCCTAGATAATGGGAGATAAGGTGAGATAATGGGAGATAAGTATAAATAATGTGAGATAAGGAGAATTAATGGGATATAAGGAGAGATAAGTCTAGATAATGGGAGTTATAGTGAGATAATGGGAGATACGGAGAAATAATGGGAGATAAGGAGAAATAATGGGAGATAAGGAGAAATAATGGGAGATGAGCAGAGATAAACCTAGATAATGGAAATTATGTAGTGATAATGGGAGATACGGAAAAGTGATGGAAGATAAGGGGAAATAATGGCAGATATTTTATTAGGTTAGGTAAGTAAAGTAGAAAATCAAGTCCACGCGAGCGGAACCGCGGGCACGGCTAGTATCGATATATATTAGAAGATGCTGATATATTGTTAGCGACCATTAATATGGCTTTTATAAGTAAAAATCAACAGGAGATCTTCTGATTTATTTAAGACATTTTTTGGAACAACGTAACTGAATACTCTGGAACATCTCGAGAGGTTGCACTGGATATATCCAAGGCATTTGACTGTGTTTGGCACGCTGGATTGTTGACTAAGCTCGGTTTTTCAGGTATATCTGAAAAATTCTGTTTATGGGTCTCGTGTTTCCTCAAAGAGCGTTCTTTACGAGTGGCAGTCGACGTATTTCTTTCTAATACCTTCACTATCAACGTCAATGTCCCCAAGGTTTCTCCATACTTTGTTCTACTATTTTCCTCATTGATATTAACGATCTGCTGGAGAGGACCAGAAATCCAATCTACAGCTTTGCAAATGACAATACGGTTATCTCATCATTTAGTTTGAACGCTTGAACATCGGCTACTCATGCAAATATCCGCAGACAGCAAGAGATCGTTCAACTTATGAAAGACCTGGGAGAAATTCTATCTTAGGGTGACAGTGACCAATATAATCGAAGGAGGATCCCACCTCCCACTCCACCTCCGGTCTTTTAAGAGTACCCCGGAGGTGTACCGCGAAAATTATATTTTCCAAGACGATCAAAATGATTTATTCCCTTCGATTATTCATATTCTTTTTACGCTAATGACAAAGGACTATTTAATCGAGAGATGCCCACCCTTATGTTGGGTTAATAACCCGGGGATACCTGTCAACTACCCATTTCGAACTCTAATCTTTAATTATTTAAATGACAGTGACCAAGTAGAATTTAACGTTACAAAAAGCCAGGTGGCAGTTTTTTTCTAAAAAGGTTGCTGAACCCGATATAGTTATGTCGGCGCACTCAATTCCTCTAGCATCGCAAATTTGTTGAACGTTAATTTGGGAGCAAATATGTATTGGCATGAACATGTTGCATACATAGCAAAGAGAGGTTATAAGGAGCACAGTTACAACGAGGACTCGCCTATAACGATCAATTTTTAGAAATAATTTTTATCTCTTACTCGCCTACAGCGTGTATAACTTTACCACATTGCTGAGAATGCCGCTGTCGGCAAAAATACCTTTTTCTTTGCGATTGTTGTGCTATTTTACCGACAAAGAACGCCCATAGTGTATGACAACCAAGCTCAAAGAAAAATGCTTTTTTAAATTATAAATTATATAAAATATACGAGGCTGGTTTGAAAAGTCCGTGCAAAGTCCGAGAGATGGCACCACAGGCGCGTAACGAGGTCATGTTTAGTTAGTAGCATCTGTTGAATGAACGCACACCAAGTTTCAGCCATATTGGTCTATTTCTTTGTGTTTGGCATTCGTGTGAATCAAGGAAGTCGAGTGATTTTCAAGAAATGGACGAAAAAGAATTTCGTGTGGTGATTAAACATTACTTTATGAAAGGCAAAACGCCTCAGGAGATTAAAGAGAAGCTTGATAAACATTATGGTGACTCTGCACCTTCGATTAGAACAGTTTATAAGTGGTTTCAAAATTTTCGGACTGGCCGTATGGGCACAAGTGACGCTGAACGTTCTGGACGGCCTGTGGAGGTTACGACTCCAGAAATCATTGATCAAATCCATGATATGGTGATGGATGACAGAAGAGTTAAGGTGCGTGAGATTGCTAGTGCTGTGGGCATCTCGACTGAACGGGTACATAATATTTTTCATAAACATTTGGACATGAGAAAGCTATCAGCAAGATGGATGCCGCGATTGCTCACGCTTGACCAAAAACGGAATCGTGTGAAGTGTTGCAAGGATGGTTTGCAGCTGTTCCAGAAGAATCCGGAGGACTTTAAGCGTCGTTTCGTCTCTGTGGATGAAACATGGATACATTACTATACTCCTGAGACCAAACAACAATCTAAACAATGGGTTACCAAGGGGGAATCTGCACCAAAAAAGGCGAAGACCGTTCCTTCGGCCGGAAAGGTTATGGCGACTGTCTTTTGGGATTCGCAACGGATAATCCTCATCGACTATCTGGAAAAGGGTAAAACTATTACAGGTGAATATTATTCATCGTTATTGGACCGTTTGAAAATCGAGCTGCAAGAAAAACGCCCGCGATTGGCCCACAAGAAAGCCCTTTTCCATCACGACAACGCACCAGCACACATCTCAGCAGTTGTGGTCGCAAAATTAATGGAAATAGGATTCCAACTCGTTTCACATCCCCCCTATTCTCCAGACTTGGCTCCCTCGGACTACTATTTGTTCCCCAATTTGAAGAAATGGCTGGCGGGACAAAGATTTTATTCAAACGAGGAGGTGATTGCAGACACTAATGGATATTTTGCAGACTTAGACAAATTCTATTATTCGGAAGGGATCAACAAACTAGAACATCGTTGGACGAAGTGTATAAGCCTAAAAGGAGACAATGTCGAAAAAAAAAAAAGGTTTACCCCAAACACATAAGTAGTTTTTATTTTTGCACGGACTTTTCAAACCAGCCTCGTACATCCATATATATACAAGAGATATTATTTCGGAATACTACACACGGATATTTAATATCCAGGTTTGTTCAGCCTCCATTGGCTCGATATTCTGAACATAGTGTACTTATCTTCCCGTGGGGGTGCGGGATAGAATATCACCCCCGGTACGTTCTGCCTGTCGTAGAAGGCGACTAAAAGAACTTAGATGGTAGATGCCCAGATCCCACCAGGCATCGCACGGTGTAATATCATCGCATCGGCTTAGGCTGCGTGAATATGTTTAACGTTTCGTGGGTGTGCCGATGTCCACGGACTGTCGGACCAAATAGCATGATGAAACTCCTAGGACCCAAATATTTCGGAGGTAAAATAGCCCCCGAACGCCATAAATCGAAACATCTTTGTTCGTACCCGGAATAGATGCAAAAAAATCGACAAAACCAAGGAGTCACTTAATCGAAGAATTAAAAACAAACTTCTTTCGTGTTCCAACAATTCCAGGTCCAAAATTTCATTAAATACACTATACCACCACTCATACGACCAGATCATACTTCTACAGCAACAGCAGCTGAGAAAACCAACTTGTTAACTCAACTTTTTGCTTCACATTCTACTATCCATTTCTGTAGTATAGCCAAGGATGCCCGATATTGTCTTTAGACAAGGTATCATAAAACGTATTTTAATGAAGTTATGCACCAAAAAAGCTTTTGGCGCTGACGGAATACCTGCCATAGTACTCGTGAGAGACTCTTCAAACCTATCTTATAGAAAGGTAGTATTTCTTTCCTGCTTGAAATGCACTACAGTTCAGCCGATACCCAAAAAAAAGCAAGAAAACCTTACCAAACAACTACCGACCAATTGCACTGCTTTCAGTATTGAAAGTTACAGGAGATTTCTAATTTATGGAATACATGTTTTGAACAACGTAATTGAATACTCGTCTCGAATTTCGAGCCATTGCAATTGATATATCCAAGGCATTCGATCGTGTTTGGCATGATGGATTGTTGGCTAAGCTACACTCTTACGGTATGTCTGAAAAGTTCTGTTTATAGCTCCTGTGTTTCCTCTGAGAGCGTTTTATATTCTGTAATGGTCTCATCGTCTCATCTGTATCAATCATGTCATATTATACTCTATTACCGCTGGGCTGTACTTACCTCCTTTTGAACTTATTTGTTTTATCATCTCTTTTGCCAGTTTTAAATTTGCAAAAAATTCTTCGTCGTATACGTCCACTGGGGCTGGAGTTGGACCCGCATTTTCGGACATTTTACTGGAATTTTAGAAAAGCAAAAAAATTTATACAACACGGATGAAGGAAATCAAAATTTTGACATTTTCGGTGGTAAACAATGCCAGAGCATAAATAAATAGGTAAATGTGCATACCTGCTTGGCAAGTTTTAGTATGAAATGCGTCAGTGCCTGACAGTCGTTTTTTTTCCATCATATATGTTGTTCTTTTAAGGACTTCATTTACGAAATGTAGTAGGAAAATGCACGTAATAAATTAAAATACGACACCATGTAACTTCCCAAGTTAAAAAAACCATTCCGTGGATGCTATTTTGAACCTGTAGAAACTAAAAAATAGAATTCCCGGAGGGCCTCGAAAGCAATATCAGAAATTGAGTATAACAAGTTGTATAGAGCCTGAAGAAGAAGGCCTGGAATAGAAGAAGTAGTTGGAAAAGATATACCTGGTAAAAAAGAAAGTAAAAAGATGCCCTTGAAGAGAAAGCTGGTATAGAGCCTGAGGAGAAAGAGTCTGGAATGAAAGAAGTAGTTGGAAAGGTAATACTTGGTAAAAAAGAAATTAGAAAAATGCATCCCCAAGGAAAACCTGGTATAGAGCCTGAAGAAAGACAGCCTTAAATAGAAGAAGTAATCTGAAAAGATATATCTGGTGAAAAAGAAAGTGAAAAAATTGCTCCCGAAGGGAAAGCTGGTATAGAGCTTGAAGAAAAACGACCTGAAATGGAAGAAACACTTGGAAAGGATAAACCTGGTCAAAAAGAAATTGGAAAAATGCAACCCAAAGAAAAACCTCGTATAAAGTCTGAAGAAAGGTAGGCCTCGAATAGAAGAAGTTGAAGAAAGAAGGCCTCGAATAGAAGAAGTAGTCGGAAAAGATATACCTGGTAAAAAAGAAAGTGAAAAAAATGGTTCCCGAAGGGAAAACTGGTATAGAACCTGAAGATACAGATCTGGAATGGAAAAAGTAGCGGGAAAAGATATACCTGGTAAAAAAGAAATTGAAAAAAATGCAACCCAAAGGAAAACTTGGTATAGAGCCTGAAGAAAGAAAGTCTTGAATAGAAGAAGTAGCTGGAAAAGATATACCTGGTAAAAAAAAACAGTGAAAAAATGCCCTTTGAAGAGAAAGCTGGTATAGAGCCTGAGGAGAAAAACTCTGGAATGAAAGAAGCAGTCGGAAAGGTAATACCTGGTAAAAAAGAAATTAGAAAGATGCAACCCCAAGGAAAACCTGGTATAGAGCCTGAAGAAAGAAGGCCTTAAACAGAAGAACTAGTCTAAAAAGATATATCTGGTGAAAAAGAAAGTGAAAAAATTGCTCCCGAAGGGAAAGCTGGTATAGAGCCTGAAGAAAAAAGACTTGAAATGGAACAAACACTCGGAAAGGATAAACCTGGTAAAAAAGAAAATGGAAAAATGCAACTCAAAGGAAAACCTGGTATAAAGTCTGGCCTCGAATAGAAGAAGTAGTCGGAAAAGATATACCTGGTAAAAAAGAAAGTGAAAAATGACTCCCGAAGGGAAAGCTGGTTTAGATCCTGAACAAACAGATCTGGAATAGAAGAAGCAGTCGGAAAAGATATACTTAGTAAAAAAGAAATTGAAAAAATGCCCCCCAAAGTGAATGCTGGTATAGAACCTGCGGAAAGAAGGCCCGCAATGGAAGAAGCAGTCGGAAAGGCTCTAGACAGAAGTTGAAATTTAAGATTTTTTAGATATAATTTTATGAAGCAGAATTGGAAACCCATTTTTCAGATAATTAAATAAATACAAAAGTAAAGTTTTTCTCTAATCTGACATATCTAAAAAACCCGCTGTATACTTGGTTATGTAACACAGCCAGGTAAACAGTTGTTCATTAAGAAAATCGGAGAAAAAAATCCGCGCAGAATCCCAGCCCGAAATCAATACTGCTACAGCACAAGAGTTTCTAAAATTGGGACAGTGGAGTTTTTCAAATCAGCGCAAGTTTCATCTTACAGTTTAAAGTTATTGGGATAAATAAAGAAATACGTAGTTATAGAGTCAGCTATTTGATTTGATTGAACATACAATAAGTAAAAGTAATGCAAAGAAACATTCTAAAAATAAGCTTCTCCCTAATGAATCAGTCTGGATTTGTAGCTGCTTAAAGTTAGAAAGAAGAGGCTATCACGCTATAGTATTTCTGCTAAAAAAACAAATAAAAGTTGTCGCCTGCATCGTTCAGCAGACTCGTGTTTTGGGGGGCCCGTTTCCTTTATAGGTTTTAACATAAACACATTTTTACGAACACAGCAGACAAACTGCAGGGAGATGCCTAAATCGTCAGAAGAGTAGTGCGTGAGCGAAAGTAGCGATTAGCTTAGGTTTGATTTAAAAATGGTGAAAACTTTTTTCATTTCATGCAATTTCATCAGTTGCAATCGCGATAGTTTTCTTAGGGACTCCAAATTCCGATATGTGGTTCGATAAGTATTTGCCAATCAAGTTTAAATTTTTAAATAATTTATAGTACTACGAGGCTGGTTTGAAAAGTCCGTGCAAAAATACAAACTACTTATGTGTTTGGGGTAAACCTTTTTTATTTTTCGACATAGTCTCCTTTTAGGCTTATACACTTCGTCCAACGATGTTCTAGTTTGTTGATCCCTTCCGAATAATAGGATTTGTCCAAGTCTGCAAAATATCCCATTAGTGTCTGCAATCACCTCCTCGTTTGAATAAAATCTTTGTCCCGCCAGCCATTTCTTCAAATTGGGGAACAAATAGTAGTCCGAGGGAGCCAAGTCTGGAGAATAGGGGGGATGTGAAACGAGTTGGAATCCTATTTCCATTAATTTTGCGACCACAACTGCTGAGGTGTGTGCTGGTGCGTTGTTGTGATGGAAAAGGACTTTCTTGTGGGCCAATCGCGGGCGTTTTTCTTGCAGCTCGGTTTTCAAACGGTCCAATAACGATGAATAATATTCACCTGTAATAGTTTTAAGGACCCTTTCCAGATAGTCGATGAGGATTATCCCTTGCGAATCCCAAAAGACAGTCGCCTTAACCTTTCCGGCCGAAGGAACGGTCTTCGCCTTTTTTGGTGCAGATTTCCCCT